>SJOL01009593.1:113611-140263 GCA_004794785.1 Opisthorchis felineus | reverse complement strand
TATATATATATAATAAGAACCTAGTAAATACGATAAAAATCACTCAAGAATAAAACCGTGCCTTTTGACAATGAGTAGCGTACTAATTACGACTTAAAAGTTGAAGAACAATCACTGTCAACCACTGCATAATCGCGGGTCTGCTCCTGTTTGAAACTCTTGCCAGCCAGTTGGGCTTGAATGTCCCTACGAACCGATTTTGAGCACAGGGGATAGATATCACCTCGGCAGCAGCAAGCAGTCGAGTTTGCTTCAACTCCGAGTGATCCGCCTAGGCATGGTACACCATTTCAAATGCTTCGGTAGGAATGGCAGTGTTCGTCGAATCAACCAAATACATAGCAGTTGAACTGGTTTTCTAATTCCTTGGGTTGGTCAAATTGGGTCAAATTGTTCGCGGATTATACCAGATAGTCGCCTTTCTGTACGATCAATGTACTGTGCCTTGCACAGGCATTGTAGACTGCGACAAACTGTCTCCTACCCATCCTCAGGATGGGTTTCGTTTGGCAGATTACCTGTAAATCTGCTGATGCGTAGGCCGTTTCCATTCATATTCGGGGTCTTCATTGTAGATTTAGAACTCCAAAGTGTTGAAATGGTTGGAGAAAGATATTTGCAGGTGTATACACTAGAAGTCAAAAAGACACAATGGACTATACAAAATACGTATGTAAAAGATCTGGGATGGCAATGAAAGAATAAAACGGAAACTCAGCTACCCAACGAGAATCTTTCCTTGGTGAACCATTTAAGGCTCTTATAGGTAGGGCATGAACGCTTGGGGTAGCTGCGGGTACAACAGCGAGGGCTATCTATTCGGATGAAGAGTATCTTAACCGGAAGGTTCCGCTGAGTCTACCTTCAACGGATATTTCCTCGTGAGTATGGTTGGTTAGATCAGCTATTACAACTCACCGTACTCAGCCGAGGAAGCTTTGGTTGGAGCCAGGAGTTTCATAAAGTCTTTGTGTGTACGACGCAACGTATTATTCTAATGGAAGTTAATGGTTGAGGTATCCAACACTCCTGTACATACAACCTAATGACTCCATGATCAGTGATCACCCCCTGACGCCCGGGGATTTAAGGAAAACCAGTCTAGGTAACAATAAATTGCGGCGATGATGACTTATCGTGTGCTACGTCTTAGAATCTCGTCGATAAAGCAGGGTGCAGCGATGCAGTGGATTATTCAACACAACCAAGGGGAGAATAGAAAGAAAAGAGGGAATAGACAAATGAGGGCTTGGTGACAACAGCACCTATCAGAGACGGTCAATTCAAACAGACACACACACACAGAACATCGTCACACTGGTGTTCAGGTTTTTATTATAGTTGTATGGCTCGGCCGATAAGGTCACACCAGATACGCGCATTAGAACTTGTCACAGTGGCGAGTTATAGGATGCATGATCGATCGATATTTACCAAGTTTCATACCCGTAGCATACATCGCACCAAATTATAGCATTTTGTGAAATAATTGACACCGAAACGTGGACAGATTGCATGTAGTGCTGCTCTGGTGTTTTTTTTTTGAATTCGTAAACTTCCTGCTCGATGTCATTTATATTATAAGTGAAAACACTCGACCCATCCATGCCATGCAGTATTTCAGAACTGATGATGTTCATTTCTGAGCTCGAGCTAGTTCAGTGGTTAACGCACGAAATTGCTGACCGGAAGGTCAGTTGTTCGAAACCGACCTCTGCATCTCGACTGCTCCTGCCTAGGCTTTGGCGGCCTCGCGCTATCTCGGCCCTTTTGCTTCCTTCTGGGTACAGCTCAAAACCGAAAAGGTATTACAGTTGAGCGGTTATTTATTTGTCATTTTGATGTCTTCTTCTGAGTAATAGGTAAATGTCTGGATCCCGAAAATCTGAGCTCCGAGTCGAGACATTTCTTCGTAGTTTGGATGCATTATATAAGTTCAGGTAAAAAGAATCCTGTTAGTCACCTGTTGTCGTACTGACTAAGTCGGAATTTCATTTTCCACCTATACGCACTTCTGGAAACTTCACAGTTTCAATGGATCGACGTCAGGCCACCCATCTGTCAACCTTACGAAATCCCATCTACCACTCGAGCGATTTGTTTAATCACATAACACTAAATGACCCCTTGGTTGTTTCCGCCATAGTTCGTACTGACGCAGTGAAGAGCACTCGGTTGCTGGGACACGAGGTGTCCACGGTGAAGGTAGTTGCTTTCAAGCGATCCCTTTTTGACTTTACTCTTCTTTCCGGATAGTCGTTTCCACTTCTTGGATGATTCCACGTGGCCAGTGATGCCGCGTCAGATTGAACCACATGTTTATTTCGGGGAGTTTGAATGCTACACACTTCGCCAATGATCTTCCATGGGGGGCGAGATGGCTCAAGTGGTTAGAGCGCGAATTTACTGACCGGAAGGTCCGTGGTTCGAACCCGACCTCTGCATCTCGACTTCCCCTGTCTAGGCTTGGGCAACCTGGCAGTATCTCAGCCCTCGTGCTTACTTCGGGTGCTTACTTACTCCGAGTGATCTTCCACCGTTTTTTTTATTGATCCAACTCCAGTATCTTCTAGATTTCTGAATCGTTGTCCACCTGAACACTGAAATCGTCCAGAAGGAAGATGGAGCCGAGTGAAGGTGTGGATTTGACCAAGTCCGACCGTTAATCGCGGAATCGCTTCGTTTCCCCATCCAAGTATGATATCACAAGGGCATAAACAACGAAGAATATTGCAAAACATTCCACCGACATCTGGATTCAGATTTTCACTATTTCGGTTCATCCATTATGCTTTGATTCATTTGCTCTGCAACTGTGAATCAGAAAACGTGATCAGGTCGGCTTTCTCAGATTGTTCCACTCCAGAGTTAGCCTCCCCTAATTCACCTCGATTAGCCAATCGGTTTTCACAGGATTCTCACCCCTAAATAGAGGCTTATGTCGGGCCTTTGACATCAAGGTCTGGCCCGCAGTGCGGTGGAAGGGTGATCTACCCCGAGGGTGCAGACAGTAAGACAAAGAAGTCTGACTCCTAATACAACTATGCACAGAAGATGTCCTTTGAGCCTTTTGGTTTTTCAGTATTTGGTCTCATTGGGTGATGAACTAGAAAGGGTCGGGATGTTTCGTGTTTATGCCAACCTTTCCTAACTCGTCCCTCTCGTGGGAAAGTCAGCATCTCTGCTTTCATTAATATGGACATGCAAATCTCAGGGAAGTAGCACATTAATGTTCTCGGTCCGGCGGCCAACGTGAGTCGCTCACGTGACGTCCGAACTCAGTGGCAGTACACTAGATTATCCATCCTGTTACGAGCTTGAGTCTTGCAAGTGATCAATACAACATACAGAAGCGCACAATGGAAACTTCACAGCCGCCTTGGTTTCTGGAAAACCTCAGCTATAAGACTAGATTTGTCCTCAATCATGTTTTAGTTAGCTGTTCTTACTCAATCAGTATATATTCATCTCCTCAAATAGCCAGTCCGTCTTTTTCATGCCCTCCACCATGATCTCGCTGATTTCCCTGGAATCTTCCACACAGTATAATTCATTCCTGGTCACAATTCTTGTGGAAAAATTTCACAGAAAGCTGCAGTATGTTACGTGTTGTCATAGGTGGAGTTGTAAGGATTTTATCCGCTGTTGCTGCGTCAGTTTGACATCTTTGCTTTCTATATGTGATTGGGGTTACTGGGGTGAAGGTCTTTCAGGATCCCACTCGAACAGTAATTAATCATATTTACCTGAGAGCACCGATTATTTGTACAACTTGTTGGATTTCTACAGTTGCTTGTTTGATACCATGTTTGAAAAAGTGCCGAGAACTGCACACAACTGTCACACATTCATGCGCAACACAAGCGGAGGAAACAAGTTTTAAATGACCAGTATACCTTTGACAGACATAGAACTGGAAAGCCAGTCCTACACAAGTGTATGTGAATCAACTGTGGTCTTCTGAAGAACGGATGACACATTAGCCACAAATAGTCTTCTAAACACTTGAGGGTAATTTCAGTACCTTGTCGTACTGTGAAGCAGTGTGCTAGGCTGTAAAAGGTACCAGCTTGGGTTGACAGCCAATGTTTCATGTTTATGACTGTCATGGGCGCACTAGACTTGTGTTCTACGATGATCAATGGCCCCAGCTGACAGGTAGTTCTTGTGTGAGCGGACTTTGTGTGTAGATGAGCCGATAGATAATCCTTAAGCGTGCACAGAATTCATGCATATCCCCTCACCATTGTATATCAACATTATTTATGGCCCTTATTGTTTCCCGTTAAAACTAGCTAGCTCTCCACACCCCCATGTTACGGGTTGGTGTTGTGTGCCGATACGCGCGCGATGCTTTCGCACCAAATTTACACGGAGAACGCGCCTGTTGGGTGCAGTACATTGTAGGCTGTCCATACACAAACTTCCTATTGGTCGAAAAATGGTAGCAGTAAAAGCTCCAGCCAATCAGGTGCGCGACCTACATAAATTGGCCTCGGTTGTGGAGCTAGACGTCAACGTAGCTGCACCACGCTGGATTACATGGTTATTTGAAGATTGGTGGTGTGAAGTGAAAGGATATTCCAGTACGCGTGTTTCAAGACTGTAGTTGAGGTGAAGAGGTCGACCGCCCTTACCTGCACACGTCACGACATCGGTAAGTCACGATCAATTTTGGTCGTTATCTTACAATTTTCATGTATTTAACACGGGCTGAATGGCTTCGAAAGAGTCAGCCGGTTCCGGCACTCATATTTCTGGACATCAGCATTGGTTCGTTAGCCAAATTATTGGCTAAGTCGCTGACTTTTAGCAACTTCCATAGCATTGGTGACTGAAATTCATGAGCACGCAGAATTGCTTCAATTCGTCAGTATTTCCCCCATTATAAGACTCTTAAAGAAAGTTACCTCTCTTGAGGATGTCACAGTAGTGTCTTCCGTAAGTTCTCCACTTATCTGAAGGGCAGCTCGGGAAGGGCCGAAATGTTCATCCCTTCGGAGAGATCAGAATATTGGCAACTCGCCCACTCATGATTTACCCATTTGGTGGCAGTTTGCTTGTATCCAAATCAACGGTTTTCCTGTGAAATATACCCGATGGTTAACTTGGAAAGTCTTCCCTGCTCACTGTTACACACAGTGTGGTAGAAATTGAGGATTGACACAGTGAAGCTTAAACCAGAATTGGATGCGTGCTTTATATACGTCACGTTTTCAACGTCAGACACTGTAGATGGTCTTCAGACCTAGCTGCTCAAAGCCCAATTTGAGTGTGGATAACCTGGTTAACGGGCGCTTCTGTCGATGACAACCACAAACCCGACCTGAGGCTTTGTATGTTACCTTATTGATAAGTTCTTCCATCGGTTTGCAGGTTCAAACCGTTTAAGCCAATGTGATCCGACTGCCTTGTGTAAAAAAATTAGCAACCCATTCAACCCTATAATATCCCCAAGTACCAGTAACTGGAAAGTGTATTTACATCCCTGCGGATAATTGGCTAGGTCACGTACCCGTTTATTCGTCTATAGAACTGGTGCCCTTTCGTTAATCTGGGTGTATTCGAATGTTCAACCAGAAGGGACAAAAGTCCACCAGCCCCATAACGAAGTCACATTTTGTCATCCATCTATCTACAATTCTTGCACTTTTCTCATCAGTATTAGGAGCACCAATTAGGTAGTAGACTGTTCCATTTGCGTTGTATGAATTAACCATGGACACGAGTGATAACACTGAAGTTCGCAAGACAACGGCCGCCACCGCTGTATACTTTGACAATACTGGCCCATGTCATGGACTCATTGGGCATAAAGAGAACGTAGACTGCTCCAGGTTTTATTTTATTGGATTCATTTACCTCCGCGCAAAGTACCCGATTGATTTTCTAGACCATGAATATCAGTAGTCGCGAATTTATGCACTTACGAGTTCGAGTTTACCGACTCGCATATTTCACCAGCAAATACTCCGCTACATACTGGCTTCGAAATCCCGTTTGATGTCAAAAATGCAGGGCGGGGATGTGCTATATTTTACCACAAAATAGAGGCTCTTGGGTTAAAAAGCAATTAGAGCTTGCAGTCCCCTTCAAAGTGAAACTGCCTACCCAATGAAAACCACTTCACCCCACTGCCATGAAGTTTGCCTTGAAATCGGAACTCTAACCCTCAGTCGTTCAGAAAAAAAACGATCCAACTGCTTCTATGGCACATAATCTCCGTCCGACACAAAAATCAGGGTCCTCAATCCGTGTAATGCGATTTTGGGTATTGTGAAACTGATCAGGTGTCTGGACGAAACAGGGACAGAACTGTTCGCCTTGAGTTTTCGAGAGTCCTACCATATGATTTTCATTTGCGTAGCTGACACCACCACAACCTCCACGGTCTGTGAAAACCATCTCCAAATGAGACCACTAGGATTGGCCTTATGTGAGCTCTTCCTATGTTAAACTCCTTCTTCAAAGAGACGGGCTATCGAAAGACCTCATCTTTGTTGGTCCTTAGAGTGGGAACACCATTACAGTTCCTAGCTCTGGGTGGTCTACTTAAAACGATCAGTAGCAATTGCGATGTTTTGAATGTCTATTACTTTAAAATGGCGCAGATGTGCATTTATCTCGAGGAACCACGTCAAAGAACAGAAAAAGTGGCGACCTTTTCTGAGTGGTGGTCTTCCCCAAGAGGAGGTTCACTGTTGAAATGCGATTTTACGGACCAAGTAAAAATCGGTTCTTGCATGTGCTCCTTCCCACGACCGTCCTCCTCGCACGCGAATGTATCTTATCTCGAAATAAGTAGTCGATTTGTAGCACGGTTTTCCTAGCTTCCACCCTAGTGGCGATGTTCGTGGACGTTAAAAGTGACCTTCATAAGGAGCGATTTGTTATAGTACATATGTTGTAAAGGAGGGTTGCACTAGCTTCAGTTTGGCGTTGTACTTTTATCAAGATTTTAGATGCATACGTGTGGTCGCGCAACCAAAACCGGTTAGGCCATGAGTGATCGTTGTTCGGGAGACTATCGAATGCTATTTGTGACCTTCGTTTAACAGCTTAATGCGTATGTTTTAGTGTATATTATCTATATGGTTTATTGCGTTGAATACCTCGCCGGTAGTAGTAACAGTTTGAATCCTCAGTCGTGAAGATTAAGTCGGTCCATGTTGAAAAGCTGAGTACAGTGCACCTCGTTCACTTTATGAGTACTTACCATCAGCACTCAGTTCACAAGCCAATCGAGCATTTTGAGTCCGTATCACTCCGCATATGTGTTGGGACACTGGCCTTAACTACGCATTTCCTACAATGGTTCGACAGCTAATTGAAGTTGATAGTTTCCGTTCTAAGTGTTGCCGTCACTATGGCTCCTGATAGAGTCTCCATTAGAAGAGAGTCAAATTATCTATCTTATACAACATTAAAATGGAAATCAAACATTTCTGCAGATTAATCAAATAACAGTGGATGTCTGGAAACGTTTCCTGTGCACCACAGAAGCACAAATATCCAGGAGTTAGTTGGCAGGTAAGTTAGCAGAGGGGATTGTACATCATCAACTTCTCTTGAATTGATGTCTTACAATGAATCCACTAAGTTGAAGGTATCCATTAAGGCTGTCAACATACACTTGATCATACTGTCTCACTACTTTGAGCAAGCTTGTGATAGGAGGATGTGAACAGAACGCACTACTTATAAGGTTTCTGAAAACCCGTAGGCAATGCACTATTGGGCACATCATCAACCTTATATTCCACTACAAAATTGTACGTAACGTGAAGTACACTCGTTTGTAAATTAAGTTGTCTCGTGCATCTCCCCAGGATACGAATATTTTGAGAACCGGATGAAGTGAGTACTCGTGCAGAAATTGTAATCGACACTATTTACTGTTAGTTGTAATGTGCTGTTGCAATAGAGTTATGGTCAGTCGTTTGTGCACTGTCAAACTGTATCTTGTCCACGACAAATTCTGATCAGTAGAACAAAATGTCGGTCATCTTTGTGTTATAATATGTGCGGCTGATGTGGAACAACGCGAGAGCCTTATGAAACGTCAGGATAGATAGTTGGTCATTTTGTTGGAGAATTTTGATTTGAAGTAGTTACAACTCTAGCGAAATACACTCACTTGTATACCAATTGGGTTTTGACAGAAGACTCGCCTGGAACTCCGCTGAATCTCTCGTTTATGATGTTTTTAAGCATACTGTCAACAAACTACCACAGTTTTCTCAACCTCGTAAATGTCATTTGACTTTGCATTGTTAGCTTCGACACCCGATCCCCAAAAACCTCATGATCAATCAGCGAAATACAGTCATTTGCATACCAATTCGGTTTTGACGGGAGACCCACCTGGAACCCGGCTGAATCTCTCGTTTATGATCTTTTTAGGCGTACCGTCAACAAATTATTATAGTCTTATCAACGTCGTAAACGTCATTTCACTTTGCGTTCTCAGCTGCGACAGCCGGTCCCCAAAAACCACATGATTAATTATTCGGCTTGTTTCATCCGGGCCAAGTAATTCACAACGCTATCGGTTTAAATCAGTACGCAGTATACTGATTCCAATAATCATATGAATTAGAGTTTATATGAATTTAGGTAAGGATCTGCTGATAAGTAACTGCGCTACCAAATTTGTTTGCAAATGAGTGTATTTCGCTAATTTCATGCAATTCGAGCTGAATGAGAACATGAGGTTGAAGGAAGCTCGGGGACTGCGCCCACCTGATGATCCCCAAGAAGGGCGAAGCCTGTTGTGGGCTGTCGAAGAACTTTCAGCAACCTTGTGAGTAGTGTACTGCGTCTAGTTACAACTCTCTTGACATTGAATCAAGCTACGGTGCCTGGTAATGTAAGCACTATGGTTTTAAACCGTTTTTGCATGCCGTCGATTTTGAATTCTGCTTATGTTTCATAGGTGCGCAGAGAAGACTTTCTATTGAGTTCGAGCCAATTCCAGGACTAGCAATTTAATGACGTGTTTTCCTGGATTGTTTACGTCTTCGTTTTGATAACCAGTCTTTTATCCCATCGTAACTCGGATTCGGCGAAATAAACTAGGAACCTCGACGTCAAAATTCCACATACAGCCAGCAGCTAACGGATCTAAAAATTCCCCCGTTGCCATGTCATTTCAGAATTAGGCTAATGTCCATAAAGTTTTGTGACTTCGGTTTACGTTTCATCCGTTGTCTTGTTTCAAAGTGCGTTCGGGGATAAATGTTATTCTCCACAAACAAGCTGTATCGCCATAGATCGTTGAGTTACGCAATTCAATTCATATGATCCGGTATTGAATTGCTACGAGTGACGTATTCTGTTTGGAAGACTTGCGTCACTTCTGGGATGTCTTTCTCAACAGATTGTAAACACTGGGGGAATCTTGAAGCACTGTTGGTTGCTCAGACAGTGTAGGTGGTCGTTGGATTGTTCGCCGAGGTGGGCAATTTGATTGCAAACGTTTCATCACTAATCGAGGTGACATCATCAGTACGTTTTTAGGGAGCGTAATGGAGCGTAGCGCTGAGTCGGTGGTTGTGTCACAACAAAATTGCAATTAAATTGCCCAGCTCACCGAACAAATTGACGACCTTTGAAACACTGCATCCAGCAACCGAACACAACTCACGCCTAAAAGCCTATGAGGCTTAATCTCTGTTAGGAATAATCAAAGATTTACACACCACTCTCGATGAACATCCGTAGAGATTGGGGACACTTGTCCAATGTTGGAGTATTTCAAGTTGTTTTCTCAGCCTTCGTCTTGTATTCTACCGATTTACTAAAAAGACTTAATAAACTCGAATTCAGTCCAGGCAAGTAAGCTTTACAACCCCTACCCAATGAAGCATTCTTCTCCATGGTATGAGCATCAGGTAGCGACACACCTTAAACCTGGTAGTACAGGATGCTAGTGCATCAAATGTGTTCTAGCACCAGTGCTCGGGAGGCAACAGTTCCAACGAACGGAATCTAAAATCTTTCAAACCGTGTACATGGAATGCAAAACCAGAGTTTGTCCGTGGTTTATCCCAAGTTCTGGTGCAAGTGACCTCAAGCACTGTGTTTATAAAATAATGCACCGTACACGCTAACCAATTTGTTGACTCGTGATAGCTAAGGCACGAACTTGCTGACCGGAAGGTCCATGGCTCGAACCCAACCTCCGCATCTCGAGTGTTCCTGTTTAAGCTTGGGCAGTCTCAGCCCTCGTACTTCCTTCGCGTGGCGTACCAGTTAGGCACCGAAAGGTTGATACAGCTGAACGTTGTTGCTCTACAATAAACGTTTCTTTCAAGAAGAGACCACCGTTCTGATGTCTAAAACGGCATTCTCACCCCTAATGAGAGCCATACATAAAGGCAAACCTTCAAAAAGGCTAAATTTCCAAGATTTCTCTATCGGCCTTTATTAAAACGATTTCTTTGCAACTGTGTCTTTGAACGAGGGGCAGATGAGTGTGACCACACGGAATGTGCAACTAGTCCAAACAAATCCGTGTAATGTCATTCCATTCCCATATACTGTCGTAATAATTTCCTTTAGCTAAAACCTAGCTGAACGCCATTGACGGAGCGCATTGGTTTACAAACAGTCCTGTTGTACCCCTACTTGTTAACCAAGTCTCTCTACGTATCCAAAATTTGGAACACTCGAATTAAGCAGTTCTGTTTTCAGGTGTGGCGTTCCAAGGTTTAAATAAAGGGCTACTGTCTGCGTGAAAATTAGGGCCAAAACTTCACCCTACTTTCGAGTATACTATAAAATAAAGTCTTCAATTAGGCTCCTCAAATTGCGACATTGTCTTTGAACGTCAGCCAAACACAAAAGCTCTTCGTGCTCTTACCTCCTGTATGACATGGAAAATCTGATTGGCTCTGAGTGTTTTCCCAACAACCGTTTGTTTATGCTTTCATCATCCTCTTTGACTGTTGCTCATTTAGCCAGAGCTACTAATCATTTGTACATTTGTGTTCTGAGCCTTCTCTGGAACCATTATTCTCCAACATTTTCATGAACTGCCTTACGGGTTCCATTGCAATACCGCCCAACCCTCCAGTAGAACATCATCTTTAGAATAACCTGTAGATTTTTAGGATGAAGTTGGATGGTTACTGATTAAAATATGGAACAAATTCACCTTGGTTCCAAGTGACTACGTTTAGCAGATGAACTGGTGACCCACAAGACCGATCCTTCTAAGGCACACGCTTCCGCATGTTGCACAATTCCACACGGTATCAGTCCTTTAAAATACTATGCTTTACAATACTTGGTCAGGTGCATTTCTCCTTTTTTCTATGTTTAGTTGTGTCGCACTGTCTTTCGGCGTCGCTGAATAGGATACAAATGCAACGAGTACTTACTGTTACGGTGCAGCATCTGATTCGTGTCTGATTTCGATGCTTTGTTATCTGCTGTTCAAAACCTCATTTTTGAGCAGCAACGAAAGGTTTTTAGACTAGCAAATTCTATTCTTATATCCAGCTTAGTTTACTAGCGGTAGCGATACTGCCCATAGGCATTTTGAATTCGCATGTCCTTGAGCATGCAGAAGAAAGTTGCCCTCCAACTGACCAATCATATCGAGCGATACTAGATGCTCTTTGGGAACTATATAAACGTAGACAGGCAGGGAGGAAATACCCACCCAACCACGCTCTCATGGTGTCTCATTAGTTGGTGACGAAACGTTAGCAGTCGAATTGCCAGGCTCAGCGGACAGATCGACTGCCCCTGATAAAAGTCAGTAAACGTACCCGAGCTACCAGTTTTTCTACACATTGGCATTTGGGGTCTTAGGTTAAAACAATCCCCTCTGCACATCGGAAAACAGTGCACTACATGCTACTGCAAACATCAGTGGCACTTAATACAATACGTTCGAGTATTTTACAGATGAATACATTCTGTCCGATGTTTTATGGAAAGGAATCTTCAGACTATTCAGAACAGTCTGGGAAACAAACGGTAGGTTTTATTTCTGAACAAGATTTGCGTTTGAAGCATCCTCAGGATAAGTGATTGGCTAACCCAACGATCAGTCCACCCTGAATTTCCTGTTTGGATCGGTTCCAAGTTCCAGTTTATTAAAGATATTGACAGCTGTTTCAAATTACTCTAATCTACATCCACGCTAAGTTGCCGAGGTTTTCAAAATTGATATCAGTCGAAGCATGTATTCCAGCAGGTCATTCGTGACACGATTCCGCTTGTGTTCTTGTGGTCACTTCACTTGTGCGTGAGTATGAATGAATGAACTTTGTCAGCTGTCGTCGTGAAAAGCTGCGTATTATCAGTGTCATCGAAGCTTCCCGAGTACATGGTACTTGGATCACTTTGGAGCATACTTAAAGGAAGGTCAATTTGTGGTTAACGGAGCAACCA
This sequence comes from Opisthorchis felineus, assembly GCA_004794785.1. Classification (NCBI taxonomy): domain Eukaryota; kingdom Metazoa; phylum Platyhelminthes; class Trematoda; order Opisthorchiida; family Opisthorchiidae; genus Opisthorchis; species Opisthorchis felineus. The sequence continues at coordinate 127,858 of SJOL01009593.1, read as the reverse complement.
GGTTGATGTGATGAGAAAATAAATCAGCTGGAAATCCAGCATAGTTGAGGGATTCAATCTTGCTAAACCCAACGAATTGAGAAGAAAGATGTTGCAACTGTCGAGACCATAAACACAGGTTTAACTGTGTGAGCCAACCGCAACTACCGTAACTCACTAATGGCTCAAGAAAACCCCGACAACCACTGTCTCACGGTTCATATTTTTAAGTCAGAAGCTAGTAGAAGGGGCCGTGAACAAAACCCCGCATTATCCCACTGCCTTGTAGACCACATTTTTGAGTCAAAGGCTCAGGGTGAGGTACCTCAACCAAACTCCCTTCCTCAGCCTAGGCAACCGAGAAGTATCATTCGCCCCTACAAATCTTCACTGCCTCCTCTCCGCATGTCCCTCATCTGGGTCCTTCTGATTACTTTAGCTCCGTATCTTAGCTTCTGCGCAGTAAAATAAACCCTCGTTGAATTCAAAGGGTCTGTTCAACATTGTTGCTTTTAACATACTTACTCTGTGCCAAATTAAGCATCAGGAAGCTCTTGCTTAGACGTGGTTCTCTCTTTCGATTGACGCACGTTGTGTATCCGAAACACGCGTACACCCAAACCTCTCCACCAGACAAAACCAAATTTCTTGCGTTTTACTCTTTCCGTGTCTGGTGATCCTGATGAAATGGCTCGTGATATCTACGAAATGGGAGCTGTTCTTAGCCACAAGGATCAGTTTGCCTTACTGGACTGGATAGCATTTATTAGTTGTTTTTGCGCGGTTAGGTTGACTGACTCAATCAAAATCAATGTATCTCGACTTGGTAAACGATGTTTGTTTGTTGCGTCACCATACGTTCCGAGAGACGACGGCTCACTCATTCTGGAGAACACCATTCGACTCCGATCACGGAATTGTGTGGGCATGTGTAGCTATTCGCTTTCCATCGGGAACATGCCGGTTGATGCATGACCATTCAGTTCACTATCTGCAAACAATGTCGCCTTGAGTTGGCTGAGAAGCTTCCAGAACTCGGCGGGTATGACGGCTGTAATTGTGATTTGGATGACTGATGGGGAAAGGTTAAAGAAGTCGTGCTTACCGTTTTTGAAACCGTCTGTCCGAGATCGCGTACACACCTCAGTGAATACTGAATCTGGTGACGACCAGCAGCTCTCATTGAAGCCGAAAGATTGTACCACAAACGACTATGATGGCACGCGCAAATCTCGCTAACACAATAATGACAAACGCCAGCAACGTTCAACTGTAACACCCTTCCAGTGCCTAGCTGCCACGCCATCAGAAGGAAGCACGAGGGCTGGGATAGTGCCAGGTTGCCTAAGCCTAGACAGGGGAAGTCGAGAGGCAGAGGTCGGGTTCGAACCACGAACCTTCCGGTCAGTAAATTCGCGCTCTAACCACTTAAGCTATCTCGCCCCCAAACACAATAATGAAGACCCTAAGGGCTGATAGTGATCGCTGGTGGACTACAGAGCTCCGGAAATGGAGGAACCTTCTGCAACTGGCGACTGTTGCTCTCTATTCCAGCTTCTCCAATCTGCTGGTCCGACGGGGGTGGGTGTTAGTGAAATAATCTCCAAAATTGTGGGACCTCAGTTCATTCACAGAAACGTCGTCTTGAACTATTGGCTGGACACTGAAGAACAGTTCAGCTTCCCTCCATCAATGAATTCACTGGAAGGACCAAATGAACCGAATGTCCCCCATCGATAATGGATACCCAGCGTGCAATTTCATTGCTTCAGCGCAACAAAGCACCTGGTCTAAATGGTTTGCATCTGGCACTCTTCAAAGAAGGTGGCGAGTTCCTCGTTGCTAACCCAAGAACCCTATTGAAAAAATATTTGGAACGAGAAAAAATTCCAGTTAACTGGGGCGATGATGATTCCTGTATTCAAAAAGTTTACAAGAACACCGTGCTAAAACCACCGGGCATCAGTAATAACCTCTAAGGTGCCTGCCTCTAAGGCTTCGGGCATCGAAATACTCCCGGGCTGTTGGCTCGTGGACGCTGAGTACTCCAACGATATCGCTCTTCTTGGATCAGACCCTTTAGAAATTCAAACTATCTCAAATAACCTAAGTAATTTTGCTGCGCCTCGCACCTGTAATGGGTAAAGCGCTACTGCAATACTGGGTGGGACCAACTCCAAACTTTATGCCTGCAGGTGAACACATCGGTGTTTTCGATACCCTCGATTATCTGAGTGGTTGCATGAATTCCACCGGACAATTAAAACCACTTCCCGTATCGGGAAGTCCAGGACAGGATTTACTAACCCCAGACATTTGTGGCGTTGACGTGACATCAAATCAACCACCAAGGGTGCATTGTACAATGCTGCGATCTGATCTGCTCTACGTTATATGTATAAGACGTGGCAGCTACGTGTGGAAACCTTCAAAGACCATCGGCGCCTCCGGAGAGTTGTCCAGTTCTAGTGTGGGACAGATCAGTGATGCTGAGGTACGTCAACTGAGTCGCTTTGTAACTAACGTCTCCCCAGGACGGGTTAATGACCCTGAGGGATATGGCTGTGTCAAGCAATCAATGGCATTCTTGTATCATGGCTTCACGTTCAGTGCGTAGTTCTCAATCCCTGCCATATCGTACAAAAAGAACCTTTTGACGTCGACGAACTGACTGGATACTCATCTGCGACGCGGGGGATCATTCGCTTTTTCTCCCCATCCTAGCTGAACGAAGTCGTAGCAGCTGGAACCACCGCACTTTGATTCGCAGTTCGTGATTTGAAAACTGGACTGATTGGACACGAATGGCTGACGGGTCTGAGGTCAAAACACCGAGCACAGAAAGGCTGAGTGAGTGATGGTTAATCATACTTATAAAAGAATGCTATACATGAGCGAAACTCATACCAAACATGGTTGGTCAGCGCCACTCTCTCCCCCTGAATCCGCTCACTTTCTTACCGAACTTGAGGTACCAGCCCGATTAAAACAGGTCGCATATATCCAGATGTTATTTGTCCTCAGGCTTCCGTAATCCACTTCCACCAGCATTGTTCTGTTCGTCCCAAGACAAATATACTGACATTACCAGGTCGCACTTGTGGGCATTGTTGATAGGACTCGCATTCGTTTAGCATGTAGCCGCATGAACGTTGCCGCTGAACTTGTTCTGCACGTTGATGAAGTCAAATCCTCATAGGCTGCTTCAAAACAATGCAGTTCAGTCGATTTGACTGCAGTAGTTCATTAGAGCAAAAGGTTTTCACAAAACTGCGATTGCAAGTCAAAGTCGTTAAGACATATTTTTCAACCCATTGATGAAAAACACTGTTCCGCCAAAGAAATGCAAAGTAAGATCCAGTAAAACTGCTTTATATATCCCAGTCCGCAGAATAGTAGGTAGTAAACTTGTAAGGTATGTAGACCTTCTATAGTTCTTTGTATTTGGATATTTCTCAATTGCCGGATGCCACGCAACATCAATGTTACAGTGTACGTTTTCGTTTCCTTTTTTCTGTCGACTTCATGTTTCGGTAAGTAAACCTGATACCCTAGCTGTGATTGATTGTCCATAGAAAAGGCTTTCCTAAACAACAACAGACGCGGTGTAAATAGACAGTGATTAATTGTAATGATCCTGTGGCTTTGATTGTGATATAATCATAAAGCCGCTGATGTTGTACCGAAAAAAAATCCCATATGAGCGCAGAAATGAATGATTTTTCACGAGAGCCGATTCACCCACCCAAACACGAATGAATGATTGGTTCGAAAATTATCACGTGACAATGGCTAACACACAGTGGCACGTGGCCACCAGCACCCCAAGTGCAAGAGGCTTAGTGGTTCAAGTGATTAGTCTGTGGCTTTGAATTGCTGCATTCGTGAGCCGCGGTTTGAAATCCGTTTTCCCTCCTCTGTTCCACTTTCTTCACGAATAAATGACTATGTTTAAGATGGTCACTTCATTTTGCAGCTTTTTGATGCTTTCGGCTATTAATGGGAAGACAATTTTAGGACATGGGTGGAAACAGATAGCATCAGAAATGACACTATGTTTTAGGCATGTTCCACGGAGTGATACTGTCAGCTGTGCTGACATTCGTCCTGAGCATAAAAATGTGATTGCCCAATGTGAAACCAATTAAAAGTGTCGATATTTAACCAGGTTACTGAGTGTAAAAACTCTTGGCTGCGTAGCTGAGTTTATTCTCACACATCTGCAACCGAATTCCTACAGTCCTCTTAGAGCAACTGACATAGATAGACCAACTAAGAGAGTCGCGTGAATTGGGGTACTTGGACATAGTTTGCAGTGTTAACTTCGGTACTTTATACGTGCATGGGTTGTTAAGTTGTACGCATCGCATGCGAGGTACTTTGATATTTCCTGGAATATATGCTGTAAATTATGGTAGATCTTTTCTCACATCTTTCAATGACCCAATTCTCCCCATTTTCACGCAATATGCGTCTAGGTTGCTCATGAGTTCACCGGTGAGTAAATTCGATTTGAATGTGCGCTCTTTGTGGGTGCGTCAGAACTCCAGCATATGGATTCGTTTTGTTGCTCTCCTTTGAAGAGACAACACTTAAGAACCGACCAAATGCAGCCCATCTGAGTGCTGGTTTCTTTTGAAAGAGACTCAGTTACTTCAAGAAGATCCCTAGGACAGTACAAAGTGGTCTGTTTTGAGATGTGTCGTGATTTACAGGATGACCTCTCTAAAGGGAAACAACTGTTCACTACCTCATCCTAAATCATTTACGCATTTAACTGCTAAATAAGATAGTGATTACAACAACGACTTGGACAAAACGTATGCGAGTGGCAGAATTTCGTCCTAAGTGCAATCAAGGGTTATCAGTTTGAACTCTAAACACCGTTTGACGTGCATACACCATTGCCTAGCGGTGGCTGTGGAAGCAGTCTTGTCCGCTATTGTGAGTGCTCCAAAATATCTGGTGAAAATCAAAATGAGTACTGTTCGCAAGTTTTCAGCCATAACCAGCCTGTTCAAACCATGCCTTCCCCCTCCCGCCTCATGCACTGAACCCACACAAGTGCCCAAAATATTTCATTTCATACTGCGGTTCCCCTTCGTTCTCCTACAAGGTTTACTCAAACTTCCTGAGGCTGAGTTAGTGAAACTTTCATGTCTCTCAATCATGTTAACGACCGCATCATGAATTATAAAGAATCCGTCGAAAGTTCTACTCTCGGCAACTTCATGTGAGTCGCAACCCAGATTAGTTCAATTCTCCCGGTTGACCAAACAGCGTGTACCTATTGATTCGGACGAATCAGGTTAAATTTTGATGATTGGATATGCCTATCAAAGTTACGAGGAGAAGGAAGACTGTAAGTACGAACTAATTTTTGTGATTGGTCGTCTAGCAAAGTAACCCTAAAACAGAATTAACCAATCCGGCCTATATTCGTGTTCCCTTCCCCCTTTCAAATATCTCGCCATTCGGTTAACATCGCACGATGTTAACCGCGAGCGCACATAAAACTAGACACAGACTGTTGGTCGACATTGACCATATGTCCTTCAGCAGAAAACCGATGAAATGACTAGACATGAAACTCAGACACGGATTCACAGTCCCAAAGGTTGAAATAGTGGAGGTTCTGATCATGTTTGCTTTTGCATCACTGTCATCTCTTTCAAGCGTGGTCGCCCATCTTTGACGTCAGCCGGCTGTTGCTTGTTTGACGTCTGAAGTGAATTGCCAGGCTTGGACGATGTATCCACCATGGGGACGAATGTACGCGTTTAAAAAACAGAGGGAAATTGCCAGCCACGGTCTCTCACAGTCTCGACAAAAAGCCCAGTATGGTGGTTTCCCATGTCGGAAGCCATTGAAGGATCAATAACTTAGGTTCCCCCTGTAGGAGCGTTTTGAACATGCGTGTTGCAAAACCCGATCTTGCGGGAATCATCCATAAACTTCGTGGCAAATCAACGACAATGCTCTGACCCTTGAAGATGACGTTATTCTCCATTGATCAAGTACGCATGACGTCAATAGCTACCTGATTAACGTGATTTTTCTTCGAGAAAAGATTTTAAGGCCGTTGTTGATACCCAATCACTTTGGTAAATCGAAATAGTTAGGGACTCAGGACCGACCCTTGTGTTACATCGTCTTCCGTGTGAATAGGTCAAGATACAGCTTAGCGACTCCGTACTTTCTGGTGCAGGAATTATGTGCACCCTTCCAGTAACGATCCATCTTTGCCATAAGCCGTGTTTTGGTAGAGGAATGCAGCAGTCCACAAGATGGAACGCTTTTGAGAAATCAGAGTGGATTACATTGACTCCACTCTAGCAATCATTGTTTTTCGTCGTCCCAGACTATCAGCAAGTTGGGTCAACATGATTTCTTGCTCGCTGGCACCACGTTGTTCAGGAGCCAAGGCAATCCATAGCTCTGTCAGCTATGGTGGTCTGTCGCCGGCAAATTGTTTTTATAGGCCGGTTGTCGGTTGAAGGTCGTGATTTTCCTCTGTTTCTTCATATACAGAACAAAGTTTACTGGCAGGTTACAATGGAACTGATCCAGTGATTCGACTAGCATTTCTACCGTAGTCTTATATAGTACGGTTGTCCATACCACGTGAGTTGTCTAGTTACAATGAAAGGGACTTTTTTCATAGAGCTTCCTAAATGAAAACCACGTGTTCGATGCAAACTGAATGTGTTTTTGTTGCAGAGTGTCATAGACATCAGAGATCCCATGAATCCCATATGATGCCTCTTCGATCTTCCCAATCATTGATAGTCTTTCATGGTGTAACATTTTTGTCGGCATTCCACTTTTCTAACAATAGTCTGTTTCTAGCTCATGCCTTAGTGCGAAAGTAAGTTGATACAAACTTCAGACAACGGCCATTGGTCAACGGATCGATATGAACGGGTTTCGGCATAAGGTCCGCTTCCCTGTGTGACTAAACAATTAGAATAGATGAGATAGCAGCAGCAACTGCTCTCTGCCTGTACCGGCAAATTGTTTTTCCACTTTCCGGTAGATGCTCAATCTCCTGCCATAGAACGCATTGGGGACGGCGGTGTTGGTGGTGGACTGAATAGGTCTCATTCAATTGCGGCACCTTTGATCTCCTATCAGCGATCGCGTTGTGCCTGTCCCCGCTGGCTTGTACGTGCGTAGATGTGCCGAGGCATGTGTGGTCACCACGTGATATGCAGATAGGTGGTGTTATGGCTACATCGGACGTCGATCGCTCCGACTGTCGGTCCGTCAAATGGCGTTCGGCTAACACACGCACACATGTCCGCGAAAGCTTCCACACACATTCGCGCTTGTGCCTACACACGTCTGCGTCGCTGCATGAGATGATCAAAGCGATGGCCTGGTTGACCGCTCACAAAAACACAAGTGGTGGACTTTCGCCGAAGTGAACATTAATCACTCCACCGAACCTTTCCTCCTGATTGACGTTCATGGAGGCGTACACCATGCCTTAGAGACTTTGACAGGAGTAGAGTACATAGGTACATATTCTTTTACCGAGTGGGATGGGCCGTTACGAAAGAGCAACGACTCTGCTTGTGTTCAATTCGTTGACCGATGCGCATAAATCATCAGTAGTTTCATCATGATTTGCATGTTTCGGACGTGACATAGAAGGAAATGATGATAAATAGCATGGTCGTGACGACACACCAGACACCATACGCCCTGTTCTAATTCCGAAATAGGATTAACCTTTTGGTAGCATTCTACTCAAGGTCACTGTGCAGAACTTGTTTCCCTATTCATGACTGCTATCACGTCTACTGGTAGACAAGAAAATCCATGTATCTGTAGGTCAGTCTTCATCCACAGGGGGAAGAGTACAACCAAACGCAAGATGTGACGGTCTCGTTTGTCCAAAGATGACATAACATTTTCCCACGCAGTAGTACAAGTCATGTCGTTTTTTGGTAAAATCATCAAAGTAGTCATTGACGAAGGTCTCTCTAAGCGAATAGCGTTTGGTCTCTCTCGCACCCACCTCCAGTCGAGTTTCCTCTGTATAACGGTTCATAAAACTTGGAAGACTGTATGGCCACTTCTGAGCGTAGATTGTACTCCGATATCGGTATACTTTAACCGTATAACAGGGATCGAAAATCCGCCTGGAATGTTCGTTCCAAAATGTTCGAAATACTTGGAGAAAATTCCATCCTTATCATTTTCCGTCTTCAGGGGTAAGTGTGGAAAAGTGGAAAGTGTTATCAGTTGGACTTACTGGAACCGAGAAATTCTAGCACTCAGTCTAAAAATGCCATCCACAACACAGTGGTCTCCCGCAGATTTGGAACCAGTCGACACAATGTGCAGGGAAATGCTCCAACGCATTCTCACGTACGTTTTCCACGACACGGTGCCGTAGAGTGCGATCGCGACTGTTTGCATTACCTGGATCTCTTCCCAAAACACAATGGCGCGATCGATGAAATCCAGTAAGATTGTTCGATGGCTGCATTGTGTGTAGCCTTTGCACAGGAGGTTGCACAAGACGAGGCAGCGTTGAGTCGTACCTGATAGTTGTCCCGTTCATTGCATCGCGCCCATCATTTTCGGAAAAGCCTAAGTGGAGTAATCTAACACCGGCTTCACGTCAAACTATGAATCACTGCTGGCTCAGCTAGGGATAAAAACCAATCATGTATTGCATGGCACGAGGCTGCTCAAGAGCAGTTTCTCTAGACTTCATTCTCATCTTCCATATACAATAGTGAAGTGGTACGAGGCAAACAGACAGTCAATTTACTGAACAGATGTCGCACACACTCTTCACTCACCCATGAGAATCGTGGACTGCCGTGGTAGCCTTCCAAATACTCATCCTGTGAAACAGTCAGTTAGGCCACGTTGAGTTAAGCTCAAAACTTTAAACGTGAGTCTGTTATGCTGGCTCGGGGTCAACTGTTGCTGACTCTAGATAGAATCCTGCACAAATAAAGTAGGTAGGAAAAAATACGCTTACGCAAAGTTCACACAGAGGCAGGACAAGGTGACCACGAGACGACGAAGCCCACGTGGCTATACTGAACTGGGCGCATGATGCCAAGGTCAAATGACAAACAGGAAGAGGGGATGTGAGCACAAAACGGAGACAGCACAACCGGGAATCCCGTTGTATACAACAAGAGTAGCCGGGATGACTTCCCCTAATCTAGCCGCTTCATCCACCGCGCGCAAGAAATGAGATCAACGAGAATCGTACAATTTCTGTGGCCACAAACGTTTTCCTTAAATCCGCAGCGTGCACCTGGGTTGGGTGCGCACCTGGTGATCTTCTACTTCTTCCAGCAGGAAGATGGGATGTATATCACTCCTAAAGTTTCCATACGTATTCCTTACTGACACCTCCCGAATATAGCCATCACTTCCGGACTTGGTTTCTACCATGGGGTCGTCCTCTCAATGTCCGCGACTTGGATTTTCCCGCTGGACAATACAAAGTCTCCAACTGGAAACTCTCAACGGTTTCGCATCTATATGTACGATAACTGTAAAAGCGGTCTATACTCTTTTAAATATCGACGGCAAAGAGTATCGGCCACCACTTGCCGGCGTCTCCGGTATCGTGTTTGTCCGTCGCGTATGTTAGCTAAATCATGTGATAAACCAGGCTGTTTCCGAGATAACAACAAATAATGTGGGATGAGCACACCGAAGGCGTCTGGCTAATCGTAGACAGGTGCAACTGGACGGTTATCTAAATTGAGCTCCAACTCAGTGGGGAAGAGGTTTGTCGGTGTGCACTTGCTCCCGGGAGACGGCACCCTCAGATAGTAAATCATGTTGGGCGATCACAAACTCCCCCGCGATTATTGCCTCAGGGTGGGTCGAAGTGTCTCTTAACCCCCTGGGTAAGCATCCTCTTGTTAAGAGGGTGGTAGTCTAATAAATCCAAAAACAAAGGTCTCGCGTGGCGAGTCGCAATGGTTAATGAAACGAGGAAACATCACGAGAGGATCGTCAATCGAAAGGGAATCAGCCACCTTAATATGAAGTGCACGAGTTGTCAAGGAGACGAAGATGCAACCATACTGCTTCCTCGAGTGTCGTTCCTTACCTATGAAAACGTGACCAAAACACTCCACTCTGGTAGCGACAAAGCATGGCTAGATTCAGCTCTGGAAGCGGGTAAGAAGGTCGTGAACTGTTGCTCTGGCTTCACCCATCTTGCCTTACATGACGAACACTTACGCATAAGGTTCTTCACGGGGACTGTTCCTTTGACCATTCAAAATGTCCGACACAACGGCTAGAACATGCGACGTGTCAACATGGGCTTCCGACACATGATCGTGTCCAATCAAGCACTTTGTCACGGGGTGTCGGTTCAGAAGTTGACGTGATCCCTGCGGGCTTGAGAGAACCCAGTGTTTTGCAGCCTGTCTCCAGCATATCATTCCTTCAAGAAGAACGGCATGGAGATTAAGTAGCGATTTGGCCGACCTCATATCCTTTGCTTATCGGGACGTGATCCCTGTGTGAGTGATTTACACGCCTGTTGGAAGGCCTGCCGCTGTATATACTGCATTGTCGAATAATTGGCTTCTCTGAAAGGTGTTTAATCCACAGCTAACATGCGCACATGTGAAGGCATATCTTCTATATTTTCAGATAAGCAGATTTGATGTGATCGAAGACAAGGCACGTCACCGATGATGTCATTTGTAAGATCAGGTCCAGAATATAGGCAATCATCAAAGGAAATGCCTTAAATGTTCGCAAAGCAGTCAAAAATTATCTACACTTTTCCAGGTTTTCGAAAGCGGAATGATGCGAAGTGAACCATAAACCTGCTGTTGAACCAACTAGCAATCGGTGAATTTATCTCTTTCTTTCGTAAGTAGATAGGATCTCGCTGAATATTCGAAAGTCTTGATGGTTTGTTAGACGGCATTTCAAGTAGTCGAGACGATTTTCCGCTACTTGCATATTTTTTGCCAGGTGGTTCCAGTCAAATTTCCGAGATATTGGCACCTGATAGCGGTCGCTCATTAGGCTGGCATATTGCTCAGTGGTTTTGCAACTTCCTTGTTCTCTATGGATAGTGGTTTATCCATCGTCGAAATCAGGCTCCAACTTCCTTAATATATTGACCTCGACGAATGGTTGCGTATTGAAACAGTTAACTGATTTCATTTTCCAAAAATTGTCCATCCCAAGGCCGTTGTTTCGGAGGATCCAGACGTTCCATAAACCACTAGGCCTCTGGAGTATTAGCGCCTAGCAAGATCGAGACATCACTTCCGGGATTTGTGCAGCATGAACATCCACAAGATGTCTTCATTACCCGATCATCCGGAATGGAAGGCGGCCCAATAGTGTAAGCACGATCGACTGTGACAAGATAGCCGTCAAGCAAAGATTGTATAGCAAAACTCACGGCCATGGTACTCTTAATCGCGGTACCATTTACCAATGACACTTCTACATACGTTGCCTCACCTATTCCAATTCGCTTTGCTGTTTCAACCGATAGTAAAGTGGAGTCGGACCCGCTGTCCAAGAGAGCATGGCGTAACACAGTGTCCAACAAACCGAACCGCAACGAACACAAGGTAACTTCGATGGCATCCGATGTGTCGTCCAGTTGACGTTAGCACCTGTCATACCATTCACCATCCGTTGTATGTTGGGAAACAGTCGCTGGTGTCGTTGGTTAGAACGTATGAAGGCGCCACATTCAAAGATTCGATTGTTAGGTTCCAAGTAGTTAAAGCATAATTTGAAGCCTTTCAGCGTACCCAGCCCCTTGAACTGATGTAGAGCAGAAAACAATTCACTGTTTGAAATATGATGAGTCTGTGCAACCTGAGGACAAAGGGTGCTCGTTTCCGTAGGTATGGGTACTACAACCATGCTCTGTCTATTTGGTTAGCCTATCTTGCGAGTTTAGCGACAATGCAATAACGTTTCTGGCTTAGCACCCCTTCGGTGCATTGCTCCCATGCTACCCAGAAGAAGCACGAGAACTGAGATACTGTCAAACTGCCCAAACCTAGTCAGGAGCTGTCGAGCTGCAGAGGCCGGGTTCGAACTACTGACCTTCCGGTAGATAAATATATAAGTAAGTATAAGTAAGTATAAGTAAATCGGTAAGCTATCTCGAGCAATAAGTCCATAACAATTCGAGGCAACAGAGACACATTTCTCCAAGAATTGTACAAGATAGTTAAATTCAGGCTGTGAGTCTGAAGGCGATACACCATCATCCGCTTCAGTCCGCTTTTTTGCAGATGCCAGGGTAAACGTTCTACGGTATGCTTGTGATCCGTTGAGCAATTCATGTCTGACGTGTAGTGCCAGGTTGCAATTGATTATCCTCTCGATCAGTTCTGGTAATGTCTTCAGATACACTGTGCTCCCCAAACAGCAATTAATTCCTTCATGAAAGGCTGTGCTATATCGTGTGTCCTGCCAGACTGCGTCACGAGGATTCCCACGACCTTTTGATAGTCTGTTTTATCACGAAGAAAGGAGCAGTGCTCGATGGCTCCTTTCGCTTCTCCACAGCAATAATCTAAGAGGTACGTCAACTTTTTACTAACGTCAAACAGTCTGTGGGCTATAGTCAGCTGAAATACTGTCATAAATTTCTAAAATTTCACCGGATTACCGTCAGACATATCTACTTCTATTTTTGAGGACTGCTGGCGCACGCCGTGTAGATAGTGGTCAGCAGACACCGCCGGTTTCGTGTGCCGCGGTTCGAATCCCAGCGACTGGTAGCTCGTGGTAACCCGTGGAGATTTCGTTTGTCCTCGAATGAGTTTCACAATAAACGCTTCGATTTGCTGCCGACTAGATAGAAGCCAACGTTCACAACCGCCTGTAGTTGAGCCTTCATCCACATGGACTCTCAGTTCAACAACACTTATTTTTGCTACCCCAGCCTCGGTTTTATTATTTCCAACTTTTCCATCTCCATCGCAAGCTTTTGTTCTAATATCTCATTTTCTAAATTGATCGTAAGGGAACATTTCTCCAGATGACTCCTAAACTTTATACTACCAGTCACCATTGGCTTAGGGGAGGCTTAGTAACGGGAACATTGCATTCAACAAAACTATCAGATGTATCGTTCAACAAATCATTAAGTTCAGGGTTCGATTAAGTTTGAAGTTACTTGTTGCTTCGCGTTTTCGTCGTATTGGTTTGAGAAGTTCCAAAACCCAAAGTCTCCAATTCGAGTACTGTTAACTGTGTCCAGCAATCAACAGCATCTCAGCCCTCGTGCTTCCTTCGGGTGGCATGGCAGCCAGGCACCGAAAGGTTGTTACAGCTGAACTCTTTTATTTACTCAGCACTGGTATTATTCTCTCAAGATAAAGCATCCTTTCACGTTGTCAACAATCCATTTGCAGAACGTCGATTCCCAGTATATATCGACAGGCCTTGGTTTCTGCACCTGTTTCGCCTTACGCTGGTTAAATCCGCGCCTCCGCAGTATTGCTCTGGCAGCGTGCCAAACGTAGAACAGTGGTGCACCGCCCAGATTCAACGCTGCACGAGATATCACACCCCAAAATTTTCACTGACAGTCTTCCATGGTATTTTGTGATTTCCCGCGATTTGGCGCTATAAGACATTCTAACAACCATCTGAACGTTTCTGTGAGTCAATGGAACCTAATCTGCAAGGTTTAGCACTGCAAATTTTGCTGTTTCCATGATACTCCGTTTACGTATGCGATAAAGTCCCAGGAACTTGTGGAGCTCTCCAACAAACCCAACCGGATCGTGGGCTTTTCGTTTATAATTACCAGAAGGAAGACAAGCAACTCAAACCCCGAGACAACAGAGCGGATGACGGGAATCTCGCTACTGACTTATATCAGGTTCAAACGGTCGTGTTATATCGCTCGGTTAGGAGGAATTGCGCAGCAGGTGCTATTTGAAGGGGTAGGAGCACTTGTAACCCATGGCATGAGCAGTGCGTCACCGGTGATAAATATTGCAACCATCCGACGCTGAATTGAGCAGTGCTTCATCGCAGGGAGTAAGTTGAGGGTCTTTCCAACACCTAACCAAGTGTCTCTTCTGTCCCTAGCTGAGCAGTGATTCATTGCTTGACGAGAAGCTGGTTATACTGCCCCACCTATTTCTATAAGAGTATGATGGACGTGTTGTCCTGAGTGGGATGATTAACAGGGGCATATTAGTGTATGATGGCATAATTAAAAATTGGTTTGGAAGTCATCCCACCAATTGTGGTTCAATAGAAATTCCCCCT
>SJOL01009593.1:78063-101307 GCA_004794785.1 Opisthorchis felineus | reverse complement strand
GACGCTGTGCGCTCTCATATTGTAAGTACCGGTTAGTTCAAAACGAATAGGCCGAATAAAGCTGTCCGGCTTTTCGACTACCACAGATGACTTCTTCAACGAAAAATACGTAGCCCAACGGAAAGACATGAACTGTAGAAATTTCTAAGCACTTTGCAAGTGTTCGAACTTGAGGTCTGCATTTCCCCGGACAGGGAAAATGTCCATTCAGTGGTTTTCAAAGTCGTGTACATCCAACAGAAGTGTCTGATGGTAACCCCATGCGACAATCTAATTTTCTAAGTGTCAAAAGGACCTTATTGCTGGTTTCGGCAACCAGATTCTGGAATTTACATGAAGTGTTTCAACGCTATTCCGAATCATTTGGCACATGGCTTTTATGTGTAAGCTGAAACATTTCGAGGATTTTTCCTCCACTAACGATAGTGATATTTTTTTCAATCCGCCCGTAATGCTGACCTCGTCTTCCACTACTTTATTGGCCTCTGGAATTTACGCTCTTTTGTTTACCTGCATAAAGTGGATGCAGCGAAGTAGCTTGTAGGCAGGGATTTCCCATGATTGTATCATTTTTTCGGAACAAATAGCTGACTTGTGCTGCACAGCTGATTCAAAGAACACAGCGGTTATCTAATATCCGACATACATGGAACCGCTGTGCAAACTTCATGCTGGTTTGCTGGCATTCCGCCAAAGTCATCATCATCATCATCAACATTATAACGTCAGTCCTCAACACGGATGCTTCGCTGTCATACACCTGCCAACCGTATTTGAACCACTAGACGTCGACGCATGTTTATGACAACACACTTGGGTTGCTTGGACCTTAGTGACCTACTGCGTGTAAGCCTGTGAATCCAATGCAAAACCGAGGGAATGAGGTCGGCGGACAAACTAGCGGAGGCTTGTTAACGGCAGTCAGCTGGCCCAAGAATGGTGGCATTACAACGAGGTGCCGGTATCATCCATGAATTCCTTCACTTTTTTGTATAATACCGCACGACACCATACACTCATATCCATCGAGGTCTGCCAGGCGAATTGTTTCATGGCTGAAGAGCGGTACAGACGCCGCAGGGATATAGGTTAATCTGTTAGTTTTCTCAGATTACCCGCCGGCACTTCACCAATGATGCAGAATGGAAACCCTGGTATCCCGCACGTTCGGCTTTTCTCTTGCAATCTGAGCGGCTCCATAAGTTTGTTGGTGTTGGTGTTGGAAGGCTCATCACCTGCAATGAATGATCCCTTAACAATCGATCATTTACCTTCTGGCATCGAGACCCGCTGAGTCTCGAAGTCCACCACCCACATGTACGATAGCGTAGTACACCGTGATTTTCGTGTTTACTCGCAGATGACGATTGCTCCCAGTGTGACGCTAGTCTTAGATGCTCGTGAATTAAACTCTTTGACAGTCATTTGGTCAGTGGTTAGAGTACGGTCGAAGTAGCGGAAACCTGAGCAGCGCACTATCTCATTACCATTGGCCTCTATTTTTGGGCAAAATTTGGCGTTCCCAAGGAACAGTTTGCTGGAGAACAAGGGTTTCTGAAATATTTTTATTTAAGCTTGCGTGGATGATGCCATTAGAATGTATCCATTCAACACAACTGTCAACAGAAGGCAACATACAAACCTTCCAGTCAAGTGACATAACTCTCGTTCGAAAACCATTCTGAATGGAGTAGGTAACCGTCCACACGGACGTATATGGTTTCGAAAGTCTTTCGTGCATACTGCAGTTATATATAAGCTGAATGACGGCGCCATAACGCAGCCTTGTTTCACTCCCGTATCAATGACGAAACCTGTTGACACTCGGATGTTAGCGCTCATCCCAAAGTAAAAAGGTTTGACGTGATTGTATTTTTTCTGATCAACCCGTATTCCGAAGGCATATCCACATTACCTCACTGTCCATCGAATCGCATGTCTTCGTTTGGTCAACGAATATAACACATACGGTTGGTTTCTCTTGTATGTTTCACCGAGAGGAAGTCAAATCATAGGTTCTCGATCCAATTCCAGACCGATACTATTCGTCTGGAACGGCTTTATTCAAAATGTCCCGTATTCGGAGACTACCTATGCTGTTTCATCCTTACTGAGAATAAGCAGTGCACATCTCACGAAACTCAAAAGAGTTTGCAATCCGCGAACTCCCGGCTAGTAGTTTGAACTGTTCGGTCACGAGCGGTTGATCAGTAGTGTGATTAACTCGCATTTACACACTATTTATTCTTCAATCACGGAATCCGCATCACGTGATCACTTGTTGACTGGCTGCTCGAGTGTCGGCTTCATGGACGGGAGTTTCACTCATCTTGTGAAACTGTTCTTCCTGCGAGCTACTTGTGGATGAGAAAGTTTGAGAATTTCCAGCAGAGCTTTCGTTCTGTAAACAGAGCCAATCTATGCTGAACAGCCGAGAAACACTGTACACCTGTTTCATCCTTATTGGGAATCATCAGCATCTCATGAAACTCTAGGAGGCTTTCGAGCGCACGACCTCCCGGCTAGCAGTTTGAACTCAAACGGCTGGTCAGCAGTGTGAGTAACTCAAAATGTCCGCGTTCCTTCGATTCCCCAGAATACGAGCCAGCATTTCAATAGTTATATATATATATATATATATATATATATATATATATATCAAAGGATATTAAATATATAACACTGTATACTGCACATCATAGCGTACGTGAAGATATAGCGGCCCCTCTGAATTTTACGACTGACTGTGAATCGACGTTTTGTCTTCTGTCATCACAGCTACCACTCATCTGCATTGAGATTATGAGTGATTCGACCAAGAATGCAGCACAATATGTGAATACTCCTTAGCGCTATTGCCTTACATGCAGATAGGATAAGATAGTCCTGCTACAGGCTAGCCCGGCGATTTGACATGTGCCGGATGGTGATTTCCCAGTACAAGGTAGATTTTTTGTCTCCCACAGTTAGTGAGTAAACTTGATCCAAATACAATGGTGTTCCAATGGGCCTCGAGGTTTATTGGATGCACACCGGTGATTGATTATGACGAAAGAGGATAAAATATTCGTTCAGTGTTCCTCGATACTTTGGCGTCGACGGAAGTTGTCCCGTAACATGATGTTCGAAAATTTTACTTCAAGAATGTCCTAGATACTTACAAACTCAAGCGGGACTCTATTAATTTTGTTCACGGAAGCATGGATGTGGCTCATGTAATGGCTTTCATAATAGACTTTGGCGTTTTAAAGTCTACCTACCAAGTACGTGGCATTTAAAGAGCAATCATTCAGAAGCATTTTTGATTCCAGTGTATCTGTTGTGAATGGCGGAATATCCATCTAAACGGTCTCTCTACTTATAATGAAAAACATTTACTCAGGTCTTAGTAAATCCCAACGCACATCATCGTGAATGATTGTCAATTGACCCCATCCAAGCCTTCCATTAGCATATCAGCAGACTCGCATTGGCCACACCAGTAACGGAGTTGGAGGAGACGCAGATCTTACGAAAAAACTTCATAAGCTAAATTAGTAGTCCTGGACGAGCTGGACCTAAACCAAGGATGGCCGCCCGGTTGACGAAATCAGCCGGTCGTCTTCGTATCCATCCTTGAGACGCATGGGGACACGCTCCGACTATCTCGACTTTGTTCGTGAAGCTACTGACTTAACTAAATTGAATACGCGCCTACAAGACAGTCACAGGACTATTTTATATTATGTCTAAAGAAAAGATCAAACTCTTGCCGACATCACTCAACATCTAATCAGTCTGTTGGTTTCTTCTGAAAGGGGACCAAATACGGTAAACCCAAGCAAGAGGTTGGATACGTTTTACTGCGGTCGCTTTGACGTCTGATACGCTTACTAATTCTGAGCTGATTTTATTGGGCGTGCTTTGTCTAAGGGAGAACCACTGAGGTGGTCTAAAATTCATCCGAATTAGCGAGGAGAATCTGATTAACTATTCTTTCTGAAGGCAAATGCTGGATACAATTGTTCCGCGATGAATAGACTATCCTCCAGAGACAGTTCGTCTCAAGAGACCTCGACCGATTGGTCCATTCACTCTTTCATTATATTAGGACATGCAGGTCTGCGTTTGGACACCCCAAAGGCACTGTGGCATTTTTAGTTCACGTAAGTGAACTGCAGCATTCTATGTCTGTGGTCAAAATAGATCTACAGTGCCCTGAACGATGGACAATTCGGAGCCCACGCAAATGGACTCATACACCTCACACGTTCTATTTTAAAATACAGTATTCGGAAAAACGTTTGCTCATCGATGCGTGGCGCGTGCAGTTGGCACATAGAAATTTAAAGGATTTCGAGCATCCATAAAGCCAAAACATTCATATGACATCAATTACTCTTTCCCTGCCGGTTTTTAGTCGGCGTGGGTTTTTCGTAACCCTAACGTAGAGGCAACCGACAGTAGCCTACAGGACAAACTCAGGTGGTCGAACTTTGTAGGCACCTTCAAAATAACTATCTTTCTGTTTAGGTGGCCGCTGTGAAGTTTTCGAATTTCAGGTTATTTTGCTACTTTCAAGTGTAAATGACACGTGAACTTTGAAAACTCATGTCTCTGTCCCCCGTTCTGACTCCTCAGTTATATCGACGTACGTGCCACTCGATTCAACTGGAACGATGGGTAATCTCAACTATCACAAATAAATAATAGTTCAGATGCAGCACCCTTTCGCCGTTTAGCCACCATCAAACTCGGAGGAAGTATGATGCCGTCTGCGCTGGGGTAGGAACAGTTGAAAACTGGGTTTGAGCTGGAACCACAGACCTGTCCGCCAGTAGCCCAGTGCATTAACGTTTTCACTCACATGATCAATCATGTAACCGTTTGACCAGACACATTGGACCTTTCTGACATGACCACCTGAGTATTGGATGACATCTGGTTTACATAAACCTCGATCTTCTGATCTGGCAAGCAACAATTAGCAAGTGTGTGGTTGCGTACTCTAAGCCACGTACCGCTAACCAACATGACGACCGTGGAACGAACAAGAATGGACCAGAATCGAGTACGGAGTATGACCGAATGTGTGAGCATGGGAGAACAGAAACAGTCACCGAACCTGCATTTCCTCAGCAAGGATCGATCGTTATCAAGAAGAAAGCAACGGATGATCTTGCCGGGTGCATTTTTAAGATTGGTCTTGGTTCCATAGATTGTGATCAAAACTCACGCGCAGTGAAAAAGTTGGCGATGGTCAAGTCTTCATTATCATCAGCATCATCAACAGCAAGACACCAGTGTTGAATATCAACGCCACACTGCCATTAAACCACAGTTAATTCGGAGGACCCACCGTAAAGAAGGAATAACAGAAGACTATACGCGGATCATTGAACTCATGGATTTGATAACTCAGAGGTCATAAATGTTTAAAAATTTATAAGTTCATAACCGAAAACCCGCAGTGGGGCGGCATGGTCGCTCTTCCGAATACGAACGGGACGAGAGGGCAAGAAATCGGTGTGGATAGGATTGCCTGTTTTCGGGAGGTTTTTGAAGGGTTCGAACACAGGAGTTCAAGTGTGCGAACAAAGCGTTGCTGCCGACACAGGGTAGGAACATGCACACCAATCACTTCGGCCGCAGAGATGAGGCGAAATTGTATCGATTTTGGTTGGTCTGATTGCGTTCTGAAATCCCGGTTAACCGTATTGCATTTCCTTCTCAGGTCACCAGTTCTCTGTCTGGACTGAAAATGTTTTTTGATTCCTTGACCAAACTGTCTTGTCCTGGATCTGCAGCGCAGCCGCATGGGTAGGAATATACTGGCACTGTGCGTTGACGAGCACTCATGAATGGCCTCGATGGGTGACGTCAGCCAAATCGCAAGCCACTGATGATGAGTATCGGCAGCGGATTTTTACTTATGACATTTTCCAGTTTACGGTTTGGTCAATCACTCTGGCAAATTAAGATAAACAGCCTTCTCGGTTGCAGCGGTCTGAGGTCTAAAAAAATCCCACCAACTTTACACAAGAAAACTTTCTGGAATGTTTTGTTTTTGGCCTGAGCTCTCGTCGTGGACCGTCTTGAGGGCATAGTCTGACTGACTGATTATATACTTCCTTTTCAGCTGGTGAAATTTAGGTACTGCCCAGTTGACTTATCTCCAGCTGGTGATTTACTATTCCATAGATTCGTTGGATAAAGCTGTCATTTGAGAAATCAGTGACGTCTGTCTAAAGAGGAACAAAGGTCCCTTGACCTGGGGCTTCATTTACACTAGTCACTATAATATGATTTATATTCAAACAACCCTCGTTTTAACAGTCTTCCGTCTTGGTGCAATTATTCCGGTCAGTCGGCACCAATAATAATCAGTGGGGCATATCTATGGGCATACGGAGATTTCACATACGATACGAGCGCGTTTCCACTAATCCACCGGCAAACGCCTGGTACACGTGACTAATCATGTCCGAAAAGGCAAACGTTTTCGGTCTTCAGCAATGCGATTGTTTTTTGCTGAACATGTCTGCCGGCGACCCACTAATTATACTGGTTGTGTCGAGTAGCTCTCCGCTGAGTTAGCGCCATAGCTTGCTGAAACCTGCTGGATGGTTTGTGATTGCTGTAGGTGTTTGCGGGGTCTGTAGATTTCGCATTGACACCACTCTATTGAACAGTTCTCATTCTGTTGTGGGGCAGATATGTGGTTGACGTCTCTGTAGAATATGGAGGACTTCGTGGGTTCAGTTTCGAGTTCACTCGCAAATGCATCGTTGACCCAAAAAGCAAACATCTTTCCACTCTGGTATCCTGTCCAGACTGTAGACCACCGACCGGACGCTCGCATTGCAGTGATTAACGGACTTTTTCAAGAACCATCTGTTGGAGCATTCCAATCGAAAATCATTAGGTTGAATGAAATTGCACAGAAAATTTATAGATTCCTCAAGAAGTACGTTCGTGGACAAAGTGGTCACGTTGGAACAGCACATGGATTTACTGTTGCCCTTTGATTCTGTGACGGATACTACAAAGTCGGGAATATCATGAAGGCTGTATTGGAACATATTCAAAGACTTATACGAAACATTTTTTTCGGGGGAGGGGATTGTTAGGGAGTTATGCGTATCTAATAGTTGTTTTAAAGCAACGGCGGCTTTTGCTTACCTTTGACAAACCATAATAGTGCGACATGCTTGACTCGGCTTGTCTAAAGTGTTAAAAAGCTGTTTCAATCTGGACACTAGCTGTTGTCCTGTTTTTGTACTTCTGTCCTTGATGAACTTTGTTTCATGATTCAGTATGTTGGCTCTTTCACCTGGACAGCCACCTGTGTCCGGTAAGACTAGACCATTAACTTTGTCAGGTCTGTGTATAGGTGGGCAGTGGCCAATTTTTGCCTTTTTTTTATATAGTTTCAGCTACCCACATCACCAGGCACTCATTTGACAATAAAAGTGCGGTTGTGATCGATTAGTAGCCGTATACTGCAGCGTCTCCAGCCAGAATGAAAACGGCAACGTGGACCTCTTTTGCAAAGTGGCTTGCAGCAAAAGCCCCCTGACTCTTCCCAATCGCTTACACACCAATATGCCAGGTTAGAGTTAGAGTTTGTCCATCTCTTTTCGCTGGAGCTACCACGAGTTAGCCAAGAGAACAGCACTTTCATCGGTAGATAAGGACGCGTAATGTATGCATGGCCAAGTGGTCATAGTTTCTAGTGCCGGGCACATGATTTAGTGATAAGCCCTCACCGCACAACCGAACGCTCGATTTTCCTCATTCTCTCTTGGCGGATTGTTGGTACCAGGCTTCAAGACAGTAGCCTTGGAATGTCTCGGTTCGGCTGCTCGTAGAGGCCGCAATTCACGACCACAAAAAACAGCCCGTACCGCAGTCCGATCTACGCGACCCTTACAAAGATGACGGATGTAATTCTGTTAGCACACGTGAGTCACACACACACACAGAAGGGCAATCCTAGAAGCTATCATAATCAGAATTGACCCAGGCATTCTGAGAGCCTGCAACTTCAAACTCTCAATCATATGGCCGATGTGGATGTGGTCCGCGGCTGTAGTACCTGCTGCACACCCAAACGCCTGTTTTCCAATTGCCTTTTTAGGAATTCCTCAACGACATCGGATACCAGAAACGGTTCTGAGATATCGCTTGTCAAAAACATGAAGGGCCTTAGATCATCTACTCACAGAGACCATGTCCGGCAACCACACATAGCTCGCACTGTGGCCTAGTTCAAGCCATCGATGAAACCAAGCGATTCGCCCTTTTGATGCCACAAGTGACGCTCGATAGCCTTTGAGCAAGGATATACATTCAATTAATTGTGAGGCTGAAGGACGTTTCATGTTCACACTATCCGTTTCTGTCAAAGGTCGACAGTCCGGATGGAAATTATCGGGGTACCAAGTAAAGTGTTGTTCGAACTATTGTGCCCGACGGTCAGAGGATGTCAGAGGCCCATCATGCTGCTCGGTAGTTTCACTAGAGATCCAGTGCCTAGAGTAGGTTGGCTGGGTCGTACTGCAGGTAGTAGTTCCGGCTTCAAGTACGGCTCTGAATATTTCCCTTCCGTAATCGTTAGTATTCGATGTCGTGTCACCAGGCAAGCGTTGGGAGGGGCACCGGTCCCTACACACTTGTTTGATTTGAGACTGTAAGCTTTTCAAAAACCAGGCGAGGTATGTGTTTTGCGTAACCCTGAAATGCATAATGAAGAGCGGCAAAGGACAAGCGCATAATCGGAGTCAGAGATTGCTCCTCCCTACCCGTAATAGATACTGATGTGGTCTGTTTGGGTCCGTGGGGGGCACCACGCGGTTAATCGATTTCCCCTGTTTCTCAATTTGGTGTCGTAAAGTAACAGTCCATGGTCAGCAAACAGCTTCAGTGGGGCGAGATGGCTCAATTGGTTAGAGCGCGAATTTACTGACCGGAAGGTCCGTGGTTCGAACCCGACCTCTGCAGCTCGACTTCTCCTGTCTAGGCTTGGGCGACCTGGCAGTATCCCAGCCCTCGTGCCTCCTCCGTGTGGCATGGCAGCTAGACACCGGAAGGGTGCCACAGCTGGATTATTTTATCTTACACAGATTCAGCAGGCACCATCCGTTTTCCGTGCCTCTTGTGTCTAATCCAAGATGGCCACCCGATTGGGCCTCAGCACCACTTAGTGTACCTTCCTGGGCGTTCTTGTCGCCACTAACCACAACGATGCCCGAGCTTGTAGCTCGTTGTAAAAGAGCACGCAGAGCGCCATAGGAACTAACTCTGCTAGATTCAGATCTACAGTTCGTTGGGGCATAAGCAGACCTCTTCTCCTCGAGATTCTTTCGCAGCCGTTGTCCAACGAACAGCGCAGAGAAGACTGTCAGCGGATGTTCGCTCAAGTGAAAACGCCTTCGCTCGTTGATTCAACACAAACCCACCCCGGTATGTCCAGGCCTCCAAGTGGCCGGAAATGGGAAGAAAGCGTAGGAGCAGTCAGTTCAACTGCAGCACTTGCGCCCTCAATTCCGACAGACAACGTACAGCATTGCTGAGGAAATCCAGGGTACGTGCAAGAGTACCTTTTTGTCCTGTTTGCTTCAGAGTGTATACATTAAAGGCAGCTTAGTAAACCGGCTTTCGAGTTTGAAAATTAACTTCGAGGTGTTTAGGGCTGTTACCCAAGGTAGAAGCGTAGAAGTGTGACGCACAGCGAACAAAGCTGTCAATCCTACTGCTGGGACCTGCAGACACTACGCACGTTGGGGTGGGGTAGGGCACGTGGCTGATGACACCAAGTAAGGGCCGAAGTGGCGTGACACCATATTTGGGTGTTAACTTAATGACAGCGCGTGAGGTGAGATACTGTGAGGGCGCCCACACCTAGACAGTGGAGTGATAAGGGGCCACAACCAAAGGCGTTGTTTCCAAAACCTGACTGCAAGCCAGTTGATGGGTGCCCGCATGCTTCCACAGTAGTACATGTTTAGACTATAGAGGTGCACCGATCACACCAGGATAAGTCCTAGTCTCTTTGTGCTGGGAATATACAAATCCAGCGGAAAGTTTGTTGTGGCATAGAGCTTCACAGCACGGCCCTTCAACGAACGGAACATCCATTCTGATTTTTTTTTATATTATTACTATCGGAGTTATACATCGAGCTCCATCGACTTTCCCTCATCCTACATCTATCTACAACCCCCTCCCGACAGTCCCAAGCAGACGATTATGACCCCCCGCGCTTCGAAAAGCCTAACTAACCACTAATCACGCCAGGATTATTATGAACAATTTTGAACAGTCTAACACAGAACTATTCCCGTTCCATAACATGGACACTATGTACTTACCAAAAAATCGATACATACATTTCGTCCTTCTAAGCGTTGACTTTGTACGCATGCTAATTGCTCTTCCTCTAGGCCGCTATCCACGCACGCCGTAGTCAATCGACTTCCTCATTCCAACTTCCTTTGATATCTTTTCGGAATCGAACACGTCGTATTGATTGTGTCACCTCTGAGTTTTCCACTGTCGATGACTGGTCTTTTGCCGATGCCGCCTTTCAGGGTGGTGTGTTTTGCCGCCTGGGCTCCGGATTCTATTAGCGAAACTTTTGTGTTTGTGCGCATGTGTGTGTGTGTGTGTGCACGTCACATTGTAAGTAAATCCAGGCCGTTTAGTAGCGATGACATGGATCACATATATACATATATCCTTTTCATTTGTTTCGGCAACACCAGCCAGACGGATAGGCAAGCTTAGTGGATAACGGACTGTGTGCAGTCGTGTTGCAACACGTTTGCCAGTTTCCGACACCACTTAAGCACTAACCATCATGGACGCGCGCACAAACATTGCATTCAATCTTTGCCGACTTTAGAATGCCATTTAGCCGCCGTACAAGTTAGCTTTGTGGTGGTTGTGTTCGTTTTTTTCTTATAAAAAAGGTGAAACCTATTTGGAGCAAGTAGGCGTTCAGGTCGGAGGTTGTGTGTGTGTGTGTGTGTGTGTGTGTGTGTGTGCACAGGAGGTCTGTATGTCAGCTTTCCACAATCTAGTGGTGAAATGTAAAAATGGAATTGGCTGACTGGTCGTTCGACGACAATGTTCCGTATGTATTTGACTTGGACGTTTCGCAAGAAAACAAGCGAGGAAATGAACGTGAATTGTTGCACTCAGTGTGAATTTTTTAGCACCTGATACAAAGTGTATTTCTAAGTCATGCATTTGGCCCAAAAACAAGGTAAGGCAGGGACCCGGTGTTCTTGATCATCACCGATCGTAGTATGGGCGCTAACTCCTTGTGGTTTGGATAGAGTACCGGTCACAATCCCGTCCAAGAGCCCTGCGCGACTACCCTCGGAGGAAGCTACACTCTATAATGAGATTTTCTGCTCCGGAGATTCCGCATTTCCTTCTAAAAAAGGTGAATACAATGTTAGAGAAAAGTAACGACCCCCAATTGCTATAAAGGGCTTCTGAAAGTCTGACGAATATTCTGTTGTTGGGAGACACTTCACATAGGGTTACTGAAAACTCCTCGACAGTCCACTACCGTTTTTTCGTCCTTCGTGGAGATCATCCCCGAGTTCCCATCATCCTTGTGATCTACTTGGACACCACATTGTACGCAGCTGGCGAAATACATCAGTTGGCGGTTACGGGCCGCGTAACAACCCACTAAATGTTGAAAAGTTTGATGAACCGCGCACATGACCGAACCTGGTACGTCCACATGATGAGCTCAGACCAGGATTAACCACATCCTCCCTTTGTTGGCGTTGAATTTGTATTTGGCGTATTGGAGCGGATGGACTCATATGCTGCTGCATCTAAATCGGAATCTGTTCCGCCTCTTTGAGCCGAAGTTGCCTCTCAGTTCTGCCATTGTGGGAAGCTACGCACTCGTGCGTGAAACGATAAACGAGGCTGGAGAGGGAGTTTTGAGATAGCGGAACTTCAACTGCCGGGTTCAGGATTCGGTTGCACTTGTAAATGACCACACCACAGGTTTGACGGCCTAGTAGATACGCTTACTAGCTGAAGTTAAAGACTACTCCACCAGCTCACTGATGTCGTCTTCTCTGAATTTCTCTCACTATCACATAACTTTCTAACTAAGCCCGTTTTGTAGAGTATTGGCACAAGACTGGAGACATGGAGGGTGGTACACACCAGTTCACGTGTATTTTCGATGAACTGACCTACGAAGTTTTCCATCGCCTTGGCGGGTCAGTTGAATATCGAGAAAAGCACTTGTGTCATTGACCTCGTGTTCTGTGTAATTAACTTGATATTTGGTGAGCGGTGACTGCAGCGCCAACATTGTTTCACGCATTGATGCTGCGATCACTAAGATATCGTCTACAAATCTTTTTTTTAAATTTATCCCGTCCACTACCTTCCACTCGCATTTCAACGCGAATAATGAATGTATCACGTCTCAGTGCAATTTGGGTTCGGGTAGAACATAAGGTTGTCCGAAACTCGGGAACTGTGACTGCCTGGTGAACCCCAAGAAGAGCACAACTGGTCGTTGGCTCTCAAAGCGTTTTCAGCAACCTTATGAGTAGTACAATACGTCTATACCGAGGGAATTTATTACAACCAATCATGTCGTTCGGGTGTGAACACGATCGCCTGTGCAGACGTGATAATTCAGGCGCATCCAGTATGCGCTGATGGAGGATTCGTAACACCTTCCGTACTCCATACCTCGACGCTTTTGTCGACAGTTTTCTCCTCTTTAGTCTGGTCTCACCTGAATTGCTGCGCAAGGACAGAGGATCTTTCTAGGAAAAGTGGCGTCAATCCAACTTGCACAAATCGCACAATCATCCACAATTGTCACCGTTTCTGTTGTTAAAGAGTTCTGCTGCTTCTGTACTATGCCCGTTCGTAATGTTTCGCGCAGTCCTTGGGCATGATGGTGACCCGCTTGGCATGAATAGTACACAGGTTAGTGTCCTCAAAGAGACCAACCAAGTAGGCCTTGCTGGCTTCCTGTAGAGCAGAGGCAGTGGAGCTCTGGAATCTGCGGTCGGTCTTGAAGTCTTGGGCGATTTCCCTCACCAGGCGTTGGAAGGGCAGTTTACGGGTGAGCAGCTCGGTGGACTTCTGGTAACGGCGGATCTCACGGAGAGTGACGGTCCCAGGCCTGTAGCGATGGAGCTTTTTCACACCACCGGTGGTTGGTGCACTTTTGCGCGCAGCCTTGGTCGCGAGCGCCTTCCTCGGGGCCTTCCCACCAGTACTCTTGCGGGCAGTCTGTTTGGTGCGTGCTATCTCTATGAACAGCGTCCATGGCAGTGATAGTGTTCCGCTTGGCGTGCTCCATGTAGAGGTTGGTGTCTTCGAAGAGGCCACCAAGGTACGCTCCTTCAGCGACATTTGAGTTACCATCAATACCATTCACTTTCCGAGTTTTCTTCCTCTTTTTCATCTTTGAAGTTTTGCCAAGACAAGCATCTGTCTTATCCATAACCTTTTGGAGATTCAGTTTGGTCTCTGGTAATGTGTTGACCCGACAAGGAACTCATAAGAGAAGCAGGAAAGCCCCACTCGAACGGACACATCAATTTAATTGGAGGAGGCACCCAACGAATGAACCAAAGCACCAAATCGACCGGCGGACGCAGGGACACTAACCGTTACAATGGGGAAAATGGGGTGGTGCAACCAGCCAATCAAGCTCGAGAAGGTCAGACCGCAACGCAATGCCAATCAAGGCCAGAGAACAAACTACTAAAAATAGAAGGCGTTGGGATAGCCAATCAACACAAAGGAATGCAGACCACAACGCAACAAAGATTAGAAACGGACCAATAGATTCACAAAAATCGTAACCCCCCAAGTAGCCAATCACGTTAGAAGATAACAGATAGTCTTCAAATGCTATATAAACGCACGCGGGCAAGAAAGAAGTGCCCACCTAACTGCGCACTGATGATGTCTCCTGGTTTGGTGACGAAACGTTTGCAAGCCAATTGCCAAGCTCGGCGAACAGATCAACAGCCACCTGATCAACAACCAATAGTTTGGTCTCTATCTCGGCACCCAGGAGTGAATCCTTGGCATCGGAATCCGATTTTGTGACGGCACCACCCATTTTGACGGTGTTGTCGGTGTGTGCCCCAATATCTTATTTAAAAAAGATGGTTCTGGTGAAGTTCGCCTGAGCATCTCTGTGTCATGCAGTACACTATCTCTTGAGATCCCTAGCTAAGCTAACAGTGATTCGTTGGTTGGCGTAAGCAACTCCTGGATTCCTCGACTTATGCGAAAACAACCAGTGTTGCTATGCGTGAGACGATACCGCATAACGACTCACGTTAAGGCACAATCTTATACAAGCAAATTGGTTTGGAGGTTAGCCCCTTCAGCACCTTTTGCTAAAAGTTTCCCCTTCAAGCACCCCTACTTCCCAAAGACTGCGTCCCGTGCAACATTGGAACGGGCTATCTGGATCTGATCGACCGCACTAGTATTTCGTGGAAACAGGTACAGACAAGACAGACATTCACGATCGTAACCTATTGTTACAGAACTGTGGGAACTGGGTTCCGGAATGCGGTGAGGATTGTCCTCTCATGTTGTGGCGAATGTTACTCTGTCCATTGGTACCGCTCTTACCGTACTTCACTTCGTTCAAAGGAAATATCACTAGGTGTTCATTGCTGTTGCATTTCAGTAACTGATGCGTAGCAAGGTAGCGTGGCAAATTTGTATGAAATGAGCGGTCTTCATGCGTGTGGTTGAGTCCATATAAAAATCTCAAAATGGTTTTTTTTTATGCCGAAAATGTATCCTACTATAACAAAACCGGAGTTACGCATTGTGAAGTCGATAAAGGTAGGGTTGTTTTACCCTAGTTGCCAGGTTTATGAAATTCGATCTGTAACGCGACTGTGCTGTATTTCGACGATTTGTGTTGTGTGCCTGCCCTAAGCGGACTCATTTGTCAACCTAAACAGTTCGATCCGCTGCTGACATGGTGCAATGCCGTGTATTCTGTGCTTACGTCATCATTCGTTTGGTAACACTCAAATCTTGGTGAATAGTACTGAGTATTTTCTTTGAAGTCTCAACTCATGGCGGATGAATCAACCATGTGGGAAACAAAAAATGTCATCTGTTCAATCGAAGGGCACTTCATGAAGAGAGATTATGAGGAAAAAACACTCCTGACAGAAACAGTCACACCCAGACATGTATTGTAACAATAAGGCGAACCATTTTGGGCGTTGGTTTGCCGCTGTATACAGAGGGAGTTTACAACGGAGAATAAAAATACGCAATCTCTTCTGGGATCCATTTCTCCGTCATTTGTACATCCAAACGGCCACTTTTCTCTCCAGAAAAGTAGGTTCTCTCCGGAAGGGCCGAAGCACACGGCGAGCAGACGCGTGTGTGTTTCATTACTCTCCATGTGTAGTAGTTTGAGGAGACCTGAAATAGTCCATGGCATAAGTTGAAGTAGAAACGTTCCACCGTTGTTTTAGCTCTACACGAGCGTTGTTTGACGGTACTGAAATGTGTGCTTTGATGTCGTGTGAACTAGCTTGTTAATTAACTGCTTTATGTCTTTTTTTTTCCAGGATGCTCTCTGTGGAGTGGAACGTGCATAGGGCAGACAAGACACTCCTCAAGTAAGTGATACCTTTCTACTTCATGCATCATTCAAGATTATGTTCCTACCACATAGCTCCAAAGACTGAACCCTGTAGACCCGAGTTTGAATGCAAAATACACGCAAATTCGAGTCTATAAGGAGCGATCCTTTGGTGTAGAACATCTTATGAGTATCATATTGCCTATGATCTGTTACAAAACGGATGAAAGATCGTGGAGACATTGCACGTGTTTATAGCATGGGTAGTCATGCTCTTTTCCGAAGCTCAGAGAAAGGAATGGTTCCACAAGATGAGCGAAGCTTTGTAGAGACGTAATGCACTACTAATAAGGTTGCTGAAAACTTTGACAGCCCACGACCGGTTTCGTCCTTCCAGGGGGCTCATCAAGTAGGTGTAGTCCCCGAGTTTCCGTCAACTTTATGTTCTACTCGGACCCAAATTCCACGAAATTAGTGAAATACACTCACTTGCATACCAATTCGGTTTTGACGGGAGACTCCTCTGGAATCCAGCAGAATCTCTCTGCTTTTCAATATAAGTTGGCTTCATTGATAAGACGAAATCTCACTTGAAAATTATCAAATCTCCTCACACCACCATCAATCTTTCCTGTTTGTCTTAATTTTGGAGATGGTTTATCCACAGGTTGGGTAGGGAACAATCATTCAACAATTTATCGCTAACCTAGATTTGATCGAACGTGAAATTAAAATACATCTCTGCGGAAGCGCTGAAAAGCTCAGTCGAAAATTTCCCGCCACCCACTAAAGATACAGTGCCTCGGTAGAATTTGACGCCACTTTCAAGATTACTGTTCGACTCATAAAATCATTATATACAGAATCTCCAATCCGCTGACAAAAGATATCCGCACATACAGACGTGCGTTTACCGCTGATTACAGTCTTCTAAGGACAGACAAGGAGGAATGAGGGTACGATATCAACAAAGGTTGAACTTTATCGATTAGTTCCACTTACAGGAAGAAATCTCCATTGAAAAACTTCCGAAACTCTTCAGACTACCACTCATGGATTGGACTGTTTGGCATGATAGCGAGATGTGCCTACCCCAGGAAAACAGGTTGTCTGGAGAGGATATTTACCTCAGTTTTGATCAACATCTGGGGTTTCTCTACCCAGAACCTTGGAATTTGAATTTGATCGGACCCAAACAGAGGACACAACTTTGCAATCTCTACCTTTCCTCAGAGCTGGAGGCAATTACGTTCAAACAACGCGCCACGATTCCGAAGCTAAGGTCGGCCTCACTCATCGCATTCCTACGCGTGCTTTATGGGACCGTTTGCTTTCTCCCACGCAAAATCTCCAGTAAAACGAACGTGGCCATCCCCAACACATCAGGAGTTTTTCACTGGGACTAGAACGCAGACTTTCCAATGAGTGGGCTTCATCCAGGCTTGGTACGTGGAAAAGGCAACTCTCGCCGTGGACACATCGTGTGATTACGGGTATATATGGCCTTGTCTGAGAGACTCAGTGCACCCACACCGAAGTTCTCCAGAAGATCTTCGCTTTCCTTTTCTGTAAACTGTTGCCTTGCTGATTCATGGTTTCGCACACGATGTCAACTTTGATCATGCTTCGGCGCTCGGTCACATCCCAACTGTGCAAAGTCAGTGCATGGGCTATCGATGTACCAACTGCCGACTTTCCAAAATCTGAGAGTCAGCAACGTTTAGACGTTTCGGGACCACCAAGGTATTCATCTACATTCGCCGTTCTGCGTCTTATTTGACCATATTCATGGGATGCGATATACACTAAATTCAAGACAAGTTGAAAAGTTTTCTTTAATCGTCGTTGCTGGTGATTTTACAGACACAACCGTTTTAATCGATACGTATCCGGTAATTGGAAAAACAAATGTCAATCTGAAAGGAAACAGAGGAGACCTAACGGGAAGAAAACACCTCACGATTGAGAACAACTCATGTATGCTGTGGTTGTAAAGTGCGAGTCTGAAGGACAACGCCGGCGAGCGAGATAAGGATCCGCTGAGATTTTACATGCAAATGCTCTCATGTATAAATGCACACTGGTGACACAGCAGAATAAAAATATCTGCGACACCACATCCGGACGGGAGGAAATTTTCCGGCTCGCCCTAGCAGTTTGTCGTCCGTTCAACATAGAGTTCTGTTGGAAATGGCGTTAGTTGAGTATCTGAGCCCTGATTTGCGGTTTATTTTTAAGGCCTCATGGCATTATGGCACTTACTGAGTCCGTTGAGATCTGTTACACTCACGGTAGCTATATATTTTCGCCCCAAAATGATTTTTATCGCGTCATTTATTCCTACCACTGTCTCATTTCACGTCCCGATACGTTCAGTTGACCCTGGGCCTCGGCCAATAGACAGGGCAAGGCAAGACATCAGCTGATCAACGCGAAGACCCACAATCAGTGCGTGGACTGAGCTCTATGGTCTGGCCATTTCAGCCTGAGATCACACCCGTAGCTCATGTGAATCCGGGGTTGCGCATTGCTTCAAACTCGATGCCGAGCTGGAGATGAATGGTCAGAAGGCAGCATGAGTCACCATTAAATTCCTGTCCGCTAACTGTGCTGTCGCACGGTCATCAGGCCTATGTTGAAAAAGCCAGGCTAGTCAACGAGCTCGGTGACGCACAGGTCGAATAAGGCGGCTCTGAGCTACTTGAACCCTTTGAATAGTCAGGACAAGAAGTCTTATTGATTTTCAGTCGTGGTTGCGGTATCAAGTAATCCACGATATGACAAACGTAACCTCTTCCCAATTGGCCCTGAGCCTATCAAACAAACTAATGTAAAACACGAACCGAAAGAATTCCAATCAATAGCACGAAACCGGTGCGCTTGCCCGGCATGACCGATATTCTGCTGAAGTACAGTGGCTGGTTCATCCGGTATTTTAATATGGGAAATGGTGGGGAAGCACTGTTGCACCAGCTGGCGTGAAAAGACAGACAGCTGAGTAGTGAGTAAGTTTGCAAGACGAGCTGATCTTCCATGGCGCTACAGGGCTCGAAATCGTGCACCGTGCCTTTCGGAGCTTGTGAGAAGATTGTGTAGATTGACAATTTTCCTTGTGGATAGTCTGTGCGTTGTATGGAGAAGTTGTTTTTGTTTCGTGATGCCGCTTTTGCAGTCATCCAACCCAGTGGTTTGCCCTCTCTGTCAGCACCAACAATTATTCTTGGAGTATTTTTTACAGCTGGCAGCTGAATCACTTCGATTGGTAATACATCGGTTGAGTGTACTTCCAACTTATGCAGACTGCTTATCAACTCAAATCCTTTCGTTTACGCGGTATCAGCACACAGGTTTTGCCTGTCTAAACAACGTTTAATCCAAAGATTATTGTACGGAAATCAGCAAACTCTCGCAAGGTGAATCAGTTCCATTATTGGTGGGAAATCTCAAAGCCTATAACTCTTCGCTTACTCTCCTGGTTCTGATATTTCCCGGAAAAACCATACCGACCAACACACGTTATCTAAGCAGATCTAATTACTGCTTTGTACACTAATACACTTCTCATGTGTAGGTTCTGGATTCACTTTATCCTCGATTACAGCTGTGAGTGGGACTCAGTATCCATACTTATCCCTTTTCAATTCATACGATTCATTGGACCTCCTTCCCTGACGGACTACTTAAAAGCACTTCCTCACAGTATAGGTTTGGCATCTCTTTCCCTAGTTGACCATTGTTGATTGAAGCTGTCACTTCCTTTCTTGATATTTTGCAATCATGCAGCAGACCTTCGTTTATCCAGCCCACCTTGGCAACAACACCAATCGCTATGGTCCCCAATAATCTCTCTCTCTCTCACACACACACACTGTCCTCCCTACTTCATACAACCTCTAAATTTTTGGATGCTGATTTGGGAGACCACTTTAATCCACTTTGAATTTTGTGTTTTCCATGTGTCTTTTCGCAGTGGTTCTCCGACCATGAATCCCCCTTTCTTTGTTATCCATAACTGTGTTATGAAGACGCGTGAATACGCAAGGAATTTACCTGCAATCGGTCAATTTGGTTTGATGGATTAATCGATCAAATATAAAAAGACGTTTGACCTACTTTCTAACGAATTCAATATCACTTATCATTTCTTGCGTAACTGGTACTAAATCATGCCGAAACGGACATTCGATCACATAGTCACTCTGTGCCGCCCTTATCTTGGTGTCGCCACAATTTGAAAGGATTCCTGTAATGAAACTTTCAAACGCAATTCCAGCAATTTGATGCGGCATACTTCAAAAACGCAAAAGCGCACGGCGTGACGAAACGGGCGCACTTGCAAGAACACACCGCATCTAAGTAAAGAAATTTAGGACGGTAAACTTAAGGTGAGGTAATATTGATCTGTCGCTCACAGTTTCAGGTTCGGAAATTTTTATCGACACACTACCACTTACATCTTTCTAAACAAGTACTTCGTGAAAAATGTGCTCAGTTCCAGGGTTACACAGTAGGGATACAAACAGATATGCGATGGTGAGCGTTACAACTTTATGGCTGTTGGTAACTGATCAATTCTTCGCTAGAAATGAGCAAACGTTCTACACAGTACAAAGTGTTTCATAGGATGAACACCACTCAGAATAAGTTAAACCTTTTACATTTACTGAAAAAAGCCGATAATTCTGGAGGGTCATACCGCTCTGTCCATAACCATATGTGCATGGGCCTTTCACTACTGGAAAGTACGTGGAAGTAGGCTAGATGTTTCTGCTCAGGTAACCTTGAAGCGTCGGATATTGTTTGGGCCATGTGGTGTGAGAATAGGATACTCAGGTTTCATCGGTTCAGTTAGGCGGCACAATTGGCCGATTTTCAGTAGGTTCATTTGTTCGAAGAGTAAAGGAGTACCGTTTCCACGTTCATCTGCGTTTTACAGCGCACCTCAGAGTTTTCGTGCAGCCTTAACTGAAAACGTTCAACTGCATGGCGCGATGAGGAATCATATGAGTTACTCAAATGAGAGATCGACTAAAACGCACGATGCGTATGCTCTGTCACTTTTCAAGACTTCAAGTGGAAAGACATGAAATCGTTTCAGTGATTGGTTAAGTAGAAAACTCCAGTGAAATAGACGACCAGATGTTTGCAGCCCACCCTCTTGTGCAGTACCGACGGTTCATGCAGTCTGTTTGTAAATGGTCACAAACAGACTTTTCTGCAGAATGGTGTGACATAATCTTGGGGACACTGTTTTTGTGACATAAGTAGTATGAACAGATAAATTGGGTAGGGTAAAAAAAATGATGCAAGTTCTACTGGTCAGTTGTGAAACTTTCATCAGGCTTTTCGGCACACTGAAAAGATATCACAACAACGAAGAACGTTGTAAAACAAACGTATCCGAAATGGCCTAAGTGGATTGCACTCCTATGGAAAAACAGAGTTGTTGTTGAACAAACTTGGACACGTGTGCAAAACGAGTGGAAGTTACCGCTGCTGACCACCTCAAGTGAGAAACGACAAATGGTGGCTTGGCTTACACCTTCGATTTGTCCTGCATCCTCAAGCTACGCCGATAGAGACCCGCAGACAACAACTAAATCCACATGAGCCTCTTGCCGGGCTACCTATGCGGTCATTTTACCCGGCTTAAACGTTAGGAAGCAGAACCGGAAGGTGAACAGCATGGGACGGTTCTAAAGCCACCACGGCCATGCCCAAATGATGTCCAATAAAATTCAAGTTGTTTGAGTACTAATAAATAGTTGAATCCCACAGCGGACCGCCGCTGGGCAGCACCACTTTTATGGTGTACCCAAGGAGCAGATGAGTCACCATTTATACTGTACATGAGTGATCATAGGACTTCATTTCCGGCACCGTTATATGCCCGACAGTCCAGGCTACCTGCACCGCTGAGACCGGTAAACCTTAATGAGTACAACCTAGCCTTGTCATATCCTATACGTCTAAGATTACAGAAAATCATAACAAATCAAAGTGATCGGAAAGGTGTCTTTTTAATGCCCATGATGAGGATGCCACACTGTTGAAATCAGTTATCACTATTTCAAGTGGAGCATGTCCAGC
Source organism: Opisthorchis felineus (assembly GCA_004794785.1). Lineage (NCBI taxonomy): Eukaryota > Metazoa > Platyhelminthes > Trematoda > Opisthorchiida > Opisthorchiidae > Opisthorchis > Opisthorchis felineus. The sequence goes on along the minus strand of SJOL01009593.1, from coordinate 79,601 downwards.
CGAACGAGGCGATTACGGAGAGGTTTGTCTAGTAAACTTTCGCCAACCAATTGCTATGTCACTATTCTATAGAGGATAGAAACGGCGAGTTGAAGCGAATAAGGCGCTAAACGGACAGCAGAAACTGGCAACCTAAACCAGGGGGAGTAACAACCTACCAGAAAAGCTCCTATATGTTTGGACGATGGTATTTCACCGGATGACACCTACCACCGGTAGGGCAACAAATAGTGACCCACAGAATTGCTAGGAAAAAAGCAGATATAGTGTTTTACTTTCTAGCACTTCAGCATTACATTAATGTGTATCACGGCTGTGGCATAGACTGAAACTTTTCGGTTGGCCGATGCGTTCACGATTCATACGTTGCTTTGTTTATAATACATCATTGTTCCATTTTTCTACTTTGTGGATGAAAATAAGGGGAAGAGCTTGGAAACGACAGTAATGGTGACACAAACGGTTTGAATAGTTTATTTCTTTGATTCACGATGGGGGAATTCGTTTTGGAACAATTTGTTAGGGAATTGTTCATCACCGGTGAGCGGACTTCATGAGCAACTGAGTAGTTGTAACTGAGCAAACAGGTTGACGCATCAAACGTAATGCGTATATAAACAAAAACACAGTGACGAACATTAGTGTTTCCGGGATCTCGTCGTCAGGTCCGTACATATCTAATATGGGTAATAACAATAAGCAGCTGAAATTGGTCAGTAAATTAGAAAAAACGTGGAGACACCGACAGCGCACCCCAGTTCGCATCTGATTGGATGGTGTGAGACGGACTAGAGAGCCAGTGAGAAACGTGGTCGGCCGATTCGCGTCACGTGACCGAAGTAGTCTCAGAGCTCGTGCGAATCATTTTTGACCGCACAGTACCGGGTTTCACAAACATATTGCGACTGCTTAGGCTTTAGTTAAGCCACCCTGTTGGATCGATACTGGCAGTCTACTGGGTACTCGGTAGATTATCAAGGACTCGACTTATATGGACGGTCACTACTATATCCTTTGCTCTTCAAGTAATAGTTTCTCTTCTTTCTACTTTTTACAACATAAAACTAAAGTAATGATTGTCCCGTTTGCACCAGGACTATGCACGTTCACAGTGATTGATCAATGCAGAAATGAAATTAAAGTTTGAAACGATCAATTACAATCCCTGTCATATTCTGTCCACGCAATCGTGGGCAAAGTGGGTGTCAAGCCGAATAGAAAACAAAAACAAGCTAGGGTAAGCAAACCGATAGATGATGGTGGCTGGACTGGTCTAATGAAGGAACGCCAGATACAAAGAAGCCTCAGGTTTGATCCAGCTGGTGGGTTTTTATAACTTGATACATTCACAGGTGAATGTCAGATAGCAAGGCACAGTGAAGCGTTTTCACGAAGACTCGTGGGCACCTGGTCGACATCAAAAAACCATGCAGCGCTTCGTGCGTAAATCCTACTCCATTAGCCCAGCGCCCTATAAGCTGTCGAAGTTGTGCAGACAAAACGGACATTCGCGTTTGTTCTACGGCTGCAGCAAAACC
>SJOL01009593.1:12688-57646 GCA_004794785.1 Opisthorchis felineus | reverse complement strand
ATACAGTAAACTCCGAAGACAGTCTGAAATGTTTTGATACCAGAGTTAGCACATGGAGCTCGCTGTAAGCGCGAGCGAAATGAGAAGAGAAAGTCGGAGCACGTGACCAAGCCTGTATTTTATGTAAATTGTACAAATGCGCGTTTTTTTGGTTTTGCGTATTCAAACAAAAAACGTTTATGCAAGTGCTGAAATACGTAACGTTATAATGAAAGCAAAAGAAAGGTACAAAACACCACACTACTCCCCCACTAGAGCGTTGGCCATGAAAGGGGAAAACGCTCGAATAATGAAAGTAATGAATCAAAAAGTCGCTCACTTCGCGTTTCGTAATCAGTTGAGTGCTGAGGGAAACGGACACGTCGTCCAGAACGACGTTGGCCATGACGCTTGAGTAGGGAAATACACTCGAACACTTCTGAGGCTGAAGGCGGCTCCATATTCACGGTCCACCTTTCTGTTGAAGGCCAGGATTCTGGATTGGAGGTAGCAGGTGGCCAGCTGAATTGCTGTTCGAAGCACTGTGCCCAGCGGTCCAAACGTTCTGCTTTGCAGCATATCAGAGAGCCATTTTGATCCCTGATTATTTCAATGGCAAGAGGTTTCCGAGGGCCAGTCGAACGAATCAAGTGGAACAGCTTGCAGACGTTCCAAGCATTCTTTGCATCTTCCATTTCTTCGGCCTTTCGGGTTCACCAAGCTTCTCGGTCTGCACGGACACTCAGATTCACCTGGCGTCGGATGATGTATCGGGTGGATTTGCGGTGGCGGCCAGGAGTAATCTGTCGCCGGGTCTCCAGCGAAGACTCGGTCCTATCGGAGATCCAATGTTTGGATAAGGTTGGCTGAGATGTACCGCAGACACCTTCCGGCTTCGAGTAGAGCTTTGGACATCTTTCCTCAGTGGCCGCTTATATCCGACATCGTACCATCCGACAGGCGTTCGATGAGCTGGTTCTGATAATTTCGTTTGACTTCTGGGTCTACTAGCTTCTCAGTGGCTAAGCGAGATTTGCGCGTTTTGCGTACACCTGAAAAGCGCAATGAAAAGCAGCAGCGTACAAATGCATGGTCGGAGTCCACGCTGGTGTTCCAGAAGGAGCGGCAGGCGGTGATCGACCCTCGCCACCGATAACTGACGGCGATGTGGTCTATTTGAATTCGGGGCTGGTTTGCTGGTAGGCACGACGTTGTCAAGCGATTACCGCTGTTCCAGAAACTCGTACTGCAAAGGAACACTGTGTGATCGGCACACATCCGAAGTAATCGATCCCCATTTTCTGGTTTCGGAGTACTTTGCAAGTTCCAAACAAATGCGCAAATATCCAAGATTTCCAGTTATGAAACTTATGTGGTCGAAGAGAACTGCTGAAGCAAATGTTGGATTTTGATGACCCTCATTGGTGCTGATGACAGATAGAACCCAGGCATATCGTGCAGAAGTTTTCGGAATGACTTTTATGCAGCCTTCAAATTGTCCATAGTTAAATATTGTTCAGCCAATGCCGAAGAATTGGTGGGTTCGAACCGCTCTGGCGGTGGTGGAAATGCAGGCTGGAAATGCAAGTACATTACCAATTTTACGGAACACGTCACCACACATATTCCAACCCCCAACCTGGAGGGCTAGGAGACTGGGTTCGTCAGACCTCTACCCATTGACCAACCTGGTATGAGAGACTGTGAGTGTCGCGCGAACACCTCCCAGTACAGCTCAGTGTGTCGCCGAGGTACACAAACCGTCACACCACAGTAAGGTCCAGTCTCTTCGTGACGGTGTATTTGGCTTACCTATCAGGGAATAGATGTAACAACTATACTTATTCCACCGAGGTAGTCTCATTCTCTGCCTGTGTTTCAAAATTTCTGGACGTATTTTCAGAACTGGCCAAATAATCACTGGGTATTTCTGACGCACAAACGCACAAATTTTAGTCACCCGGCTGGTAGGCTGACGTCCAGTCCACCAGGAAAAGCCAGTGGGCACGTGAACATCGATTAATGGTCCAACACGCTAACAGTCGTGTTTTGGTACAAAAATGAACGTGGTTTGTTCGCACGATTATCGTTTGGAACTCAGTCAATACCAAATTCCCTATTATTTGCCAACAACGCAGAAGTCACAGTGGCTGCAAAGATTTTCATGCATCCGTTTTGCACAACGTTGTGCGCTGATTATACTTTTGGCGACATGCAACTCAGTTTTGTGGTGTGATTTAATCTGACTGATTGCTTTTTAGGCTCCAATTACTTCACTCCAGAGCTAGGTATTAATACCACTAGAAAGATATCCGACAGCATATTCTAGATGGGATTCCGATAAACTGACGTCGTTGCTGCCACCCGTCATGACGACGGGTGGTCGGAATGGGATCGGTTGGAATCGGGAGAGCAGCACGGAAAGTGTGGCTAGGCTATACGGAAAAGTCTGGATGCCTGCCACGTAGACGGAGTGTTAGAATGAACTCCAGGTTGTGCGGAGACCAGATTGCATATGCTGGAGGTCCGCCGTCGTGTATTGAAAAGAACTGCGTGTACTCACGGTTTCTAACTAGCCGCATGTTCATTTCATAACGTCAAATCGAAACCACTTCGGTATGAGGACGCTGAACCTCGACGAAAGTAAAGGAAAAAGTGGGCGGCAATACGTCATCTCTCAGTCTACCTTTGGGGCACAGTCAGACCTACTTTACAGCTGATCGGAACTAAGACCCATAGAGGAAGGTGGTGCACGTTCGGTGGTCCCCAAGTTGAGGGCTTAAAACCAACGTGCAAATAAAAGTATGACCGAGGACTTCACAACGAAATGAGAGAGCGAAACAAAAGAAATTCGCAGCCATTGCTTGGTAAATGGGGGATTTTGGAACTTCAGTCGTCCGGTTTTTTACTTGATAGTGCTCCTGTCAGTCTGGACTTGAAGAATTGCTTCTGTGAGAAGCGTTTACAACACCATGCTCTCCTGTGTTGAATTCAGCCAAAGATATCTGGGGCCTTTTCAAATCTCTTCCATATTCTTTGTAAAAAGAACCGGGGCGAGGTGACTCAGAAGGCTCGGTTACCAACATACGAGTTTGGGCGGCACTTTTTTTGAACGGACCATTTTGTCTAGATCTAAGAGTAGGTGAAACATTTTCAGAGCATGGCTGCGCAGTTTACACCATGTATGCATGAGTTCTTCAACACCAAGATATCCACTATACAGGTAAATAGGTGTGGCTTCAACGTGAAAAGCACATCTTCCGCATGAACAGTAGAATCTTATTAGTTATGAAACGACTAGATGATCTCCGAAGTACTGTGCTGCTTTGACCACGTAGGTTACTTCCGCATCCAACCAAAGTTGTGTGACGCACAATGTATGAAGAATACATGATCGCATCACTCTGGAGTTGTGAGCTTACCTGTACATCGAACTGCGTGATCAGACTTGATATAGTCGCTGATAGTGTGAGGAGAATTGGGGATTTTTTTTTTGGAGATTTCGTCCTGCAAGTGGAGCCAAGCAATGCTTAAAAGCCGAGAAGCTGTTTCATCTTTAGTGGGAATCATTAGCAAAGCGAGTCTCACAAAACTGTAGAAAGTATTGATCCGGCTAGTAGTGTGAACAGTTGACCGTTTGGCCACGAGCGACTGATCGGCAATGTGATTGGCTCGCCCTCAAACAGGCGTTTCACCATAGCTTGTCTTCATCTACAAATGATACAGTTGTTTGCGCGTCACAACCAATTATCATCGTCTAGTTGATTCGTACTCACTGATAAACGCTTCAGCACATGTGATAGAGCATGTTCAATTGTTGGGATACCACTCAGAACACCAGGCAGTCTTTATGTCGTAGTCAAACAAAGTAAAGCCTGGTAACCAAAGTTCTTGAATGTATTTTCTAGTATATCTAATGCCATCGGCTGAAGCAAATAGAATGGGAACCCGGACGAGAATTTTAGTGTGAACAAGGTAATGAGAACAACAATATTGTCAGATTAATCCATTTCTTACAAACTCGCTTACGACAATTGTTGTTCTCACTGAATTCTTCAAACTGATCGGGGGGTCACAATGTTTCGAAAACTCTAGTGTCTAGGCTTGTGTGAACAGAGTAGGCTCAATCACCAAGAAACCTCCCTTATTTTTGTCGACTGAGCTACGACAGGTTCTTCTGAGTCGAAAAGCACTGGTCAAAGAAGCGACTGACGGGAAATTGGTAGCATCAGTTCCGCAACAATATTTTTTTTACCGCATTCACAGACTATCATTTACGGGCCTCATCATTCAGCACAGGAATTTAATAAACACCTCTGTCAGTATTCAGTGCGAATCATTCACCTGGTTTCACTACAGTCCTAAAGCACAGACAACAAACGGACGTGACAGACAGATCCAGCGTTGTGTGCGTTGTGAAAAGAGAGTAGAATTTACGCGAGCCAGTTTACCTTGACGCACAAAGGACTACATGGTTTTGCAATAGCAACCACAGTCTTCCCTGTAAACCGGTTAAACTGTCTCGTTAGGTCACAGCGACAGACATTCGCTTGCGAATGTACCAGGCTGTCATCTGCATTACACCTTGGAACCCTCTCATATCTCGTGTCCCATCAATAAGCCAGTCTGGCCACGACCACCTGTCGGTTTTCCAGTTGTCAGTGCTTTGTTCTCCTAGCTAGCGAACGCGGCTTGTTTGAACTGCCCTCCGCGTTCATGTTTGCACAAACAGATTTGTGAAGGGATTGAGTTTCGCCATAGTTCGTGCATTAGTCGTTGAACACACACATAAGTCCGACTCTAACTGAGTCGATCGAAAGTTGGAATTTAGGTTGGGAGAATTAGGATTGCGGGATTTATTAGTTGGAATTCAAAGGTTCTAGATTGGCTGACTGTTAATTCAGTACGTCCATCTTGTAGAACCCGGCCAATATTGGTTCATTTTGTGATTGCCCTTCATAATGTGGAAAGGCTCCCTTGAATTCCGAAAAACGAACCTGTATCCCACTTCCCTGCCAGTTTAGACTTATATGCTTCAGTGTCTCCCTTCAGTAATTCAACTAGTCATTTAAGATACGTAAGGGCGTCGTTAGTCCGTGGGTGTTAGGAGTATGTTGCCGAGCTTTGGTTAATTCGTCAGAATGTGCAGACAACGCCAATCCTGCCTTTCTAGTCATTACTAACGCTAAATGTGAAGGCCATTTCAATTAGAAAAGCGGTCCAGATTTTCAATCTATTCCTGAGGGAACTAGCCTAGACGAAGCTAGTTCATTCTCGCAACGGTTGAGTACCCGGGGCTGTAGCAAATGCCTTAGGACACTCTGTCCATTTCGGGATCCGGAAAAATGAACGGCTATTCTCGTACACACCACTACATTATGTATGTATGCAGGCGTTCCAGTGATCTTAACTTCAGCTATCTGCGCCCAGAGCCCGAGATGGCTCAGTGGTTAAGGTGCCAACTTAATGAACAGAAGGTCCGTGGTTCAAATCCAACCCTGGCATTTCGATTGCTTCTGTCAAGGCTAGGAGCGACCTGATGACATCTCGGCCCTCTTGCTTCCTTCAAGTTGCATGAGAGCTAGGCACCGAAGAGGCGTTACAGCTGAACGATTATTATTGTTTTATAGACCACTCATAAGGTTGCTGAAAGCACTGCGACAGCCCAAAACAGGGACTCATCCGGTAGGCATAGTCCCCGAGTTTCCAACATCCTTGTGTTGTACTGGAACCCAAATTGCATGAAATTTGACAAATACTCTCATCTGCATACCAGCTTGTTTTTCACTGGAGACTCACCTGAAAGGCAGCTGAGTCTCTCATTTACGATGTTCTACTTCAGCTGAATGCGCTACACAAGGCCGCCTCATGTTTCAGTTGGTACGATATTCGAGATATCGCGATACATGCATAGACTTAATACACTAAGGTTGTTGAACCTCACCTGGAAGCCAGCGGAATCTCTCGTCTGTGATCTTTTTAGGCGTACCGTCAACAAACTATTATAGTTTTATCAACGTCGTAAATGTCATTTCACTTTGCGTTCTCAGCTGAGGCACCCGGTCCCCAAAAACCTCATGATTAATTATTCGGCTTGTTTCATCCGCGCCAAATAATTCACAACGCTATCGGTTTAAATCAGATCGCGGTATACTGAGTTTAATAATTATATGAATTAGAGTTTATATGAATTTAGGTGAGGATCTGCTGATAAGTAACTGCGCTACTTAGAATAGTAATGGCTACCTTCGGAAGATTCGTCTGTTTTCTGAAAATCTTCGCAAGTATCTTTACCCTGTTAGGCCGTGTGCAGTGCTATTTTGGACCATGCATCTAACCTTTGCAGTCACTATCTTCCAGCCAAATTGATCTTTTCGTTTTCTGCTTTTGGTCGGCTCGAGCAACGATGGGTTACGTAGAGACATGAATTTTGTGGCAATCAACGCAGTGGTGTCATCGGTTTCACTTTACACTGTAATGCACGAAGCTTTTAACCGGAGGATTTATACGGAGAAACAAGTATGTAGTCCGTCAAAATAGGGTTAGGTTTTACGGGGATTCGACGGTTTCCGCACCTCCATAACCCACTGAGATATCAAAGGGGATAACCTGTCTCTTCGCCAATGGACACAGGTCTGAATAACACACACATCTATACTATCTATACTTCGGGTGTCGGTACACATGCAATGACGTCATCTGTAATAGCTGAATTACTCTAGTAACATCTTCTAAAGCAAGGCTGCATTGCACTCAGCCGTTTGAACTAGATATTTGGCTGCGTGCCCTGTTCGCCCTTCTCTCTTTTGCACCCTGGCAACATTACAATCAAAGTTCGTATTCGGGGGTGGTCTCGTATTACTTCAACTGTAGAGTGTACGGCAGTCACTCACGAGCCGTTTGGATTTGTGAAAAAAAGAGAGCTGAACACACACAGCAAAAGCGCAATTTCAAAATCAGTCTATACGGGCAAGTAAATGCTTCAGGTCGAAAATTCGGCTTCTCTGAGTTTGTACTCAAACCTACACCAAATAATGTAGAAGACGGGTTAATGACAGTCACATCAAGTGGGAGAATCAAAACATCCGTTGTAATCCAACTCACATGAAGAACAATGAAAGTACTATACTACTGCATTCGTGTTCGAGGTAACAGTGTGAGCAAAGTTCATTCGGCCAAATAAGTAAATAGTGGACAGCCAATCAGGGAATAAAGTGATCAGTCCAAGACCCGGATCAATAACGAATACCCGATGCGTTCGCATGTACGCACGCAACCCTGACCAAAAACAGATCGACTGCTGGTCTATAAAGTTTCTAACGTATCTATAAAAAGCATTAGCGAATAAATGAGCAGAAAGAAGACGGAATATAGTAGACGGTATTCAATAGGTAACAAGATCAGTCATGTTACAATTAGTTGTTTCATGTGGAAAACATCTGGTATTTGCTATTTAAACTGCTCCCACTGAGTCACTAAGCTGTCGTAGATTCAGTAACCCAAGGAATTGTTTAGGCAATAAACTGACTCGTTTTAAGTTGACTGACCTTGTGACAAATTGTCCCGTGATCGGTTGTCCACCCAGTCCGTCGTCTCTGGTGTATTTATTATTTTATATTTTATTTAACCTGTATTTTTATACGGCATAAATAGGCTGGTGGCACGATAGTTATTCCTGACATCTTTATGTATCAAGCCAAACCTCTCTAACCTCTTAAATGGTGTTTATCCAACTAGTGTGTTTGTGTGGCTTATGATGGCGCAGTCCTCTCAGTCGAAAAGATAATGTTTTCCAGACTCGGTTTTGACCCTTCTATCACTCACCAGCATATCACACACACACACACATTATCAATGGGCCACCATCGATGAAGTTTAATTAGCCATATGCACCGAAGAAGAACGCTGGCTGTACGTCCACTTGCATGGAACGCCCCCTTTCTCCCCGCCCCCTCCAAAAAAAAATTCTACAGCAGAGAAACACAAATCATTGGTGAATCCGTAGCATCCAAGGTAAACTATTTGCTTGGTAGATGCAACTCTTGTTAGGAAAGATTTTCTCAGCACTGGGTACAGGTTTTAGCCAGTACAGACATATGTTTCAGGTAATCAATATCTGTTTGTTGCAGTTCCCTAGGATACTGGACCCTGGAGTAAGAAATCGAATAATCTGACGCATCCGTTGCTTTAAACAAAGTCTGTTGTTATGCATAGGGGCTCCCTCATTCAAGAACCTTCTCAGATGGCTTCTGATGACTGATGGCCTTTGAGTCAAGCTGCTGGCTAACGTGAGTAGCTGAGCTACTAACAATGGGGAAGGGATTTTACTCTTTCGAAGAAATTAATGTCCCTTTCAGAGGGGTTTGGAAAAAATTGGTGGATTTATTGGTGGGCAAAGTTTCGCTTTTGACACAAAAGCTTCGTCAGGCCAAGTAAGTAAGTAACCAGGTTGATCGGGTTCTAAGTAAGTCATGGAAGCCTTTGAGCAGAAAGCTTTAAACGGATTGGAGTGTTCGCCAAGGGTTTTCGGGCGTCACGTAGATGACACGTTCGTTGTGATAAGGCGAGATAAGGTAAACGAATTCTTTCAATATCCTAACACTTTGGATCCTCAAATTAAGTTTAGCATGGAGCTAGAGTCCACATCGGGTACACTACATTTCCTTGACTGTATGACACAAAAGAGTGGTGGGAAATTGAAAACCGCTATTTATCGGAAATCAATAGATAGTGGTGCGGTCTTAACCTACTCCTCAGCACATCCAAATGCAGTATATGCTAGTATAGTTTCAACGATATTTAAAAGAGTAAGAGCAGTGTGCACGGAGGAGCTCGACCAAAGAGCATCACAACTTGAAGTAAAAAAGCGACTTCAAGATAGCAGCAAAATGGTCTGGGTCCAAAAGTACAAAATTCAAGCAGAGTAAGATCCAACTAACCACCCCACCACCCCCCAAACCCAAACCAATTGTCCCGGTACCCACTCGAACAGAATCTGTGAGCGAGAGGAATATTCCATTAAGTTGTTCTGGACCGGAAAAGTAAGGCCACCAAATCCGATTTCAAAATGAAGACAATCCCCCCTAACCAATCTATCGTAAATTTTAGACATCCCCACCAACCAACAAACAGGAACTTAAGACCGACACCCAGCACTGATCAATTCGGCTAGTCATAAGAAATCTCACAGATTGGCTCTCTGACTGCCTTAAAACCCGATCAACCTGGTTACTTATTCGCTTGGCCTGACGAAGCTTTTGTGTCAAAAGTGGAACGTTGCTCAGCAATAAATCCACCGACTGTTTGCCAAACCTCTCTGAAACGTTGACTACCCAATCGGTCCCAAACATCTTCCAATTGATTGAAAATTAATTTCCCTTTTGGTTTCATACGATATCGAAACAAATTTTCACTACCAATCACAACTAGATAGTACAACGATCGATTCAATTTCATCATTTCTTTCGTGCTCAACCCGCTTTCCATCGGTTGGGTTTTCGTCACCACTGTTCTCTACCCAATAGAGCTTGCTAGAACAGTTCATCCACAGTTATTCGCAAAGTCAACTACAGTGCTGATGATGACGATGCGTACTTTAATGCATCCCTCGGTGTTAACGATCATACACGGGACTGTCGGGATCGATCAAAGTACTGACGTCATTTACCTGCTTGAAATTGGACTTTCAGTAGAGAAAGACCTCGTTCCACCATACAAACGAAATACGAGTAAACAGCTTCATAGCTGAGAGGGTAGGAGTATGCCAGTACAATACGCCTCTGTGTTCACAAAAGTTACCAGTCCAGCGTTCATTCTCTATTGACCAGTAACTAAAGTCACATAAGCATGAACCATTATCCAAAATGATGCTTAATTGGACACCTGTCCACGACTGCTTGAAGAGTTGTGTGAGTACTGGTCGCCGCGACCCATTGAAACATTAGTTTTTACCATGTATTTGTTCTCGGCTTTCGAAGGACCTAGTCACAGTGGTTAGAGGAGTTGCGCCTGGGTGATTCGTGCGGCTGAAGTCATGTCAACTGCAACAACGGCAATACCTCAGCTTAGTTCTCGGTCTGAACCTTCAAAAGTTAGAGTTCCCGTCAAAACAATCACCAAGATGCACAGCGTGTATTTACGCCTAAACCCAGGTCAAAAACACATGTACAACTAGCCGTATATAAGGCGCATGCGGCGACAACATTCTGGAAATTCTGACGCCTTCTGGATGGAACATTGGCAACCGGCATTGGGCGGATATTGGATCATGATTGCCTGTTGGGTCCAGACTTCGGCCAATCAGAGCTCGCCTTGATGTTGGATTGGTGAGTGGCCCAATCTTCTGACCAATCGCATGCGTGATAGGCTTCTTAACCGTAGCAGGGCCGAACTGGGAGCTGTAAAGTTGTATCAGTGCGGAATTCCGCCTGACATCAAAAGTTATAGAACATCTTGTAAATAAGGTCGGATTGATCGGCCAAACGACGGTGAGCCCAGCACACAAAAACCGCCCTGACACAAACCTCTTAGTTTTTAGTTTCTCAGTATTTTCCGCCGGATCGTACTCAAAAACAAAAGCTCACTGCTGGATGCCAAAGGCAGCAACCGATATCACTGTCATCCGCGGAGGTGAATACGTTTGAAGTTTTCTACACTTTAATCATACATTTTAAATCAACACAAAAGTTACAGGTATGTGGAAACTCTCAAATGCATTCGTCGGAGGTGTCCAGAAATTCAGTTTGTAAAATATAATTAAGTTGCCTTTACATTCCGAGTAAACGGGTCCGGAAACCTTGAATGACATAAGGAACCTCTCAGGGGTCTCAGAGCATTCGATGAAAGCAAAACTGTGATGAACCAAACAGGGCTCTCAAAATTGTTGCCAGGGGCCACTGCGTTACTTGTGTCCGAGAACTGAACATTGGCTTTACCAGTTTAGAGCGGAAAGGTGTTCTGAATCTAAGAATATGCACCACTTTATCATATCTGTGTATTGTTACATTGCTCCTGTGTGTCCAAGTTTGGTAAGTGTCGAACGACTCTGAATATACCTTTGTTGTATACCTCGGTTGAAACGCATATAGGATTGCTGGGAATGACTAAATACATCTCGATCGTTTGAAACATGCGGATAGATACGTCGGTTGAATTCTTCTGTGGTTTACGAAGGACTGTTGTATCACATTACGGAAACTGAGAGAGCACTTGAAATGCTCAATGCATGAGCAGTCACAGGGAAACTGTTTAAGTGTTACATAATAAATGAGGTCCACCAACAGGTTCATCTCCAGGCTGGACACGGAAAATTTTATCAGAAATCGTTCAATTCCCGGAGACAATGATTATGTACAATTCAGGGGAAGGGTGGCAGCCCAGGTTAAGATTGCGTCGCGAGGAATCGAGTTTGGTAGCGTGACCTAGTCGCATCGGGAAAAAAATAGTTTCTTAGTTACTTGTTTGCAATAAGTAGTGAGATATTGAAAACGCTCTTCCGAACGTACGGGCGGCCCAGCCACAATGTCCCCCGCAGCGGTTCGGAAAAAACTAGCTTGCTCCATGCTGACTTGGATGACTTTGGTGAAACGTGCTACCGGTGTCACCAATTAAGACCAAAGTGAATCCTGAACTTGACTTCCTGTCATCCGTTTGCAATATGTTGGTTCCATAGTGAGAGCTTATGCGTTTAGATCTTTCGCGAGAATTCAAATTAATTAAACGTTAAAAGCAGCAAGGCCTTCCTGCCTTCAACCTACACAATTATGGGGGACAGCCTGGTGTTCTCCAGATGCTGAGCGGATTGTTGCCCAGTGCCGCCTTGCGACGGCGATGTAATGTGGATTTGAATCACCTCTACACATAAGGCAGGGGGTGATGCCTCACACTCAAGCTTTACAATCTACGATGCATTTGAGATTTCTGATGAAAACACTTTCAAAGTCGAAATGTGTCGAATTGTATTAAAAGTGGTGGATATTTGATACTGCATGCAGTTCAACAAAAGGCAAAACACCTGTATTTGGTTGATCATGCACTTCACATGTACGAAGTTTGCTTCCTCAGATGGGTTCGATCACGACCGGGGGAACTCAACCTTATGATGAGTCAGAAGGGTATCAAACGGTTTTAAACACCGCCATAGGTGCTGTTGGGCTGCAAAGTCGGCACAACCGGTAGCTTTTAAATGCTGATATCAATCGTGCAGTTGTACTAACCTTTCACCGCACCTGAAGGAAGCACGAGGGCTGAGATACTGTCAAGTTGCCCAAGCCTAGACAAGAGCAGTCAAGATACCGGAGTTGGGCTCGAACCATGAACCTTCCAATCAGTAAGTTCGCGTCCTGAGCACTGAGCTATCTCGAGCTCCCAAATATGGTCACAATTCCGAAATCGATACTAGATCCCTTTCCATTTTAGATTTCACTCTGATTTGTAAAACTGTTTGCAACTTTATCGCAGAGGATCAGAGTGCCATATTGCGTGAACAATGGTGAGTGACATTAAAAATTTCATGCAGACTCTATGCAAGATAACCGAGTTTGAATTTTTCGAAAAGATATTTTGAATAATTTTTGATGTTTTCTGAAAGCTGATGGCATGGAACAATGTGGTGGTTCATTATATATATATATAGTTTCACCAGCAGTGAAAACCGAAAGAGCGAGGTAAAAGAATTCTGGAATTGAAAAATAAACTAGTGGCATACAGCATGCTTGTGAAAACTGAATTCATGTTGGACGAGTGTAGATCGATCAGACCCTACTTTCATCAACCAAGGGTAGTTTGTCGAGAAAATCAAAGACCATTCTTTCTCCGTATCACGGTACGGTTATATATATGGGGTGGCTTGTTGAGAAGTCAGATTTCATGGCACAAAATCTCCTCCTAGAAAGATTTCTTACCGTTTTTCAGTCAGCCGACAGTCTCCACAAGTCGGCATCCGTTTGACACCGAGTTCCAAACCGATCTGAAGGTACGTGTTCCTGTGGTGAACAGCCGGGAAGCGCTGATCAAACGGCCTCATTTTCTATCATTCTGCTCTGTTAAGAACACGAGGATGCTCGTGTAACTCACCCTACCGTATTTTTACCATGACCAGTTTTCTACGGAGCACTGTTATATGAACCTACATTAAGTATAGCCACAGTGAGCTTTGTTCATACGTTCCACTGACAGGTATTCTTCGTTTCATGTTTCCCTACAGTAAGTCAAAATCAATGACCAACTTGTAATTCGGCCCCAAATAAATTTAACTACTTTTTTGTTTTCGACGCATACTGAATTTTGTCGTCCAGTCCAGAGTGTTCACACAGGTGTGACGTCGCATTTTTACAAAGTTCGGATAAACAAGCCCTGTGTCAGATCAACCTGGTTTGCCAACATGCACACTCAACCAGAAGTCAGTACGGCCGGACCAACTTCCCCACAGGTCACACTTCTTAATGTGAGGTCTATTTGTCCAAGCCTTTACCGGTTGGTAAAGGACAACACTGATAATTTTTTTATTCAAAAAACGTCTATGGATCTGGACTTCGTCAACAGCAATATGGAGCTGGGCTAACCCAAGTAAATTGCAGTGACCTGTGGAAGCCTGTCCATGGCATTCGCGAAGATCAGTCCGTACGTACTAGTCATTTATCACATTAATTTGACTGTGTTACAGATTCCACCCCCTACACTGAACGTTCTCCCAAACCCTTTCACGCAGATGTTTCCTGAGGCTCGGAGAACAAGCATGTCTGTGTGTGACTTGGGGCGCCGATGCATAATTCATGTCAGTTTGCATGTTTTGTCAGACCACCATGATTGCAGGTGTCGAGACAGACAAAAACGAGTGAAAAACCGCACTGTTACAAAAGAGGACGTTAAACTTCATAGCAGCTGGAACAAATGGAGAGAGGGTTAGAGAAAAGCAAAGCATTCAGTTTGATTGCCAGTCATTTCGGCGCACAGTGTGGTATATTTTGATTGGATTTGATAAAAAGTCACTACTTACATTTTCTGTTTTCGCGTGAAGGAAGAACCTAAATCGTCCTATTCTAATTTTACTGGCGAAAATGACTGAGATAATTCCGTAGTCTATGCCGCTCGGGGCCTTGTTTGACGTTTTGGCGGAACGCTGATACTCCCAATTACTAGTGTATTCATCCAAATCCGACGTCGAAATCATAAAACGTTTGAATATATTAGGCACATTCTGTTTGTGGAGACTGCAGCTTCGGAAATTATTCCGGTTTCAGTTAGTCTCGACCAAGTTTGACGGTGTTAATACACATTCTCCCCTCTTTGCCGTTGTTTTCATGAGGACGTCCAGAAATGCCAGTTTTCCGTTGTTTTCATTCTCATTCTCATTCTCATCTACGTGGTGTGATACTTTGTTGTTGGAACTATCAGATCTGATCAAGACTGCTCCGCGTCGTGCGCGTAGTGATGTGGCTGCCCTATCCAGCATGATTACACTAGCTATAAACTTAACAAAGATTCGTTGTCTGAAATGACATGGTGTATTTCTTATGGACCTTGAATGCATAGAACATAGATTAACTTGTGAAATGGACAGTCCCTCAAAGATTAGAAACGAGGTGAGTGGTTTTCATACGTTCATCCATAATTAATAAATCTTTTTCCATTTCTACGACTTCAAGGTCGGTTCTCATTCGCTGTTGTTCTGTATGGATCAAGCAACTAAAATTGGGTGGGCAGCATTCTGCAAATTCAGAGCTCTTTAGTGGGCAAACAATTGTGATTCTACAAGGCACGGGGTAGCTCAGTGGCTAAGGTGCGAACTTACTGATGAGAAGCCCTACTTCATCTAGACAGCTATTGTCTGGACTTGGGCAACCTGGCAGCATCTCAGCCATCGTGGTCCCCTCGGGTATCACGGCAGCCAGGCACTGGAAGGGTGTTACAGCTGAACGATTATTATTGGTATTAGTAATGATGATTTGTTTCTACTGAACACATAACCAGAACAGGTTGATAACGTTGGACAGATTCGGTAACTCCTATATGTTTTGAATTTGGCGGAGGCAAATGCAGTTTCTCTTCCGGTTCACGAAGAGAGAATCAAACGCTGACAAGTGGGGTTAGCCTCAAAGAGGAATGTGACATCATACAGGTGAGAACACCCCTTTGGGTGAA
This sequence comes from Opisthorchis felineus, assembly GCA_004794785.1. NCBI lineage: Eukaryota > Metazoa > Platyhelminthes > Trematoda > Opisthorchiida > Opisthorchiidae > Opisthorchis > Opisthorchis felineus. The sequence goes on along the minus strand of SJOL01009593.1, from coordinate 42,526 downwards.
GTGATACCTTTTTGTATCTTGTTTTCAGATCCAAAAATACGAGTAGGTAAATTCGCAGACAAATGTTTGCGTAATCAAAAAATGTCCACTTGGAGACTACTTAAATCTTGAATATGTGATGGTGGATGTAGTGGCCGATCGGACTTTATGGGGTCAGGTCTTGAATCGAGGTCACAATCGTTGATCGACTGGTCCAGTGACCTCTGGGCACTTTTCAGTTCATCATGAGTCGTGCTATTCAGTGTTTGTGTGTACCGACCTGTCCCAGTTCGAGAACTTGGCCAGCCTTCCATAACAAATGTGTAAGTTAACGCGTGGTTCGTGTCTCTAACATTTAGAACCTTAAAAGGCCGCATATCCGCATACGTATGCAAGCTTGGCTTATGCCGTCTAGACTCCTGAATATCTAAAGAAAGCCTACCTGAAACGTCACAGTCCTCAGATGTCGTAGTTTCTTATTTAGACGAACTATTTCATATAAGCTTCTTACCTTTCAGGCACATGGTTTGTTGGTCCGTGTCACTTTACATTATCCTCGTCCAAGTTCATAATGCTTCTCTGTGGTTTTGTTTTATTAACCACCGACGATCATCACTTTTGTCGACCAAATGGCCGTCAACTAAGTTGATTCTTCACGACGTAGCTCAATGTAACTTGACACTTGCTTACTATAATGCAAAATGGCTTTTTCATATTAAGGCAAGCTGCTTCACCCGTGTGATAAGACATTTCTGTAGCTAGGCTTCGCAGTAAAATTTTAAGTACATCCATACTAGACGTAACACACTACTCATAAGGTTGCTGAAAATTCTTCGACAGCCCACGACCGGTTTTGCCCTTCTTGGGGCTCATCAGGTAGGCGCAGTCTCCGAGTTTCCGTCAACCTTATGTTCTGCTAATCAGCATTGTGATTTACTCACACTTTGACAGGACGAAGCGCTACTCGTCCTTCGGTCAAGGAAGCTAAATCACACCACCATACCAGGTGTCGTTATATTCCATCAGCTGCAGATTTTGAACTTTTGGCCCATGGATTTACTCTAGTCTAGGGAACAATTCATGACGATGGCAATCCGCTTACCGTTGCAGCTCGTCACTTCGTATGGCCTTTTATTCATTTGTTCTTTTACGCGTGTGCCTTAAGAAAACTGGGGCCTGAAGCTCCTAATTTAATTTCGGTTTGTTATGTCTGGATTGTCTGCTCAAAGGCTAATTTGTTCTTTCCGGAGTTTCGTGTAATGAGCACTGCTCAGAATCACTGCTCATCCCAATAGGGATGATACAGCTGTACAGTGCTTCCGGGTTTTCAACACTTTACCTAGAGGATGGACTCTCCATTGGAAATTCCCGGATCTCTTCACATTATCAAAACTATAGTTGGATATCCCTGATCATTTTGGTGGTGAAGTGCTATCTCATAAATCGACGTACAATATGCTCGGCACACGAAAGAAACAACCTAAGCAAGATTGATGCAAATGGCTTTGGAACATAAAATCAAGATGGAAGAACGTGGTTTGGAACTCCTGGATATTGCTGATTGATGAATGTCGAAATCCGTCTTTTCTTCTGGACCCCGAAATAAAACATGGGGTGTAACTTATTCGCAACACAAATAAAGTCCTACTGTTGGTCATATATCCAGGAAAGTCTATCGGAGATTTCTAATCTATTCATTCATTCCCTCGTAATAATAATAATCGTTCAGCTGTAGCACCCTTTCGGTGCCTAACTGCCATGCTACCAGAAGGAAGCACGAGGGCTGGGATACTGCCAGGTTGCCCAAGCCTAGACAGGGTCATTCCCTCGTAGCCTAGTGGATATAATCATGAACCCCTATCCTGAAAACTTCGGTCAGTATACTTGCGTTGACGTCTTTGAATTGGTGGTCGGTATCTTACCTGGAATGTTGTATGCATGTTGTCGCATCATTTAGGACGTAAAAACTTTTTACCATATTAAATTGACAGGATACTGTGTTTCTTTTCTCCACTCTCAGGATCAAACCTGGACACCGAGGTTCAGCTTTCTGTAGTTTAACCGACAAGCTACCGATGTCGCCATTTCTCCCGACGACTTCAAAGAGTTCAGTTGGAGTTGCCGGTTGAATGGGCTTGATGTGCGTTAGTTCCTTTCACTGTCTCATCGTAAAAAAAACACGAAAAAATCATTGTCATTTTTTATTCAGCGCCACATCAAAAGAAATCTCCTGAATGAAGGCGCATCAGGAAACAGAACTGTTTCGATCAAAAGAAAGGCGAAACACAGTCGGCAACCCTCTGATAGGCCACTATCTGCAGGATCCGTTTAACTCGACAGCTTCCAAACTACGTAAGAGGTTGTTTTTTTAATAGTTTACTTTAAAAGAACTTGATAACCGCATTACCCATTTCCCACTATAGGCGGTACACGGAAGTGTTTTGATATTTTCCGTGGTTCCGTGTTTGAAACATATTTTTGCTAAAAATTGCTGGAACTTGTTCGCGGCTTACAGTGACTGTTCCAGCCGCACTGGGTGTTTCTCTCAGCCCTCATCAAATCACCTGCTCGGACCGGAAGAACCGTAGATTATTTGTATACAGCCGTAATCGTTAAGCTGGTGAATGCAAGTGAGGGGCCAAATTATGTTATTCTACTTGGCTCGGTTGTCAGGATGCCCTTGCTAGGTTGTAGGTAATTACCAACGGCCAGTCCATTGCAGTAACCGTACAAAGGGCTTAATAATTGTACTAGAAAATCTAACGTGAATCGATTGCGCAGACTTCTGGAAAATCACATGAATTTTGAATGTTGCTTGTTGGAGCACCTGTCCAATGGGCACTAGGCCTGTCCTTGAGCTCATGGCATGTATACTGGGAGTTTCCACTAAAAAATCAAATGAATTGACTTCAACATTCTGACTATCCACAAACTTCGTTTCTTATCGTGGCAGGTTTTAACTGCAAATAGCTCTTTCAGTAATCCCAGTGATAAGTCAAACTTGCTGGAACTGTCAAACGGTTTGCAAGAGATTACGTAAAACATAACTAATCAGAGAACGGAAGGCACGTAGGATCGATAACATGTGCAAGCAATGTGTCAGTTGGTTGCGAAACCTGAGACAGTAAGCCGATCCAGTTCGCTTTCTAAACTTGCGCACCTAAGTTCAAACTGGTTCCATTTCCTTACCGTTAATCGGCTGACCGAAAAACGTGACCCTGCATACCGAGCGGAACCTTGTGCGGAGTACCAGTGTCTTAATAGAGGAATATGTTGCGCACGGACCTGGACCACATGAATGACAGACGGACTCACATGGCATGAAACAATCTGTTGGGTACCGGGCATCACAGGAGGACGGATTTGTCAGTGAGATCTGTTGGATTACACCTACGAGCAATTGTGCGTGGACAACAGGAGTTTAGGTTGCATTAAGTGGAGTCACGTCCGAACATTGTCGCATGTGGTTAGTAGGCCAGTAATGCTTGCCAATGACCTTGAAATGACATTGTTAACGTGGGAATTACGTTGCTGGCCATCCAACTATTAGAGCCATTCACGAGTTCGCGAACATGTGTAATATACCGAAATATACTGCGGTGAATGAGCACCGTGATGCCAGCTGAAATGAACTCGCTTGATGTACTTCCACACTGAAGGTTGTTTAGCCAGTAGAGTTGTACTCAAAGAAAAACGTACTCTTCTGCCGTGAGAAAAATAAGTAGAAGACAGGTTCAGCGTGGCTTGACGGAGACTGGCAGGTGTGATGGAAACTGGTTATACGTTGAACATTTGTAGTCAGATTTGTATGCTTTAAAATTCCCCTGTTGAAGTTATAAACAATTCATCAGCTTGGCCATCGGATTGCGAGTGATACAAAGAATAAATTTCGTGCTGAAAACTCAAAAACAGAAGTCAGTAAATTCTTCCGAGGCAAACAGATTTTCGTGGCATTTAACGAAACTGCTGGCACTCCAAACCATACAAACAGGCTTTTAACGGACAAAGTCTTAAATAAGGTGAAGGTGTCTTGCTTGGGAAAACTTTCCAGCCATTTGAAAAAATGCATAAACTACGATCAAAAGATTTTGTCAACAGATGGGGTCTTCAAAATCCAAATGGGAAGCGGTCAAGGAAAGGTTCAAATTTCACTGACAATTTTGCTACCACTGCACACTGGTGACAACCACGTAAAATCTCTCTTGCGCCTGCTAACCGACAAACGGTCAGAATGCCGCCAAACGAACTTCATCCTGTTTGTTCCGAAATGATCACCACTCACCTGGTGCAAAAGCATCAGCTGCAATTTATTCGGAATTACTATACCACTTTCCACCGCACAACAGTCGTCGCCACGTGTTAACCACCGTCTCCGTTGAAAAAAAACTGTTGGCATTCGGTATTTGTGATATTTTGTGATCATTCGTTGTTTAAGTTTCATACCACGTCGCAGTTTGTGCTGTACTACCAAATCAAAGAGGGATTGCTACCGTGATCAAAGGTAAATTTTCGCTGTAATATTATTCACAATCGTGGCTGTTGCCCATAGCAATAAACCGATAAATGTATATAAAAAATAACCTATTTGGACCCGAATGTTCCAAACAGGGTTTCAAAGCAGTCTGAAGAACGAAACTCAGACGTGTATTATTTTGTATAATTTTTTAAAGACGACAACAAAGTTCCCTGCTGGGTTTGGCTATCGTTCCAGTTCAACGTATTGCTTTTGTAATTCAATCACCAAGTTGGTATAAAAAAGAGTGTGGCTAACGTATTATCAGCTCCCTATGACCACAATCGCAGAGTGTTGATGGTCAGTGTGTGCTAAATGAGTTTTAGGTTAGGCTTAGTTTGATCTTCAAGACAGACTTTCGAAGTGCATTTTACTAACTTCTTTAAAAAAAGCATTGCTTTCGGCGTTAATTGAAACCGGGACCTCCTGAAAAGTGTGGGCATGATCCTACTTGCTGAATTTTTCCCGGGTCTGGCCGACAACCCTATCTTTGGCGGAATCTAGAGGCCGACGAACAATTCACTGATCTTCATTTACGTTCAGACGACTTATTCTTGGAAAGAACTCCTTTTTGGGTGATTGATACAAGTTTCATCCACCGGACCTACGATTCAGTTCAATTCAATTCAAGTTATCAGCTATAAACCGTGTACCATAGGCACAATGGTTCCAGCTGCTAGAGCTTCGATCACCGGAAAGTGGGAGAGTACGGGCGATATGGCCAAGCCTTAGAGGGGACAGCATGTTCAGTTAGTCCGGGAATGAGGGAAGCACCAGACTCGAGTTTCACTCCCATTAGAGCTCATCAGTAGTGAATTACGCTGGCCATGTCGGGGTTTGAACTTCGAACAGCTGACATGCCAGAGGAGCGTGTTACCACTACTCATCCAGCTTAAGCTGGACGCACTTTACTCACCTCGCCTGAGCAGGCGAACATGTTCCCGCTTGAGCAATGTGACTAGTTTGCCTGATGATTCAAACTATGTCCCAGTTACTGTCCTGGTTATGTCGAACGATTGCCCCACCTGTCCAGATCTCTTAGTCAAATAACACCACGGACGCTTGAAAACTGCGTGAACAAGTGTTTATTAGTGGTGGATAATTGCGGAATTTCACATTCACATCACTCTCGTTTGAATACTCCTCCTGCTGTATCTTTTATTATTGTCGATTGTCGTACCACCTAGTAAGAGAAGGTGTGGAAATCTTCGTCGAGGCAACAAATATACTACTAACATCATCGGTGGGGCAACATATGGAATTTACGGGGAGACACCATATTTTCCTCCAAGTAACTTGATTTTCTAAAGCTCGACAAAACCATGGGGCAAAACTGACGGGAAGAGTACCTCACGTTCAAATTCACTGGTAAAATTTCTCTCATGCGCGTCCCCACATGTGACTACCCATTTAATGTCTCTTCCAACGCTCAGGCTGACGAGATGAATGGCTTATAAGTGTCATTCCGCTACCTTACAAGTACATAAGAGATTACATACAGAGCACGATAACCAATCAGACTGCAGAATACGTATCAGATCAACAAACATGCGTGGGCGGCGCCACAGTAAGCCATGGGGCACTAGACGGCAAACTAGAGTCCATTTGCCGAAAGAGGTGTAAACATAACTGCCTTCATCCGACATATCAGACGAATTTCTCGGAATCCCCACAAGACTTTGAGATGTGTAGATGACCACATCGACGATCTAATGGAATACACGTAAAGAGTTTCCGACAATCCAGTGTTCGGTTCTATGACCTCATTTTTGGTGCATGTGACACTATTTCACTACCACTATCATCAACGGCCACCATCTCATTTTCCGGTTACTTTCAGACTAAGCAAGAAAGCGGCAAAACATTTGTAGTGAGAGCTTGATTCAACCAAAGCTAGTCTGAGTTTAATGGAAGTCAATGGTTTGTGGAGTGACAAAGCCTTTCGTCGCAACCAATATTCGTTGTAGCAATCATCATCATCATCATCATCATCATCATCATCATCATCATTGACAGCATGACATCAGTGTTCAACACTGTTGCTTCACTGCCGTACGGTTTTACGTGGGCTGGGATACCGCCATGGAGCCCAGACCTAGGCAGGAGAACGATGAGGGTCCTCAACCAAAGCCTTTGGCTGAAAGGCCTGACCGCAAGGCAGTGGAGTTTGGAGGGAAATGCGAATGCATTTCGATTTTTACAGAACAAGTCACCACACATGTTCCAGCCCCAAACTGGAGGACCAGATTGTAGCAGTAACTGCACTCCATTCATTTTTGAGACTGTCGACAGACTCGGAAATACATCCAGAAATGGTATTTGATATGCTTACAGTAACTACATATTTAGGCTTGAACATGAACGAAAACAATTAATTGAGCGTGAATAGTGTTTCTGAGTAGTCCAAAATGCTGATAGTACCATTCTGAACGCATGACCATGAACACAACTGGTCAACAAAACCGCGATCGAGATCACCGACAAATGGCGGGAACCATTACTTGGGCACGAGGCTCGTTCTTATCTCGGATTTGTCCGTTTTCTTCAGCGCTAATTTTGAGTGCGTATCAGCTTTGTGTCTTACAGTTACGATTATCAACCACTCGGTTGGAGAACTTGAGATTCTGCAGGCGAATAGGCGTTTTCTGAGCGTGGCAAGGTCAAATACTGGCCTGAAAAGACTCGACATTGAGTGGACAGAATTACTGACAAACTACTGAAAGCTCTTCAAGGTCGAACATCTTTAGGACCTATCGGTATCAGACACACCTCATATCTGCGGCAACTGAGCGCTTTCATACCTCGTTGCGCTTAGGAATCTTTCAACTCTCAGTTTGCTCTTGCATGACTTCGTACCTGGGCGCAGTTGTGAAAATATTCTTACTAATTGAGGAAAAAATTCCGTTTGTCCGCTGAAATCGGTTGACCATTTAGGTAGCATTTTAATATTGCGCTGAAAGATTCAGACTCACTTCTAGGGTATCCTTTGGAGCGTCTTCGTATTTGTGTGTCACAGTTGGTCACTTCGTACGTAGGAACTCCATGCGAATGAGCAATCAGTTCATGATATTCTTGACCGCGTTATTAGTAGTATGTTATGCCGGCAGAATAATTAAGTGTTATCACGTAGCAGACATTAGCTAATAACACTCTGAAGGCAGTGTGAAATTAAAATAAATCGTTTAGCTGTAGCACCCTTTCAGTGCCTAACTGCCATGCCACCAGAAGGAAGCACGAGGACTGGGACACTGCCAGGTTGCCCAAGCCTAGAGAGGAGAAGTCGAGATGCAGAGGCCAGGTTCGAACCACGGATCTTCCGGTCAGTAAATTCGCGCTCTAACCACTGAGCCATCTCGCTGCCGTGAGTGTACAAGGTGTGTACAAAGTGTACAAAGTCTAATTATCTTGCTGGTTTAAATCACCGTTGTTAAAATGGATGGAGGAACGCAGTGAAACGGTGCACCTGAAATATAGAGTCGAGGCGTGAGTGTAGGAATAAAACTTCGAAAATGTGTGCACATTCTTGAAATGATGGGCTGGATGAAGTATGGTCAGTGACTAATTGATGGGTTAACCGGAAATTTTACCAGAACACTTCTGAACACGGAGCGGAAAACAGAAAACATGCCACTGGATTTCCTTATTGAGACCGTGTATATTCTGTCCACATTTAACTGCCCCATGAGGCATATTATATAATACGCATTCTGCATGAAAAGATAGTATTGAGTAAAATTGATGAAGAATGTCTCGTTGGTAAACTGTTTCCAGGGTTCATTAATATTGCCTGCACCGGTATTCAAGCAATTGCTCGGCTAGACTAACAAACGGTGGCTCTGCGCGTAAGGACCTGTATACTTTTGTAAACCTAATATCAATTTGTTTCGCAGCTGAGTCGCTGACGATTAGGCGACAGCTTATGTGCGAAGGGGTGTTTTTGGAACAACTTTAACTATGAAATTTAATTACTGGAGGCCTGAAGAAGTAGCTTTGACGTTGAGGTAAGCATGGGGAAAGTTCTTAGCTGAAAGCTGACGTCACAACATCATAATATTGCCGCCTGTAGTGGTTCAACAGAAATTCTCCAACTGAGATCAGATGTGTTCAAATGCGACGAGCTATCGCAGTGCGTAATTAGATTATTTGGCGTAGGACGTGCTTTACTGTATTCCAGTTAATACCCACCTTTAGTGGAAGCTCTCAAGCACAAGGGAGAGAATATTGTGTTCCTTGGTAGCTTTCAGCAGTGGAGAATGAGTTCACCGTGTTGACCTTCAAATTCTAGGTGGATCATTACCTTGCACGTGCAAATTTATAGCGCCGCAGCCAAGTCTACCATGATTACCAAGCTACTATGCAAAGTTTAGACCCGACTTTCCCCCCAGAAAATCGAAGGCATAAAGAAGTCATTTGGTGAACGATATATCTTGTGTGTCTCTTCGGATGTGTAGTACAGAACACTGTCAACTCCGACTTCCTCGACAGCCCATCATGTATTCAGAAGTGAGTATTGTGTCGACTCTGCAGCTGCGTTCCACATCGTGTCCACGAGCGGCAAGGTGTCGCAATTTACTCAGTCACATCGCTCGCATTACCGTGGCGAGTCACTTGTCTTCCGCATCCCAATGGCAGACACAGTATTGTTTCACTTTATTTATTTATATGACATTGCTCTGTAGAGGTCACCCAGGGAGATACGGTGAAATGAACCAGGTGTATCTTGCAACATTTTATTCCTTTGAGTTCTCTTCAAATATTGTACAAGTGTTTTATAATGATAGTTTCTGATTTATGCCACCAAGATCACGAAGCGATAACCAGAAACTTATTCCCATCCCTTTTGAACGCACTATTATTCAAGCTAGATGAGAGTCAAACGATAAAAGACAACCATTCTTGGCATATGGCTGCTGGTCCAAACAGGTTTAAGATCGATATTACCACAGAAACCCAACGTTACGCTACACTTTTTATTGTCGTTGTGATGCCCCCATCTCGTACTGTTAATTACACAGTGGTAACTTATGATAGACTGTGGCGACTGCGGGGTTCGGTTGCTGGTAGGATTAGGCGAGACTGATGTCGCTCCCTGGTACTTGTGACGCAAGGGCATGTTCATACAGCTTCTATATATGGAAGCGGATTTTCTACAAAGCAGCCGAGTTTTGTCTACCTTAAGGACTTGCATATGACCTGTATAGGACCCATATTTCATGGGGGACGTTTATCGCGGACAAACTATTTAGGACACTCTGCAAATTGTATCATTTGTTTAACTAACAAGACTCTCGATAAGGTTTCAGTGATCCCAGGACAACGAATCCCCGATCTTCTCACAATAAACACAATCACCGAAATGTGTTAAAATTTCATCCTGAAAATTTGTACACATGGTGGTTCGCTGAACTTGATATCCTATACGCTTTACAGCCTCCGACTTCGATGTGAGTTGCATTTCCGAGGAATTTGTGCTCATTTTATGGGACGTTTTTGTATTGTTCTGCAGCACAATAATTAGGGTGAGCTCCGGTCTGTTTGTCGGCGCTTGTAAGAGGCCACCCAACTGGCGACGAACGATCTTAATTTCACAGTTACCGGAGACACTGATTGTGAAATCACGGTCGTGTCAGCGCTTGATCGCTTATATTCCACTATCAGCAGTAAATGTAACATTCAGCTTGATTCAGCTTGGTGGCTCATCACTGGATGTTAAATAAGGAAGCCCTTCCAAATTGCACTAGCCTAATGAGATCTTTTAACAAGCATTCTCTCTGAATGTATGTCCCGTTCTAAATGTAACACACTACTCATAATGTTGCTGAAAACTAATCGACAGCCCAACATAAACGAGAAGTTAAACTGGATTCAGCGGAGTCTCCCGTCAAAAACAAATTTGTATGCAGATGAGAGTACTTGTCTAAGTATACCTGATCCTAGTATGAGAGAAAGGCCCACCTTTCAGTGATAGTATGTATAACATTCCTCGTTCTGAATCCTAAAAGCAGGTTTCTGGGATTGAACCAGCACTAATTTTAGGGACAAACTCTTGAAACATGCCATCCTTGCTGAATTGTCCTCACAACAGTCTCCACCATATGAGGTAACTGCATTACGTAACACCGCCTAAAGTTGCCTAAAGCACAGTTTAAATTATATGTATGCGTGAGAGCTAAGGATTTAAAGCAAAAGTGGACAGTCTGCTCTTCCACAGCGACCACCTACCCCCGGATTGAAGCCTTTGGCCAGTCTATTGGTTTCCCAATTTGACTATCCATTAAGATCTTTTATTTTGGCACCTTTCAGAGGAGAAGCAACCCCATTAGCAGTCCTCAAAAACTCGAAAAGAATCGAAAAATCGCCTTTGAATACGTTCCAATCCATGTACAAACACAGGAGTGAAACATCCTCTAAATTTTCATATTTTCGAGAAAAGAAACACCGCAAATCTGAAGAGAAGCGAAGTTAGCGAGTTGATGCTTCCTGTTGGTTAATGGGTCCTTTCAATGAATGAGTCACCAACTCTAGGCCGCACCGTGGGACAAAAAGCACCACAGAGATATTTGCTTACTTTTCGTTTCATTCCATTAATACGAGGCTTGACAATTTAAAATTATCCTGAGCAGTACATTTACGTTGCACTTTTGGTGGTTTGTCCTCCATTTTAAATTCAACGCGTACGCCTACATCTGATGGCCGATCGATTTAACTCCCCCATCACTTATTTTTTGAACCCACGCGACATATTCTAACCGACTGCCTACATCACGTGACACCATGTGACCTTTGCTATTCAGCTTTTCTGATACTGTGTCTGTGCATAGCGCCACAGGAGTAACCTCTGATCTGTCATCGAAATGTTAATGCGCAAGACATCTTTCACCATAAATTTGATTCATTTGAGTTTTGTTTCCTTTACATTTTTGATACCAAACATGTCCTCCCCACAAAAATGGAGTCTTCCTTTTTCATTTTGTTGAATCAGAGAAAAGACATATTTTGGAATACAGTCAACTAGTAGAGCAGACTCTATCCATTTCGAGCATTTCGCGAAAATTTGCATTTCACATACTACTCAAAAGCAATAGTCAGTAACGAAGGAAACACGAAAAACAATCGTTTCCCAGCCTCACCGATAGCACAACACTAGATTCGAACACGCTGTTCACGATACTGGCACGTAATTTGAGCCTATCAGGTCAACCTGTTGTGGAGGCTGTATCAACCAAGAGTGCACAGACAAATTTATGCGTCCAAAAGTCGCTGACTTGAGTGATCGATCTGCCGTGTGCACAACCATGGGATAAATCTCCATTTAGCCATGCGCGCATTCATCAAATGTTCTACCTAAACGATGCCGTTTTTTACCTGTACGTGTTGTACGGCCGCTGAGTTTTTCTGAAATGCTTGAACCTCACATAACACATCGCTCTACACTCATTTGCACACAAATCTGGTTTCCACGGGAAACACCTGAATCTCAGCTGAATCTCTCTTTTATGGTATTCTTTACACCTGTCAGTTTTAAGTGAACGCCGAGTTCTGTTGTTTGTGTCGTTTGACGTCAGAATCAATTTAATTCAGCTGAATCTTCAAACTTGATAGTGGTGTGTTATGTCTAGGCAATGTACTCCAATATCTGGAATAACCTACCAACCGAAACATCAGGTGAAGTTTGTGAAGCACATTCATCTGAACAATATCATAAACGAAGGATCCAGGTGGGATTCAGCTGATCCTCACGTAAAAAAAAAATTTTGTGCAACTGAGTGTATTTTGCGAATTTCGTGCAATTTGGGTTTAGGCAGAACATAAATTTGACGGAAACTCAGGGACAGCGCCTAGATGATGAGCGAAACCGGCCATAGGTTGTCCAAGAGCTTTCGGCAACCTATTAAATAGTTTCTTCTAGGAAATACCTTCTCTCTACTTTGGGCAGTTGTTTTTTTGTGTACACAGGGAAACGTTTCCAGTTTACCGTCACATAATAGTAAGATCAATATGTCTTCTTTCCGATTAAGTCGACATGGTCATAACATGATGTTTCTAGCGTCGTTTAGTGATTGTGGAAATGTTGAATGTGGTAGTTTATCGATTTCTGTTCAGCGAATTCAGAGCAAATATAAGCATCTCGGATGGTATCACGCGACTTGATTTGATGAAAATATTCTCCAGTATTTGTCTGTTTTTTTTTAATCACGTGCAATCGACACGAATGGTTTCATCTAAAAAAATTTGTGATCATCGAATAACCAAAGATTAGTTTCAGTTATCATCGACAGGACAGAATCGAACAGCAGGTTCGTAAGCCTAGTGTGCACCTCTGCTTACCAAGCAAGAACTAATCTGGATTTGATTGGTGGCTCAAACACAATAGGGACGAGGGACATTCGTGCTACCGAGAAGATCACCGATTTTGACGACAAGCAGTCTAGAATAGGACGGTTGGAAAAACGGAACCTCCAGAATATTGCAGCAGCGAAAAAAATCTGTCCATAATTATTTATGGGAGTTTATTGCTGAAGAAGTAGAGAAGGGTACTAAACCAAAGCTGCAAGCAAATTGTTGGACCCAATATGCGCATAAACTGATTGGGTGCATCGAAATCAGTGATCATTGTCATTTCTTTGTGAGCCGGATATTATTACCACCGGTCTGGTGTATGCATTTGCACCAATATAACTGCTCTATCATTGTTTGGTTGGAGGTAATGCTCGATTGGAATGGCGGCACACTTTCTGTTCCGGCCAAACATGTTCCAGGACCATATCCTAGCGCAGTGCGTTTATCTCCCGTAGCCGAGTTTTGAGTCATTTTTGCTTGCAACCTTGTACACTGTGTTACGCATACCATGTATTCTGTTGAGTGCCAAAAACCGAAGGGGAACCAACAGAAACCGCAAACGAAAAAAGGATGGATATCCACCCTAGTAGTATCAAACACTTTCACTAAATATGACCTTGGACGGATGCCTTGTAAGCATTGCATGTTAAATCTTATAGTGCAGGCAAACAATTTAGGGTGCACTCCCCTTATTTATTTTGTCACATCGAATGCGTGTGGACTAACCGATCTGATTCGGTCTTGTTGTTTCAATCACCCAGTTTGCATGGAAATTAAAGACGAAATGAAAAGTGGTAGCCCAGTTTGACGTTAGATGAGCATCGCCCAAAAAATTGTAACTATGAGACCGGGTTCGTCTTAGACGGTGTGGTCAAAAGGCAGTCGTTTGAGAAGCCTAGATCAGGGTTGTTCCATAGAACTTCAATGTGTGGTCATGGTGGGTACAGCAGTCATCTCCAATAGTCTTTTCATTGGGAGATCGTCCTTAAATGGGCCACTGTATTGCGGTGCCGCAAAAGCCACTTATGAGTCAGTCGGAGCAACATCATATTTCTCAACAGATACCAATATATTTGGGAAAGCCTCACCTGACTGGGAAGAGGGATCCACTGGATTCTCGTCAGAAACCGCCGCAACATGTCATCCGACATCTCGTTCTGATATGGTTCCGTTTCGTCAGTTTGTTTCTTCATGCAGTCTGTCCGTGAAATTGAGATATATTTGCACACTACCAGCATCTCTATATATCACAGAACCAGACCCTCTTGAAAAACGTTTGAATGGCGCGGTATAGCCTAAACTATAGGTTGCCAAGATTATGAAATGTGTTTTAATGAACAGCTACTTGCAAGCTATGGTGGCACCAACAGGGAACTCAACTTGATTACCTGTTCAGTTGATCGTGCTGCACAAAGACCGTCTAAGCTTTAGTTGGAACAGCAATCAAGATACCAAAGTCCATTTATTGTTTTTACACTGCTATAAGGTCACGTCCCACTGCCAGTTTCAGTCTTTTCTGAATTCCATTAAGTTCATCTGGTCACCGAAATTCCACCAACCTTATTTTCCACGAAAACACCAAAACTGTACTTATGTCAAGACAGGTACTCACTCATAGACTGAAAGGGTATTAACCGGAATCTCTCGTCTACGGGGACTTACCGGCTGCAAATATTCCCAGTCCGAGTATTAAAAATATTTCACGAAGAGGTCTTAACGACCCTTCGGCAGAAATGCTACTTTCGGAAAGAGCCGCACACAGGACCAGTAAGAAATGCGCTGTCTGACTTCATACTTTTTCAATAGGGACGTGGAATACTACTCATCATAGGCAACTTCACAGAAACGGATCCCTTATACGACTCCGTGTAACGCTCAATTTTTGCCAACACTAGATACGAACGCCGTTTCGCGATTGGATGATATAGATGACTGAGTAACAAAAATTTAGCTTTCAGTAAAGTGAGAAAGTTTAAATTCACATTTTTTCAAAAAATCTGAGATTGGAAGTCAACATTGTTCCATAAATAGCTGACCAAACACAAACAGTATATCAAGATCACAGGGTGCCGCAAAATTCACTTCCCCTCGGGAACTCAAGTTCATTTTATAAAAACTGACTACAGAGAACAACTGAACGCCCTGAACCTCTGGTACTTGTAAAAAATTCGGTTGATGTCGCTTTTTTGAAATACACCTGGGTTTGTACAAAACGCTCACTGTGACGAGCACAAAAAGCTGATCGTGTTGGCGTCAAATAAAAATTCGGTGAAACTACCTGCCTGCAAAAAAAGGTGGATCGGAGCAGCTGCCGCAATTACTTGGACAGCATTGAGATGACCTACCTGGACTGTTGCTTAGCCCAGCTCCTTGTTGAGGAGATACCCCTCTCTAGCTTGTGTTACTTTAGGTCCGACTGTTCGCGTCCGTTAGTCCGTTTTTTTTTACCGTGACTGATACCGATGCGCTCTGGACGGGATTGATAGACGGACAGGGGATAAAATATATTCAGCCACTAAAATCTTCCTGCCCGCGCTTCCACATCCCATTGGTGTGATCACAGGATACAGACACAACCCATAGTGAAGTTTAGAGTGGTGGTGGTGATTTTGACCATGTTGCGATTGACGATGTTTGACCCATTTGTTTTCCTCTCATCCCACTTGTTCCCATAACAAAGTCTGACCTGCCACTCCCTCGATCGAGTTAAACCGACTGGGAGAATAGCCTGTGTAAACCGATGTGCGTCCGTGGGACCTTATCTGTTTGTCGCCCCGACGAAGTGGAAACTGTTTTTCACCTAACGCACGCCCACCCATAGAGCTACACTCGCCACTCCCGATTGGGGAGCGGCTACGCTTTTCGAATGTGTGCATCGACGTGTGTGCGCGCTTTCGCGCGTCGCCTCCACTAGTGGCAGCGTGTTACGGTCGAGACGTGTTCCGGATAATTTATGGCCTCACAGAGCCGGGCGAAACAGTGGCAAGGTTGCTGCACCACCTCCCGGTTGTTTCGGTCCTGTGTTTGTGTTCAGGCCAGGCATACCCAAAAAGTACGATCGGACAACAAGCACGGTGCCAGTCCTGCTTCCTGCACAGACCTATTAACACTGGTATTAACATCAACAGCTGCCCAATTGCTGTGCGGATAGTCTGGAGATCATTTATCACTCTTCGTTTACCTACTTACCCTCAGGGGCGAACCCGTCCGCAAACAGACACTGATTTACGGTGGCACTTGGAGTGATCGGGAGCCCAGACTGACTCTTCCGTCAGTACGTGTGTTGAAGTGTAACGTGCACCGTTAGTTAAATGGGAAAGCGGATGATCTACTGCTAAATACCCGGGCGACTTATCGTCGGCATTATTTTTCACTTGAAGATCCATTTCGGAGGCCATTAATCTAACTTCTTCAGAAGACCAGGTGTGCTTGAAACCTGTCTTGTGTTCTCCAGAACCCGTACCGCCACCACCGAAACCTGCCGATCAATGAGTGTTTTGCTCAGCATGCACAGTTCACAAACAACCGGCGGGATACCCAAGCACCTGATTGGTTCATTTACATACGAGGGTTCAGTCGCTTCAGTTGAAGGATGTTGTACTGATACTGGCGCTACCGGATTTGGTACGAGAGTCGGGAATGAAGGAACTGTTGTATCACAAACATGTGTAAACCTCCCGCCGAAGTTCAGTTCATCTTGTGTTGGCCAATCAAGTTCGTTGCACTCAGCCACTGTTAGCTACAACCTTATGGGTCTTGTTCGACCAGAATTTTGTGGTGACGACGGAAATCTTATGGACAGTAACTTCGTCACCTCATCAACTGTAAACCCCAAGAACGGTCGTTTGTTCACAGACTCAACCATTCCATACAGTCGTTCATCACCTCCAGTCGGTGTTTTTCCTTCACGAACGTTACCCTACAGCAGTCCTATTTCTGACAACAATTCTTCTACGAGGGTGGATCGACGTGACAGTGTCCCTTACTCAAAGTACAATTCTCCCGATGAACCATCGAATTTCCGCTCCGAAAACCGAACTCTGTCGAACTATCCAGAGGAGACGTATAATTCTGAAGGTGATATGTCTCAAATGGGCGATCCGCTGTTCAACTATCAACAGTTGGTTCTGAACAACCGCAGAGGAATATCTCTAAGTAGTGGGCTATTAGAGAACGTGGAGTACAACCAGGATCTGGGATGTCGAAGGATAACCGATTCCCAGGGCCCCTTTGAAATGGGTAGTTTGGAAAATGCATGGAAAGATACAGGATTCTCCACAGCCACCCAAAACGTGCACTCTTTTGGGTTGAACAAATACAGTCCCCCTCTGAATGTGGACCTGCATCTGCCCGCCAACGATAAACTCAGTAGTCGTATTGATGATGACTCAAACTTTTGTGATGTGAATGGAAAGTTGGTTATGCAACCGAGCAGGTTACAATTCGGTGTTGTCTCTGGTCACGGGAGCAACTCGAACACCTCCCAACCTGCAGCACACACAACAGTGATATACCCTTGGATGAAGCGAGTTCATTCAAAAGGTGAGTAGACATGTATCGTAGTTCACTTTAAAACGTTTGTTTCCAGTTTCATTTACTTGTAAAGTAATTTTTGGACGGCTGGCAACAGACCACTAAGTGACACATTCACTCTTTCCTGAGAGATGACAAGCAATCATCTCAAAGTTGGAGGAACCGTTATTTAGCAAAAAGATGGCCAGCTTCCTTAGCTAGATATTGATTTGAGTTGTATAGGAACTTCGCCCTGGAAAATATAGTGTTGTGGCTTAATTACAGTGTGCTTCTTTTGGAAGTTCTCTGATAGTTTAAAGATGAAGCGGTATTGAAGCTATTCTAGGCACTTTTATCTAAACTCCAAATGTGGTCAAGCCTGTCTTCTTCGTTACTGGGCCATGTCGATTCGCCTCATTTAGGCAGCTTTTTGGAATGCTGGAGTGGCTGTTTTAAAATGGGTGCTCGGTAGATAATAGCCATAAACGCGGTTAGGGAATTACATTGTCTTTACGTGAGATTGTTCAGTATACTCTAACTCAATACACTCTCCGACACGCTCAGTAGACCGTTGGCTTGATAAAACTTTTAAAACGCGGGTGATATACAAACTTCGGCCTACCTGAACAATCTCATATCGTAGCTCACCTACCTACTGCCTGGATGATTAGGAGCTCCATACTTTTTACTTCTAACCACATTATACGAATAAAACAAGTGACCTTGTCAAATGGCGGACTGCCCACAGCACTCGGATGTGAGCTAAGGTCAAGACTGACCTAGGATGGTCGAGGAATGACGGCAAATTCAAGAAGTCTTCCCCTGCTCTTCTGCATCGGGGTTTGTGATTAGTGTGCGCAAGTGCTCTACTTATTTTATGAATAATTTGGGGAATTAATTTTTCCACCGAAGGTACCGCAGACTGTGTAGTACAAAAGTTTGGCAGAAAGTCTCGTCAAAATGCGGTTGATTTATCTAAGCGAGCGCTGTTTTTGTTAACAGTCACCTTAGTTGCTGGTTGTGGTCAGGTACACCCAGGTTGACAGTGTTGTATGAGGGTAACTTGTAGACATGATGTACTTCAGTTATGTCATATTCACGGAGTAGATTTCACATCACAGCAACAAAAAATACCTCTCCGCCAAGCTGTGTCTTCTATGCTGAAGTGACTGCGAAATCATATAATTTCTGCTTCCAGAAAATGTGGAGAATTTTTTTTCGCTACTACAACAGTTTTGGTATTTTTGGGGCCCGCTGGAAGGAAGCTAATGACATTAAAGTGAGTGAAGTTGAAAGAATTCTCAAGTACCAGACAGTGTAACCACGATGTTTTTTGGGATAGCTATCTGACAACCTGAAACTTGAAGACAAGAAAGAAGGACGTGTGTTTTGGCGCAATTCGTTGGATAGTTTCCTCGAACTAACGGCCGACGGCTTCAAAATATCATCGTTACAACCAGAATTTGAAACGGATTTCAAGTGTAACGTGCTTTACTTTAGTTGTTTTCGTGGAAGTCAATGAACCAGTCAGATTGACAGGGGTTCAGTCATGACTAGACTGTTCTTTTCTACTGTTCTCAGAGTTCTCAGACTGTTCTTTTCAGCATTAACTCGAAAAGTCATTCTGGCCTTTCCCATGGTTACCTTTATCACACTGGAGACTTTTTAAAGATATCTTGATGGAATTCTTCAGGTGATGTAACAGGAATTCTAAGGCATTTAAAAAAAAAGATTCCGAAGACGAGTCCTCATCACATTAACGTGTCTTGGTATTACACTCATTTGCAAAAAAATTTGGTTTTTCGAGAGACTCACCTGGAACCCAGCTGAATCTCTCGTTTGTGATGTTTCCATGCAACTGAATGTGCTGCACCAGGACGCCTCATGTTCCAGTTGCTACGATATTCGAGATATCGCGATGCATGCAATTTTGCGCAATGTACTACTCATAAGGTTGTCGAAGACTTTTCAGCAACCTTATGAGTAGTGTCTTGGTATTGTTGCAGTTTCCCCATTTCGCTGCCTGAGACACTCTAAAATGACGTTTCATCCTGAACTTTCTATCTAGCACTAGAGAATTTGCATCAAGACACACTGCGAGAAATGCCAGGGCACTTTGACAAGGGTCCCTCTAAGGGAACTTGCATGCGAGAAAATTAGGAATATATAAACTTTGATCTGATCTTCCTCAGTTTGGGAAGCTCCAAACTCTTGTCACAAACATTGTTCGAGCTCCTCTGATTCCAACTTGTGTTTACACTGCAAATGACGGTTAAACAATACCTTGTCTGGCTGCTCTCTACTTGGAAATCTACAGAACGGGTTACAAAGCTCGACTGAATGTGGTGAAATGGGCCCATTAATCTTCATGACAGTTTGGATAAACTGTTCACAAGTATAATTGTCAAATGTGATAAAACGGCGCCAATCGTCCCGGGGGCTTTTGGACTGAAACACAAAGAATATGAGCCGCGTTAAGGTAAGCTGAACTTGCCTGAGCGAATGAGGCGCTGAATGCTTTTGTTCTCTGAATCGTTGTGATACACTTGTCACACGTCTGGAAGGAAGATTGATTAGGGTGCTGCTCCGATTGGCACCGGGGTGGAGGTTAACACAGGTTAACAAAAGTCATGGGTACGAATTCAGGTAACCCCCGGAGGTACGACCACCAAGCCAGTGAATACATGTGAGACGGATTGCTTTTGAATATTTTTTGATTGTTTGGAAATGAGATCATTAAGTAGATCACGCATGTTTCAATGTTGGAAAAAAAAAGTTTTCCTCAGGAGATTACTATTAAATGCTTTTTTTCGAAAAGCACATAGCATACACCATGAAAAAGACAACTCAAGCTTGTATTTGAATGTTACGTCTCGCGTTTAGTGTGACCTAAATGAAAGACTCTTGGATGAGCACCTGCAGAAATAGGATGGAAATACCTTAAAAAAAACTAAACATCGTTATTTTCAAAAAAAACATTTCTACTTATTGGATTAGTACCAGACTCTTCGGTTTTTTCTGGTCGCGCAGATGGTCGGATTTTCGCGCTGTGTTGTTTTTAACTGAGCGCTACTCACTCGTCCTACGGCAGCCTTTTGAATCATTTGTCCCAGAACTGATCTGTCATCAGTCCACCAGTTGACGAATTTCTCATCATAAATCAATAATAGTCACTTTGGTCAGGAAGTAGCATCAATTAGAATGAACAGTGGTATATCCCTTTCATTTCGGGCTTTCCCTCTGATTTTAACTTTGTCCACTTCGGAGCCCAAGGTTACTACATACATCTTTTCAGCATTATCTCACCAGCATTCAATGATAAACTGTTCTAAAATTAAAGAAGGACCTTTTAGATTGATTCAATTGTCCGAAACTGATACGCTCTGTTGCTAAATGAGGGGTCGTCGCATAGATTAGGAACTTGATAAACGCATCTCTGTCTAGTGTAGTGGAGACAAAAAGGAGTGACCTACTAAGTGTTTCAATGTGGCAGAAGCCCAACACTTAGAGCCACATCTAATTGTAAACTGACTGCAATGACCCGATTAGCTGACCGCATACAGCAGTCGCTTGTTGTTAGCTGACCTTGGCAAGTTTCAACGAGGTAGTCAACACCATCGTCATCAGAGAGGGCAGAATCGGTGTTGACAGTGAGGCTTCACTGCAAGCAAAAGGTTCGCTTAGTTGTATTTAAAGTCTTGAAGTGAATAAGAAATGAGTGGATGAAGGGGGATAGCCTACGGAAAGCATTCTGAGGTGCCTATAATTGTTCAGATGTAACACCCTTTCGGTGCCTAGCTGTCATGGTAGCTAAAGGAAGCACAAGGGCTGAGATGTTACCAGGCTGACCAACCCAATACAGGAACAGTCGAGATGCCGGCGTTCGATTCAAACCACGGACCTTACGGTCAGTAAATTCGCGCCTTAATCACTGGGATATCTCAAGCTCTGTCTACACCCGTATGCGTCCAATTAGACAATCTGGAAAGGAACTGACACCACGAACGTCATTGACGTCGACACACTTCTGAGACATTGGTGGTCAAAAACCTGAGGTCGCCTCACATCATCTGTCCGAAGAGGTCATGTCTCACAACGACACATTAATGCAGTCCTTAGTGTGGTCTAGTACACGCCACCATTGAACCCCCGCGATATTCCTCTTTGACGCCACAAGCTTTGCAACTCAGCAAAAGTTGTTCGGGCTTTTGAGCTTCCTGAACTCTCTTCATCAGACACACTTCCATCAGATACTGGGGGATGTAAAAGTCCCCAGTGCTTCTCCTTGAATTATGAGGTAGAATAACCAGTGCGTTTGGGGTGGATGTGACCCGATATTGTTTGGACGTGTTTTCTATATAAATTTTATTTCACTCAAGCTGATTTGCAATTATTACTGGTGATCAGCGTGCGTATTCCTTTCGAACATTTGATAGAAATGCCACCCAGCTGGCTGCTTTCCACGTGAACCTCGCCACATTGCACCATTTATTTAGCTCAGAAGCATCGACTAACCGGGTGCTACGTTTGACAGTCGCAGTACGTAATACCGAACAAATGAATAGCACATCCAGGGAGGCCGGGCTCTCTTATCAGGAGTACCTTTGAATGCAACATTCTGTTAGACCAGCAAACCGACTTTATTCCGCTAAGACGATAAGCTATCACCTTCATGAATTGCGAAACACCCGTCACACATTGCTACCGAAGATATTCAAGTAAAAAAAACTAGCACCCCAAAGTTTGCGCCTTTCGTCACTTTAGATCCAAACTGACAGAGCACAAAATTTCAAGCTCGAGACACCTCAGACGAGAATCGAGCAAATTCTAAGTTGACTCTTATGAATGACCAATTTGCTGACACTCATCCACGTCTTCCCAAACTACAAAAAATCGCGGTAGGAATGGATTCCCACCCGACTGATTTCACAACAGAATCAATGCGGTCTCTGATGTGCTTTCCTGGTTGTTTTTTTCACCTGAAAATTTGGTGCACAATTTCACTGATTATCGCCATTCCAACCTGTAAGCAAATGATGAGCCCACTGCTACACCGTGAAACAGCTGATGGTCCACTATGAATCATTTGCACAAACTATCCTGATGTTTAAAAAATCTCCATATTTGATAGCGACCAAAATCGGGTCTTCATTAAGACTTTTAGTATACTTTCCTAAGAGAAGATGGCAATATGGCTGCACTCCTTTGTCTCTCTTCAGGGGACTTCACACTGAATCGTGGCATAAGTGCAGCACATTTGTGGCTTCTTCAGGGGAATACTGTATATGTTTTGTGCCTTGGACGTTCAAAATGCATAACATCCACAAGGATAGACTAGTCCGAAGTCAGGATGGAAGATCTTGATCACCGGAATATTTCAAAAATTTCTAGCTGATTTCTATTTTATGACCAACCTAAACAAGGTCTGTTTTTTCGAAATAATGCTCCGGCAGAATTCTACTTGTGCGTAGAACATTAATACAGATACAGGTGGTACTACGCCTGGTGATCTCACCTCTTACTCTTACATCGAACGAAAATATCCGGTTTCTTTTCTTCCGCATTTTGTCGAACGAAGCTCAGTGTTTTGAGGGTTAGCATCCTCTTACGGCACCATTAAATTACTTATCAGTAAATCGTTAATGATGCACCACAGTATTACCACGGTTTGGATGACTCATTGGTCCGATTTGTCTGAATACTTACACGCACCGTAACAAAATGTTAGCTGTCAAAACCCTCTCGATCGGTATGAATGAGGGAAAATGTGGCGCATGGACCACCTAACTGCAATGGTGTACTTTATGTGATTATGCTAAGGTTTGGCAACGATGTTTTGAGATAGTTCAGAGATTAAAAACAGAAGCGAACTATGGGTGAATCGGAGCACTTCAACTGACTAAATCGGGAAAATAGTTTATCGATTAGTCAATAAATTGGTTAGAAAGTAAACGTCAAATTTGTGTACGTTGCGTCCTAATTAGGAATTCCTGACTTACAAGCGACATACCATTCAACCTATTTAAATTAAATGGAACAGTAGGAACCAATACACAGATAAAATAATTGATGTTTACCATGGTTATGGTTAATGTGGAGATGTGGTGAATTTCGCTTTATTTTTTTCGGGTGAACCCTCATCCAACTCGGCTTACCAGTGGATATAAGGAACCGTTATTAGCGATATATATGTGACTCCTTGTAGGTTCTAAACTGCAGCAAACTCAGAATCTCCATTTGTGCCCTTAAGCTGTAAAATGAAAGCACATAGTTTCACCATAGATTTAACGATAGTGTGTTTCTACAGTTGCGTTTCTCTCTCTCTCTGCTCTATTTAGACGGTTGACAGTAAATTTTGACATCATAAAAACCCGGAACCGCAAACTGATGAATTCCCCCTATGGGGGTATAGCAGTCGCAAGATAAAGATGCTTTCACTGTGTTGACTGGATGTTACGCACCAATCTGTTCAGGTTTAATCGTACGCCAAATCACTCTGAGTTAACTGGGAGTAACAAGTATCCCAGATTGATTGTGTTATTTTCGGATCCAAATTGTCCTAGCGGCTACTCAAAAAAGCCTGACGAAAACGTGTAACCTTCAGCAAAAACACTGAGAAGCTTTTAGGAATCCGGAGAACTTATTAATCCTCGGGGAACATCGGCACTGTAAGCTTTCGAGATATCCGTAAGGTCTCGGTGTAACGATACGTAATGTCTTTAATTGAACAGCGTTAGTTTTCAAGTGCTGTTCATCATTCTGATGAGTGTTAATTCTCCCAAAAATGCCCCCCCCCGTTTGTTTGGTTTACCCTAGAAGAATAGCGGCATCAGAATGTACATCAAATGAACTGTTGTTGTTGTTGTTTTCGCCGTGGACATCTTGGACGTGGATAAAGGCTTGACGATTGACTGATACTCACAGGTATTGTGGAGGAAGCATTTGCCGCGGAAATGTATGTCACTGAGTTTACCAAGTCGTAAATGAGAGTGGTTCGCCCACGCAACCGGAATAGTATTCTCGGTAAAAGTGGCGCATTTTCCTTGTGAATTTTGCAAACCCCAAACGTGTTTTCAAATAACCGGCCGAATCGTTTTTAACCTTCTCTTTGTTTAGACTCACTCCTAAGCAATTTCCAAACTTTATCGCCCGATGACTTATTTGCCTAGTCGAATATTTTCCTATTTGTAGAGTCATGACTGAAGAAACTAGACTTGTCCTAATTCGGGTAAAAAAAACTTTGATGTACTTTCGGTCACCGCAGAAAGGTTGTCTGACTAGGTAAGGAGACGTTTGTTCAAGAATTGTTGTTACAATACGGGAGGAAGAGATTTTTCATTCCTCCCTCGGGTGGAGTCTCTTTTTGGGCTCATTTAGCCCGAGTCGGGTGGGACGCTGTTTTAGCTTCTGTGGTTATAATGGGATTATTCTGTTTGGTTGCACTGTTTTTAGGTGTTGTGGCACCAAACGTAAGGGTAAATTCAAGCATATAGATAAAAAAGATGATTGTTCAGCTGTAACACCCTTTCGGTGCTTAGCTGTCATGCCACCCGAAGGAAGCACGAGGGCTGGGATACGGCCAGGTTGCCCAAGCCCAGACAGGGGAAGTCGAGATGCAGAGGTCGGGTTCGAATCACGGACCTTCCGATCAGGAAATTCGCGCTCTAACCACAGAGCCATCTCGCCCTCAAAATTCAAGCTCACTTGGAACAATAAAATAATGGCTGCAAATTTTCGTGTGACTACAATGATATCCTCTGAAAGGACGCCGGTTAGATGAATACTCGAATGACCTGCAAAATGGAGCTTTGCTTAAATAAGGTCCAGATTGATGAATTTTTTCGTCACTTCGATGGGGCGCATAAGCTGCAAATCGCTACTGTTCAAATCCAGTAACTCACATGAAGCTAAGTGCACGGTGAACGCTTCTTCCAAGCGTAGTCATCATTTCTTCAGCAAATCCATTTCTAGCTTCCGGAAACACAAAAATAACTGCAGGCTTTTAATGGTTGTTGTTAGTGTGGAGGATCCCTCATTCCAGCTAGATTTTTCTTGTTATCAGATTATAAGAAACCCCTTAAAAACTGTATCAACAGAGATACAAGAATGTGCTCCCTTTCTAGAAATCACACATACAACTCAGCGGAAGTAGCGCAATTCTATGTTTATTGCATTGATCAAAACTCAGGGAAAAGCATATCTTGCTGCACAATATTTAAAAAAAACCAGACGGTAACCGCACTTATTTCGCTCAAAGCTATTTCGTGAGCATGGAATTTTGTCTACTTGCTCATTTTTATCCATTATTTACCCAGTGTTTGGATATGGGTAAGCGTGTCTTGTATGACCGGAAATAGACCATTATCAACCGTTAATGTAAAATATCCGCAAACACTGTGAGTGAGCCGTCTGTTACCTAGTTGGGTTTCGGAACTTTTAGGGTCAATCCTAAAGGTCATTTGAATAGGATTCCGAGTCTTCCGTAACGACTGAATATGTTGAGACAACTGATCAACGGTTGTTCTGCTTCCCCAAGTCTGGCAGCCAGCCTCCAACCTAACTTTGTAATTTGTGATAAATTACAAATTTTTCGTGTTTTTGTAAACCTCCATACAGATTTGCTTGTAAATTATCACATTACTGCTGTGGAGACCGTTCTTGTGGTTCGCTGTTATCGCAACTGTTTGGACAAGCCATGAGACAGCATCCTATTTGGATGAAGTGCTAGATGGGATTTGCAGTATTCTTTCTAGTACAGTGACCTGTTGAAACGGTTTTCTAAGGGATGTACACAAGTATAGTAAGGATTGGTTACTCACGTACTGTACGGCATAGATGCATCAGCTCTTCAAATCTGGTTCACTTATTCTTCACCATTCAATCGATACAGTGGGATTTTGGCATGACATGTAATGCTTCTTATTGGTTTGTTTCCGAGAGTTACCAAAAAAACCATTCAGATGTAGCACCCTTCCGATGCCTAACTGCCGTGCCACCCGAAGGAAGCACGAGGGCTGGGATACTGCCAGATTGCCCAAGACTAGACAGGGGAAATCTAGGGTTAGCAACAGAAATAGGAACACTGAAAATAGAGTGCTAGGGGCGTTTTGCTTCCAACATTTCTGTTCGCGGGCCTAGACCGAATATGTCTATTTGGTGGATCCATTGTGTTGTGGCTGCTTTTGAACGTATCGATTCAACCGCAAGATAGATTTGGGTTTGAACAAGTTTGGTGAGATAAAACAAATCCAAGCGAAAGCCTGGTGTAAGATTGTCCTTCAAATTACAAGAATGAAGTGTCTGAACAGAATAAAATTGGCATTGTGGAAAAACAAGCGAATTGTTTTACAGATTTACGACTGCCAGGAACAATTAGGCCCAACGAAACAGCATGGATTTTACAGCAAGAATATGAAATCCGTCTGGGCTGTTCAAGCAAATATCGTTACAATCATATTCCGAATTCGCTTTCGCATCACTCACGTTTGAAAAGTCCTCCTGTCCTGGCGCAATTACTCCGGTTAGCTCACACCAAAGGGGGAAAAACTGGACTGGCGGTCACCTGCAACTGATCATGAATTATCCAGCAGGTTTCAGGCATCCATGGTGCTACCTGACTGGGAAGTCCTGACAGACAGGTCGTCGATCGACACAACCAGGACGGTTGTCGTTCGAGACGTCGGGCAAACCAGTCACATCGCTCAAAGCGTAAACACATTTCCTCTTTCGGAGTTGATAATTCAGGCGCGTCCAGCGTGCGCTGATACAGGATCAGTAACACGCTCGACTCGTATGTCGGATATCTGGAGTTCAAATCAGGCACGGCCAAGGATGAGTACTGCTAATGATCTCTAATAAGAGCGAAACTCAGGTCCACTGCTTACCCTTTTGGTGCGGACTCACCAGAAAAGTTACGACAGGATGGGAGGAGAACTGTTCACATGGGAGTAATATGAACGCAAATACTACAAATCCCGCAACCACCTACAACAGATTTCGAATCTTTTATATATCGTGAACAAGTCCTGCAATAGGATTGACAAGTCGAACGCAAGGGACCTCTTTAGATCCAAATGGTTTCATACTTCGCAAGTATTGCCTAGCTTGACTTTGATTAGAACTTAGGAAAGGCAAAAGATCTGCACAACAGAATTCCACAACAACAGCAAAAAACAGAAATACTTTGGCAGAGGGAATCTTCCGTCTGTCTTTTGGTTCGACTGGCGCAATCGATTTCTCTTTTGACCCAAAAAATAGCTTTGACTGATCTGGATCATACCAATGTCATTAAATCTCATGTGGGCTGAGTCGTAGAAAGTTAGCTGGCGAACAGTATGATGGTTCTGACAGGCGGCCAGTGAATCTCGGCAGGCTCTGATAAGGATGAATCTTACGATTTACGACGAAAGTGTCCTGTTTTCTCTCTCTCAACTTCCCCTGTCTAGGCTTGGGAAACCTGGCAGTATCTCGGCCCTCGTGCTTCCTTCTGGTGGCATGGCAGTTAGGCACCGAAAGGGTGTTACAGCTGAACAATTATTAGTTATCATTATTATTGTGCAACTTATAGTGCACTGGGTGGTTCACAGCCTCGGCATGACGTCACATCCTTACAGCCACGTACCCAAGTTATTTACGTAGATCCACACCATCAGCCACGGAAAAAAGATTTGGGTACTGGTTTTGTATTTCTGTATGTCTTCAGAGGTATGTAGGACCGTGAATGCTTATAAGACAACAACATTACCATACTGCGCAGTTCAACAACACAAAAACATCAAAGAATACCTTGAATCCCATAAATCGGTGCAGCAGAGTTATTGTAGCCAGAAGCACGAAGGGACAACCTCTCGAAAAACGGAAGTAACGTAATGGAATAACCTAACTATCTGGTAAGACTCATTTTACGTACTTGGAACCAGATATATTCACTCACTATTGCGCTGACCACTTTCAACCTCTGCTCTCCAGGAGCGAGCTCCAGGAAAAGGGTATATCAATTGTCCGGAGATGTAGGGCGTATTCTTGGGCCCCACTTCCGTGAGGTGTCCTTGCCAATGAAAAAATTTCCCTAGATGTTCAGTTTGAGGTTAAAATCCACAATTAATAAAACGATAGCCTTGTAATGAGCAATGAGCAACAAGTTAATGTGCAACGTTGTACTTTGGTTCCCTGGGAGTGGCTATTATAAAAGGCAACTGCATCACCCCAAAGTGAAAGCGGTTTTCCTTGTCAGGCAAAAATTAACCTAGGCTCATAAGAAATGAGTTACTCCCTAATTGAAACCAGATCTGTCGTAACAATATGGTTAGCTCTGTTGAAGGATTACTGTTTTCCTCACCGCGGTGAGTTCGGAACCATTTAGGCATCCCACACCATAGTCCTATGAGTGGTACTAATGTTGCTGTCGTACAGTCTCCTGTAATTTTATTCAACTATATAGTTACTCCTGAAACAAAACGCTACTGTCGTTCCTCAGTTCATTGATCATAAAGAGGTTGACCAGCAGCCGGACTAAACCAGTGACCAAGTGCTCTGTCATGGAATCAGGTGTTCAAGCAACACAATAATCACATGTATCCCACAAACCTATAACGGGGTGAATAAACCCAGCTACTGCTACCTAATTTTCCGATGAAACATTCAGTTTCAAAACTTTACCCGGTAACATAGTGTCCGAACGGTTTTTCGACCATGACGGACTGGCAACCATGCTTTGGTGGTTGCGTGTACTCGCCTGAAACGAGGCCATCAACATCATTACCTACATAGGAAGTCTTTCACACCCCTTCCAAAATGCTGACCATAACCGTTTTAAACACGAACTCAGAGGAATGATTAATCGGCCGATCTCATTTATGCCACAGAGTCGAACTGTAGACTGCTCATGATCACCACGGATGGGACACATTCAAATCGATTTTGGCGAGCGCGCTTTGACAACCTGGATTAAGTTCATGTTAGTTCGCCGAAAATAACCATAGTTTCTCAACACAAAATATGTTGTGTTTCCGACATTCAAGTTGTTCGAAAGAAAATAACTTATTTTTAATTTATAATTTAGTTCGAACCAAGAGAATAATTTTTCTTGTTGGGTTGATATCTGGTCCGTCCATGCTGCTCAGGAGAAGCGGTCCTGCGTCATTTTATAAGGTTTGAAAGGGTTATTAGGAACATAGAAAAATTAACCATCCTACAGACAGCAAAACGGTCTTCTAATAGCAGAGCAACACTGCCCTGAACCAGAGGTGATGAAATGAATGAATGGGCGAAATTCTAAACAGGCTAACTGAGGTGAACTCCTTGTTAAGCGTAGCTACTTTGGCGGTAACTAGGTCTTAACCATCCCATCCCAATCCATAGTATATTCATAAATGTTTAGTAAGCGCTCCTATTTAAAAGGGAATCGTGAGTTGTATAAACATGACACACTACTCATAAGATTGCTGAGTACTCTTCGACAGCCCACGATCGGTTTTAGCCTTCTTGGGGCTCAT
>SJOL01009585.1:0-67479 GCA_004794785.1 Opisthorchis felineus | reverse complement strand
GACTCGTGCATTTCACATTGAGGTAGCTCATTCCTTACCGATTGACTCCTTTCCTATGGCACTTTCCCGTTTTGTTAACTACCGCGGTTCACCAAAGGAAATGTACAGTGACCAAAAAAATAACTTCGTTGGAGCCGAACTAGAACTTCGGCAATTTCTGAAATTGCTAAATTGCGATCCCGTTAATAAGAGGATGCTAGCCCACTGGGTCGAGTGTCACTTTATTCCACTCTATAGCAGTCACCGCGGAGGAGTATGGGGGCGTCGGGTAGGATCTATCCGCCGAATGCTGAGTGCGGTCTCCCGCCAACAAGTGTTGACCGACGAATCTTTGTCTACTTTCCTCACTGACATGGACCGTATCTTAAATAACCGTCCACTTGCACCTGTCTACGATGATCCAGACTCATTAGACGTGGTGACCCCAAGTCACTTGTTATTATTGCGGGAACAGCTTGATTTATCAGATGATGCGACCAATATACGCGACAGATATACCCGATGTTGGAGACAGGGGCAAGTGTTGGCCGATACCTTGTGGCGTCGATGGTTGAAGGAGTACATTCCGCTGTTACAGTTACGATGCAAGTGGATGCCAAACCGTCGAGATTTTCGAATTGGAGACTTTGTATTATTCAGCGGCGAAAATCCAAGTCGCAGACATTGGGAGAGAGGGCGAGCCCGGAATTGATGGCCATATTCGGGAAGTGCTAGTAAAGACTGCCTCGGGTAAGGTTAGGCGCGGTATACGTCGCATGTGCTTGCTGGAATGAGTGGAAGACAACTAGCTACTCCCACACCCTAGGCGCGTGCTCCAGAGTGAGGGAGGCGTTTGTGGCTAGAACAATCGTACCATTCTCTTTGATCTCATTCTTGCATGCGGTGGATTGAGTTGGCAGATCAGAGAAAGCCATACTGTCTTTGGGAGGCGGTGTTGATTCTTTTCTTGTATTCTATTGTGTACAACGTGATTCCCCGTTTTTATTACTCGGGTTTTGCGTCTATACCACCTTTCCCGTTTTTGACCTGAACGTGAACCGCTCTTTGACCTTGTCATCACACGTGTTGTTTACATCAACACGTGGATTTCGTTATCTTGAAGCCACGTTGTCTTGATTCGGTATGGACTTTGGGATCCGTTAGGAATTAGCAGTTCCTAAACCGGTGTATAGAAGTCGGCATAGTCCCTCGATTTTAGTACGATTGATTGTTTCCAGCAATCGGTTGGATCACGCTGAGTTACGCGCAAAATCCCAAAAGCCAAATCGCATTTGTAGATAAACCCTCATTTGAACGATTTAGCTTTTGGGGTTTTGCTCGTAACTCAAGTTGGTCTAACTGATTGCTGGAAACAATCAATGGGGACAGTGGGTGTAACTGACGTGCAGTGTGAAATTATGGTCTGCCACAATGATCTTTTAGATAGGGCTTTGGATATTAACCTAAGAAAGACCACTTTTCGCAAAATGTTTGCCAGTTTTCATTCTGTCCATAATTACAGATTCCAATGAGTTTTCTTAAGTAGAGAGATCACAGTTCAAAGAGTTTGCGAACCAAACCTGAGGGAATATCGGCTAGTCTCGTGCATTCAAATAACCGCAAATGATGTGAGTTCGTTAGTTGGGTATTGGGCACATTTAAAACCATTGTGAGTTACTGCGTAAATCATTACGGGGGAGATGGTAACGTTATTTACTTTTTCACATGTCCTGATAGTAAACAATGACCTTCGACTGTCGACGATAAAGAAGGAGCATTCTTGCGTTTCAAAACAAAACAACTTTTTTGCATCAGCGTTTATTATACCACAGCAGAAACAAATTCACATTAGTCAGTCTATCTCAGCACACAATTTTGGAAGATGCATCCACCACAGGACGTCATCACTGCAATCGTAATGAAAGAAAATTGGGTTTACGCATGTGCGATTAGATTGGAAAATCAGCTCTTAGACGTGCCTGCCTTCAACGAATTAGGAAAGTGATGTCCTAACAACGCCATGACAACAACAAGCGTATTCCTACACAGTTTTGTGAAGGCATATCATGACAGTAAGAAATGAGCAAATCTCTGATCGATTACTCGATTAGCCTGCCTATCGATCCACTTCTCCAATTCTGATAAGTGAGTCAGTGGACGCTGTCAGCGAAACAACTGCGCTAGTGTTAGGATGGGTTCCACACAATAAAGCGCAGACAAAACACGGGAGCTGCGCGAATTTGGTCAGAGGTTTGTGTAAAAGTCCAACCAACTTGTTCGGGAATTTGTGATCGCTTGTGGATGCACAATTTCGGTCTGACTGGTAAACCTACGTAAGAATGATGCTTTAATTTGGAGTATGATGACCAAGAAGGTAGTTTGTTTATCCTATTCTCGTGTAGAGAAAGGAATGTGGTACGCCGCAAATGCCTCCTTTGGCTAGCACTGCTGTAAAACTGCATGTTGCATACTTGTTACCCTCATAAAATAGGTAGTTGTTCTGTGTAGGTTATAGGCTTCGGTTACTAAAGACTGCCCAGCGGGATCAGGTTTTGAGAAGAGGACTTTCTGACATTGGTTTGAATTGAGTGAGGCTGAAAAACTGACCTAATCTATTCCTAAATTCATTAAACAATTTTCCTACTGACAACATACCCTCATTTGAAAACTAACTTGTTGTTAACAAGAGACTCGAAAGAATACCCTGTTATGGTGCTCTATAGCTGACTATACTGCAGAAAAGCCGTCTAATGTTTCAGTTGGTACTGTGTTCGAGAAATCACAGTTTACATTCTCGAAGGAACAGATTATTCGGTTGGTGAAAGGAAGATTCATCAGTGATTCAGTTGAGTTTTCTGTTAACGCCAACGAACTTTGCAAACGAGTAAATTTCGCCAGCTGTACACAGTTTAGTTTTCAAGCAAAGCACAGAGTGGACGGCATCTCGAGGATTCAGCACACCCACTGAGCCCAAAGAAGAACGAGGCCTATCGTAGGCAGCCGAAAAATCAAATCAGTTTTTCAGTTTATCAGATATAATCCAAGAACCATAGGCACGTTGGTTCCAGTTGATACAGTTTCGATCACCGGGAATTGGGAGAGCGTGGGAGATACAGCCAGGCATTAGGGGCGATGGTAACTTCAGTTGGTCCGGGCATTTGGTAGCTACGCATTGCAAGCAACAGCTGTGATACACCAGCGCAATTGACTGCGCGATTGGATGATTTCTTCCAGTGTCATTAACTATTGGTTAGTTGAGTTCCGAGGTCCCCATCCAGGGAAGCGGCAGTTGTCGACCCGACTCAGTTTACTGGTTATTGTTTTCATACTTCGTTGCCAGGCCATACACTGTCCACGTCTAGGTCGCTTCAATTCAACAGAGAGCTGGGCAAAAAGTGTTCTGCCAGGCAGACAGTCCTCTGGTACGCTACACCCATGTCCTAACAAGTGCAAACTATAAAGTGTGAGTAATTCATCTATCAGCTAGGAGTTTTCAGCACTCTTGTGAGCAGTATGTTTCTTTGTAAAGACGTCAATTCTGTAGGTCATGCGTAGCCGTCGCTCAAATTTCGGCTTGTTTTAAATAAGAGTATCTTATGTGTGCAGTATGGGTTTGTTCTTACAGTTCGTTTACCAAATTTCCCTATCCCGTCTAGACGCATTCCACATTGCGCGTTTCATTCACTCAGCCTTTAGTGTGATGACCGTATAAAAACGAATGAGTTATTTTAAAGGTACACGATATATATGAATTCTGTCAGGATATAGTTCTTAATCGGCTCTTGTGTCTGTTCACTTCATGGCAGTAATCGGCTTATGTTATTATCAATACGGTTGTAAACACTACAGTATTCTTTTACCGCATTATAGTACCGACTTGTGATCTGCCAGGTGGTCCGTTTGTAGAATCCTATGGCTTGGTTTGCTGCCACCTTGCAGCTACTGGTGTGGGCCTAAATCTTTCGGCCAGCAGTGTGATTAACTCAGTATCAGATAGGATATCGCTCCATTACTTCTTCAACCAAAATAATAGAAGATAATCGTTCAGCTGTAACACCCCTTCGGTGCCTAGCTGCCATGCCACCCGGAGAAAGCACGAGGGCTAGGATACTGCTAGGTTACCCAAGCCTAGACAGGGGAAGTCGAGAGGCAGAGGTCGGGTTCGAACCACGGACCTTCCGGTCAGTAAATTCGTGCTCTAACCGCTGACTGGCTAATCAAACAGCGACCTCTCAAATGGGATGTTTACGCACATTGTGGACTGTTTTTTCATTTAAGCTAGTTGTAGTATGTTGGTAATGTGAAGAAATTCTAAAAGCTAGATTGAAAATTATTGTACCCTAAGTGAAGTTGCTCTCTACCGACATTTTCTTGATGTTAGAAGCTTATGAACAGCCGCACAGTTTTAGCTTACAGACTTGGTTAACATAATCCTAAGATAACTCGTCCCGACTGGAATCCAGGACCATAAATGGTTGTGAGGCGTTGTGTGATTCTAAAACGTGTTTGTTGCGGTCAAAAACAAACTGAAGTGATTTTACCTAAATGATTCGTTACTAGCGTCATTCGAATTATGTATTTCACCTGTTGTCGGAGAGGATTTGTCAAATCTTTTGCCCCTACTGTGTCTTACGAACGCGCACGTCCTAATCGTATCCTGGCAAGAATTTCACAGTTGCCCATTTCTTCCAGTTGATTTTGTTGTGATAAACATAGTTTTTGGTCGAGAAGTCTTACATCTGAGCAGAAATGAGAAGTCTCCTCCATCACCAAGTCCAACTGACACTTCGAGTGTTTAGTTGATACTATTTTTAGTAACGTTAGCTTGACTAGAAAGAACAGAACTCAGGGTTGCCTATCACATCCTAAAGAAGCTTGAATCAGTGGCTTTTGTGATGGCCTCTGATGAGAAGTACAAATCGCAAATGTAAGCCGATAGGGTAATCTTTTTCCAGAGTTGCTCTAACCACAACACTACCGAGCAGTATATGAAAGGAAATATGGTTGAATGCACAACATCCAGGATAATTAGTTAACCATAGGACAGTAGCAAAGATAAGGACGGTGTTGGGTAAGGGGTACAAATACAGTTTAATGTTCCGCTACCGATTGGCTTTTCTCAGTTTTAGACCGTTGTACCAACTGTGTTGTTGCCGACCGGAGGATTTTTGACAGTTCTGAATCATCCACACGTGCAGAGCAGCGGACGACAAATTTCGCCAGTCTGGTTCATCAAATTCCGCTTAGTTCTTTTTTATCTACAACTTTCAAGTGTAACCAAATATGGATAGAACGATTCGTTTTTCTTTAAAAAAAATACACCACAAAATTGACACGCAAACTTACAAACACCACTCCTTTTCGGCCCATTGTGTATTTATTAAAAAAGGTCAAGCGTAATTTTGAGATCCTGGGACTTCCTGAAACTCGAGACATGAAGCTTGTTTTGAGATAAAGTTATTAGTAATTTTTGACAAAATCTGTGTGAATTACACTCAGTTTGGTACTTTTATCTGTATGAGAGCAGCCATGGAGCGTGTACTAAGACTATGGGTGGAAGAATGAGTAAAATTCCCACAAATACTTCCATTCGCACACAAATATGGTTTCGACGGGAGACTCAACGGAATCAATCCGAATTTTTAGAATAACGATGGTTCGCGCCTACCTGATGAGCCTACCTGATGATGAGAAGGGCAAAGCCAGTTATGGGCTGTCGAAGGGTTTTCAGCAACCTTATGAGTAGTGTTCTAAGTCTAGATTGAAAACCCTGTTTGAACCGCAAAAGACTATTAAAACTATCGATTTAGTGAGTTATGTCACATTTGAATGGTCTAACCAAGTTAAATTCACTTGTCTCTTAAACTGAATTGTGCCTTATGGAAAGACGGTCACTCAGTGTGGTAACCGCAACTTTGGATTTTTACCGGGCGTCCGACAAGCAGCACGTCTTTGGTTCCCTTATTCTGCCTCAAATTCATCACGTAGGAGCTGCAGAACAGGCCGAGGTCCTCATAAACTGTATATTTCGCACGGATTAATGATTCGAAAGGATAGGAAAGTTCTGAGAGATCATAGTATGCAGCAACAAAATTTATTCATATTGAGCCTGTCAAACGGTGATTGAAACTTACTCGGTTGGTTCACTCAAGAGGCAACTGAGTGTCCAAGGTTGTTTATTTTTCACCTGTTTCATTCATTCATTCATTCCAGCTAACAGCATTTTTGGTTTTGCAAACATGAGCAGAAAACGCTATGACAGACCAACACTTTCAGCTTCTAATTGCATACTGAATCGTCTCATGCCATGAGTTGGAAGTCACCAGGGGTAAACGCTCTGTGTGAACGATTGGTATACCTGTGTTTCAAGCCAAAGGCAGTGGGAGAACTACTCGATCGGCTCAAGGTTATATTGCAGAATTATGGACAGCTCGCAAAAATTGTACAGTGTCCATGTAAACCATACGACACAGTCACCACAACGAACCTCGAGTACGCACAAAGGTTTATCTACCACCTAATGGAACAAGATCTTGGTGGCCATACACAGGGCTTTTAGCCGACGCAGGATACAAGCTTTGTGCAAAGTAGGTAACAATCATGCCAAATGTCCGGATAGACATAAAGACCGTAAGCGCAGAGATAACTTTGTGAACTGTGAGCATAGGTTGGACTGTGATGCATCAGCGAAAACAAACGAAAAAATATTATGGCGATCCCACACTGAAGCCGAAGTAGGAAGGCTAGAACGGACAAGGGGATTGCTCTCCACGCCTTAGCCGGGGACCGAACAGTTAACTTATTGAAGAACTTGGTATTACTGCAACAAGCCTCAGTGATTCCCGTTCTATGTGAGTTGGAGGCGTTATTTTAACCAGGTAATATGGGTGTGCTTAAACACAGCTGAGTTTGAATCATTTATAAATTTTCGGTGATCCGTGCTGACAGTAACTCATGAAAGTAATCTCAGTATTTATACAGACAAACATAAAATTAGATTGTGGTACTGCGCTCTGTAAATTTGCCTGCGATTTCCAGTCAGGTTTTTCCCATTTTTGAACGAAAACAACTTGTCTGGATGTCAGTTAAGTAACAACTTTGGGGGTATCCAATATCGTTTTCGAACCTTTGTCGTGTTCTGGTTAAGAACACATTCTCAAAGAAGATGAGGCAACAGAATGTAAATCAGTGCTTGAGCAGTCCAACCGGCCTTTGATAAATACACTCCAGAATTTCCCACTTGGGCGTGACACAATTCTTAGCACCGGCTAAATAATATTAGCTGTCGCGACCTTTTTGGTATACCATCGAACTCAAAGCACAACAAAGCGCTTCTGAACACTGTGGGGCTTGCCAGGAACAGTTAACCGGAAACGTGGAAGCTTTACGGGGAAGTAAGTGAAAACCTATCCATAAGCGTCGATTTGAAACATTCGATAGTTTCGGGTGGAACAGAGTGCCTTTTAGACCATAACGGATAGTAAGTAGCACAAATTCGAACTTCAATGAAAACTCTAATCCTGAAGGTGAAGTCAGTTTTTCGTTGAAAATTTCAAATTCAGTGTAGGACTGCTTCAAGACTTTCGAATATGATTATCACAGTACATCTCGTGGATCCATAGGAAGTTTCGAACCCATGTCCTTTTGGTTAGCAGTTGAAAACTTCACAATGTGGCTACAAATGGTTGATCTACTAATACTTGAACAGGGTCCTGCACGATCATGAAGGGTTGACTGAATCCTTGGGTAACGACATCGTGGACAAAAAGCTCGTGAGGTTTGCTGTGGCTGGTGCAATAGGGGCGATTCGTCATCTCCTTTGCCACTACAATAGTCACCATGACTTAACAGAAATTATATGGAATGGACCAAAAGCTACTTGTATAGATGAATGGTTTGTGTACGTCAAGGACTGTTTATGCAAGCGCACCATGGTAGTAGACCGATCAGTCCTCACATAGCTGCAGTTTTTATCATCCTTCAGGTACGGTAAAAGCGATAAACCCCCGATACGACAGGACTTTCAGTGTTTTATCTTCGTTACATGAGGGTGCATGGAGGAATGGATACATTGTTACTTCACCAAGGCTCAAATTTTCGTAAACAGTGATCACTCTCTGCTTACTGCAGGCGACTTCATGGTCAGCTATATGCAGGTCGATGCAGGCCACTCGTAGAACAAGCCAGTACAAGTAAGTATCATCAGGCACGATCACCACTAGCTTGAGCAACAGAGGCAACTTAAGGTCAGTTGTAATACCTCTTTGGTGTCGAGCTTTCATGAGATCTGAAGGAAGCATGAGGGCCAAGATACTGTCTGGTTGCCCAAGCCTAGACAGGGGCAGTCGAGATGCTCTGGTTGGGTTCGAACCATGGACCTTTCGGTCAGTAGGTTTGCGCCATAGCCACTGAGCCGCTCGAACCCTTTGAGTACTTTGAGTATAAATACACAGATGAAGTTTTTGGAAAGGTTGATAGGAAAGGGTGATTCAAATATGCCTGAAGAATACGGAAATTGTTGTTCTCTCGGACACTGATACACCCAAGAAAGGTGTATCTTTTTCATACTGATACCTTTCAAAATGGTCCATGTAGAGTGACATCAATTCATACGTTTTGTGCGCACTAGCTCACCGAAATGAACGTAAAACACGTGTTTTTGCGTTCCATCTGCCGCGCAGCCGCTTTAAACAGTGGCTGTTGAGTGTAAACGAACAGTTTATTTTTTGTCCACCAGGAAAAAATACTGTAGTGTAGTTTACGAGATCCACATGAAAGCAGTCATACGCGTTTCTGGTGCACTCTGGAACAGATGGCCTGGGCTAAAAACACAACAGACTTCTCAGCCAATAGAGCAAACCGACAATTCAAATTCATTTGAAACTGTCTGAGTTGTATGTTCGTTTCAAGACTAAATTGCTACTTATGGATTGGCTTATTGAGCACAACGTTCAGTCTATCAGCTAAGCGAGAGATAAAAAGCAGATACATGAAACTCAACACATTCCGAATTTACAAAATTTGTCGGAATGATAAAAAAAATCAAACCAAGCTGAAGACTCTTCGACAGCTCATGACCGGTTTTGTTCTTCTTGTGGCTCATCAGGTGGACGAAGTCCCCGAGTTTCCGTCAACCTTATCTTCTACTTGAGACCAAATTGCACGAAATTAGCGAAATACACTATTTGCATGTTTTTACGATTAAAAACATGATAAACGAGATTCAGCTGGGTTCCAGGTGGGTCTCCCGTCAAAAACATGTTGGCATGCAAACGAGTGTATTCCGCTAACTTTAGACAAGTTTTACGGGGGGATTTAGCCACCAGACTGGCAAGAACCAAACAAAGAGTAATTTGTGCCGTTCACCTAAGTACTGAGTAGTCACTGAGTAGTTAGATGCTAGGACGAAAGCTGAGCATACAGTTTTAATGGGCTACAGTTTACTCTGTGTTAATGCCGAATTGAAAAAGAGCGACATTGTAGTGTTTTTTGGCTGTAGGGTCCACGAGTGAAATGGTATTTATGTTTTTTTTGTGAAAACATGAACGGGTCTTTTTTGGTCAAAATTTTTGAAGTCATTCTGTGCTGAGAAGCCGGGGCGTTCTGTGCAGCTTCTTCATCCTTATTGAAAATCAGTACCACTGTGAATCTCACGAAATCCCAGTAGGATGTTTCGAACCCACGATCCCCCCGTTAACAGGTTGAACACTTAACTTTTCGGCCTCGAGAGGCTGGACAGCAATGTAATTAGCTCTCACCTAGACGGACATAGCGTCGCTTGTCCTTAAGTCACAGAAACCACACCACGTGGTCATGTACTGACTGGTTCCTCGAGTGACGACTTCTCAAATGGAAGTTTCACTCATCTTGTAAAATTATTTTTCTTCTAATGGTAGTGTGATGAGATTTGTACGTTCGCAGATTTCGCCGTGAAAACTTATTTATTTGTACATTGTTGGAGGCCAAACTAGTGTCCACATACATGCATGCGTGTACCTCCCATGCGTCTCACATGTGGCGTGGACCTCTAAACTATATTTGTTGGATCTTGGTATCATCTGCTCACTTTTGCTAACTTAGCTGACGCAATTGTGCCTCAAACATTTACCACGAGAAGCCTACGGTTTGGTTGCGCGGCTGAAAAAATCAACACATATGATTCATAAATGGCTTGTTATATTGTACCTATTTTGTGATTTAACGTTTTCTTTTATATAACATTTAGGTACAAGTTGTGTACGGGTGAGAAAGAACTCGTAAAATGCAATTATCACGGACGTTTGGGCCTACGACAATTCGTGGTGTTTGCTCGGGGGGTATTTTCTGGCTTAAACTGCTGAGGCATTTGCGTTTGTCACGAAAAATTGAACTTCACACAGATTACCTGCTCCTATGTGTGGCGTCGGGCACAATATGATCATGATTGTGGCCTCGGAACTAGTCATTCTGTTGAGGCATTGGGTTTCATTTCGTTTCATCCGGTTACAAAGTGCTCAGTTTCGACACTGTGCAATGTCTCTAAATTCACAAGCCTGTGTGGATGTAAGTCAACGTAATCTGAATTGACGAGCCAAACATATACTGACGTCTACGTATCAATGGATAAGTTAACTAGGTTACAAAATACCACGTACCAACTTTAATGTATCCAGACGGATGTCAAATTTAGCCGGGCCAATTTTGCAAAATCTGAAAGCACACATTTACTTACCGCATAATAATCATACGAGATTGCGATTCGATCAAAAATGAACACCGATCATCAGCATATTTTGAACCCCTCGTCCAGCTAAATCAAATTCTACTCATCTAACCAGCTGGTAAGTCTTTAATGCAGTTTCTATCATTTCTTACATACCATTCTTCGTTCGCTTCAAGCGTTTCCAACATGATTTTCCATCGCTTATTTCATCCATCCATGCCCAGGTTTTTCCCAATTGTGGATCGCCAGGGTCACCCACATAGAAGCTCATCTTACTTTGTTTGCTCTCACGAGGAGAATCCTCGTTTGCTGCCAATGTATGTGACAACTCTTCTAAATTCGACTGTTGTACGTCGCCGGTTGGTTGGCGTAAATGATATTTTGTCAAAAATAGCCTTGATGAACTTGTGCAGGGACTCAGGAGACGGGCTCATGTGGCCGACATATTCGAATGTCCGGTAATCAATATATTTAAACTAAATAAACTAAATCGAAAGTCCATATGTTGGAATGAGAGATGAGGGGGGGGGAATATTTGATCAGTCATGTGTGATTCGAAACAGTTCGCTTGCGAAATTCAAAAGATCCTGTTCGAACCGTTCCTTCACCTTTATGTATCGACCACTGTGACCGTGAAAATTGGCGGCCGAATCTTTTGTCACCGGACATGGCATAATTATAGATAATAATAATAATAATAGTAATAATGATAAACCCAATAAACGTGGCTTTGCAACTACTTGGTTTGGCGCGAGTTACCTCGTCTACCCACTTAATGTCCTGACATGAATGTTATAGGGAGAGTGAGCAGGGTTTGCAACCACTTACCATTAGGGGTTGTTCAAGACACAGGTTGGTCGCAGCGATGAACAACATGATAAGTCGTCCCGTGTCTGCCTGTATCAGGATGAGACTTGGACTGATTAACCTAGGAAACGGATTCGATCTGGCATGCAAAATGTGAAAGCTGGTGCGCGTTACAGGAATTGTGCATCATCAGCCAGTCTTTGTAAACTATAATGCATTTTGTTATGTTCACATGCACTGTTTGTGCAGTTCGGTTGACATCAAAAAATTCTTTTCAAAGTTTCAGCTAAGCAGCCCGTCTTGTTCAAGAAAATACGCAATCGCCACATATATGTATGACTGGCAGAGCGCACCAGAAATATAAGAAATGTAGCGCTCATATCTGAAGGTTGTCTTCCTATTCAAAGACTGAACGATATCAAACACTGAGCCAGAGAATGGAACTAGCATAAAATTTGCATCTTTACTGAAGGATGCCATTTTATTGTAACTGAGGGACTCGGCAATAGAAAATCAGTTGCTACTCGGAAATGAGCGACGTTACTGATTTCTTTTAAATTTGCATGCCTCTCTGAATGTGTCGGCAATTTCTCTTTCCTGTTTCCATCCGAGATTCTTAAATATTTGGGGTCTGAATGAAGACAAACACTGCATTTCATACATTCACAGGTATTCCGTGGGTGCTCATACCGAACCTAGGGTATCGTAATAGTTCCACATGTATTGAACCCATAATTGGCGATTAGGATCCGGCTGTATACCAGGAAGCCGGGCCATTCCTTCGATAAAGCCCACGAACTACGTGAAGCCAATCGAAAGTTTCATGTCATTCGAACTCCCTAAGTTGTCGAACACGTAGCCGTTGATATATCATGTTTTCGTCAACATAGTGAATGAACGGAATGTCGCATGCATCATTCTAAATGTATAAGCACACCTAAAATAGGTCACTTGCTT
Organism: Opisthorchis felineus; assembly: GCA_004794785.1. Lineage (NCBI taxonomy): Eukaryota > Metazoa > Platyhelminthes > Trematoda > Opisthorchiida > Opisthorchiidae > Opisthorchis > Opisthorchis felineus. The sequence continues at coordinate 55,034 of SJOL01009585.1, read as the reverse complement.
ATGCGATCATAGGCGGACAAAAAAGTGGAAAAGTTGCTTGGAAATGATTATGTAAAATGAATAGCTTACCTTTTGGGCGAACGAAACACAACACGTTCGTTTATTTCTAAGATTAACGCTGCTAGCTTATCTAAATTGGCCTTTCCCCCTACGGTATACGAACAAACTGCTTAATATGGCGCAAGCGAATTCTTTCTAAGTGGCTCTAGATGCCTTAATGCACACGATAGCTATAGATGGACGACTTTCACTGGAAAACTAATGAAACCGCAAGCGTTATATATTATCATTCAGAGCTCCTGCCTTATCGATCCAGCAACAACAAAACAGTGACGTCCTAAAGGATAACGAACCCTTCGATCGCCATTTTAGGTGATTTGTCCACACAACCCAATGCCAAAATAGATGGTTAGAAGAAAATATGCATCAGATGCCTCTCATTTCGGTGAACTTAAGTGAATGTCAGCACACGGGAATAGGACATTTGGTCCCCAAGGATTAGAGGCAGCCGGAAAATCCGAAGCATGTCCCATTCGAGACGGTGCGCGAAAGCCACAAAGTGCCAATCGATCACAAGTGACGAAGGATTAGAATGGTTCAGAGACATTCGAAACATGGTGACGGACAAGTCTGATTCCGCAGGTGGTGAAATTTAGTAAACGCTCAATTGTCACGTCTTCTGCACAGCTGTCTAGGTATCCTACTTCATAGAGAGGTCGTAGATTTGATTACCTGTCTCGATTATATATATATATATATATATATATATATAATCTCAACTTCAATATCACCTTCCTCCACACCCTATATAAGGGCATGGCCAGGTTCTTAGCAAGGAACCAGCCGTATGCAGCTAGTTTATTTCTTAGAAATCCCATATACACCGTATGTCTTGGTGTTTTGTGAACTGCCATGAGGTTTCAGCCCGAAATCCATACCACTTCATTTGTCTAAATAGACGCTTCTGCAATCATTCAAACTGGACTCAAAGTGCTCTTCGGTTTTGGTGAAGACTCGACAATCATTCGGTGACTATGACATATACGCTGTTACAACAGCCCTAGGCTTTGCAAAATACACCGCGGGGGCAGTCATTGAGTGCCTGATTTCGGCACTTAGCAAATGAATGCTCCACCACCTCACCAAATAGCTGGAAGGAATAGGAAGGTATATCCCCATTTTGCAGCAGTATCTCAAATGTATAAATAAGGCACAACTCTTGAAGTTCAGGTTGTACGTTTTTACAATTTACTTAGTCTATCTATTGGATTAGTATGCGTGTGATACGAAAAAGCTTTCGGGGTGGGAGAAAACGGCCCAGCTCAGAGCATTCAAGAGCACACATTTTATCTCCGGCGTCAGTCCGAAGGATGTAGTTTTACGGCTCTCAGCCCTTGGCTTATCTTAATCTTTGTGGCGTTGACATGTAACAAAATGGATAGTAATATACTAACCGTGTTACGGTGATGAAATTTTGGAGCCTAAGCAAATGTTCTGATGAACAAACTCTCCATCCGTTTTTGTGAAGTTGCACATTGCAACTGTGTTCGCATGATTTGCATTTTTCTGGACAAATTTGATTGTTTTCGTTCCACAATCGTGCTATACAAGCCGTCACGAACAAAAGTGAGTCGGTTTGGCTTCTCCTGCTAATTAAATAACATGCTGTATTTCGACTGATACACCAAACGGAACAAATAACATTCTATTTCTTCATCACGAAGATACTGTGTGCGAAAAAATTGCGAACAGTGCCTTATTCCACTGCTGTTTTATAATGAATAAACTTCGTTAGGTTACTTTAGTCTCTAGTATCCGGCATATAGTTTCGACGAGCTGTTCGTCACAGGAAACTGACCGAATGAATCAATTTTCAAATTTGGCTGTGGGCTAACCGGAAACCTAATGGAATATCATAAATACATTGTAACGTTTGGCCCAGTGTGTGTAAGACAACACAGGCCGTTACCACCCACATCCGGTAACCTTACTACACGGAAACAAGTATTAGTTCTGCTAACCACATTTGTGAAAAGATAATTTACGTAAGAAATACTTACATTACCACTGCCTCCCTAATTTTGCTTATACTTCCCATCCAAAAAATTCAGCAACTGTTGAAGGTCTTTCAACAAATAAACACTTGGCGATATATTTCCCTACTAGTGTAACGGCGGATACTACTGATGAGGCATGCGAGTAGTGTGTGGTTTCCTCGTAACTCAGCCTCGCGTCCAATGGAAGATGCACCCCCATGGGGTTTATTACGGAACCTGCGGAACTGCTTTGCAGCGTTTGTTTACAATTGCGTGATAGTCAATGAATATCCACCAAAGTTAAAGAAGATGGGTGAGGATGTTCAGTTTGTAAAAATAAGGTGCAAATGAGATGTTTACTTTCCCGCCCGACAGTACACTAGGGTTGATTTCCAAACACCTAGAGCAACCAAGAATGTGTGGCGACGACAAAGCTGTACATGCAGCTCGAGCTTTCGGCAAACATTTATTCAAACAAAAGAGCAACCGATGTTCGTAGGTTTGTTCGCTGAGCTGGGCAAATGGATTGCAAACGTTTCATCACCAATCGAGATGACATAATCTGTGCGTTGTTAAGGGCGCGTAGTGGAACGTAGCGATGAGTCGTTGGTTGTGGACAATCACCTCTATTGGTGATGAGACGTTTGCAACCAAATCACCCAGATCAGCGAACAAGCCAACGACCACCTATGCTACCTGAGCTACCAACAATTTCCTCTATAGCAAAATAAGCATGTTGGGATATTGCACCACTCCAAATTTAAGGATAGCGGTCTACACATTGACACTACATATGAGCTTTCATGGCCGTGGTTGTCGTCTCCCTAATTGGAGTTTGGCAGATCGTTTTTACTTTGCAAGAAATATGCACAGCAAAATCAAGCGCGTTTGTCATGTTTCGTCGCAACACATTCAAAATTTGTGGTAGCAAGCGCGCAATGGAATTCATGCCGATAAGCAGTTTTGTTGAACGAGATGTAAAAGAGCAAGGTGCTTTTTAGCGCTTGATCAAAAACGACAGGCATGTGCAACAAGCGTGTTTAATTAACGTCGTGTGGCTGGCGATCCGCTACAGAACGCGGAAGCTTGATCATGTAAATTTTGATCATCACTCTCATGTGACGATTTGTCTTGTCAAGGCAAGCCCGATGTCGTATGGCATTTCATTCTGACATATATTCCGTGCAAGCTAGTGGACCTTCAATGTACACCAAGCGCAGCGATTTCTTCGTAGATGTGTTTGCAGTAAAAGATATCCAGCGGCTGTGTACATGTGTCGCCATCAATAATCTTAGCCACGCGTTTGCTGTAAAATATTTGGAAATATTTCTCAACTAATCCGGTGATCCGCTTTCTTGCGACACGAGTTTTGTGGCTTATAGGCCAAACTATGCATTCATTTCCAAAGCATATATCTTTAAGTGTCCACATATTACCACAGTCAAAAATTCTCCCTTCTATTATCTAAGCCACATCACGCGACAGCAGATGGATGGTTAGCACAAGTGGAACAAAACGTTTACACTGTCTCTGGAAGCATTCCATTCCGATAGCCTGCAGAATCAGTCAACATAATAATCACTGATTAACTTGCTGAAAAAAACGTCCATTGAGGAAACACTGTCCTACATCTATGCTTTATCGGTTTGCCTCATGAACCAAAATAAAAACCAAGGCGGTGTGCAAAGCATTTATCACATGTAGCTAAAATTAATAAACCACGGCAATTTGTGGGATTATATGGGATATTTTATAACTGGGTATTTTATCAAGTCGCATGTTGGACGCAGTTTACGGACAAGTATTTTGGCAAATGAAATATGTGCCTGCGTTTACAATTTCCTCCGCTGAGCAGGGACAATTGCTGAAAATCATCAACAATTTTGCGGGTGCTTTCAACCTTCCATGCAATTAGTGCTTGTTGGCAAACAGTTGCATGGCAGCAAAATTGCCGTCAGTTAAACCGGTGGGTTGCATTAGGACATAAGCTGGCTTAATAGTGGGTGTTGATTTCTGCGATGCCCTAATCTCCGGACCGGTTTTGCCGCACTCCGCTTAGGACATTGTCTATACAGCAAAATCAAGCTTCACCACAATTACTGCTCTCGAGGAGTAACTACATTAATTTGGCTTTCATAATATCCTAGCTGCTTTTTGTTGACAAAAGTGTACAAACAGCAGTGGCACATTCCATACAACAATATACTGACCCCCGGTGGGCCCCCTTTTTTGTGCAAAAGGATATTCTTGACAGAGAAAACCGAACTCCGACATTTTACGGCGTAATCAGCGGACTAACTCTCACAGAAACAAGGAGTGGCCTAATTCACAAGCTTACGCTTCGAGCAAACAATGCACATTATCGCCGCAATCAGAAGGCATAACAATTCACGAGGTTTATGAAATCCTGGCAACTACTTCCCTGCGTAGACTGTTATGCTTCCGGTGATGAATAAAAAAACGATAATTTCAAAAACGCCACGATCAGGTGGATAGTCATAGATTTTATGCCAAAACACATTTTATATTTCGTCATAATTTGCTTGGGCTTCCGCAATGCTGAACACATTCTCTATAGCGCAAGATTTCGACAAAAGTAGAACTTACCATTTTGCAGTAAAACTAATTTTATGTTTACAAAACGCACATAGAAATGCCCTTCAAAAATACATTTGCATGAGCAGATGTCTGCAAATTAGACCATAATGACGTTAGATTTCCAGTTTTTTCACGCCAGATGGACGCAGAGAAAGTCACCCTAAAATGAATCAAATTTTCGAAATAAAGCTTTTCCTAAATATACCGATTTTTAGTGTTTTTTATTTGGGTGAAATTCATTGTTTTGGTTTGTTTCTCACTAGTCTGCTCTTTCGCAGCAACTCTCATCCGTGTGCGTATGATCATAATATTGAACCGCTTCCAGAAGTTTGATTTATCTCTAGTTCTGCATCGTAATATATTTAAAATGCCGCAATACTGGCTCATGTTCTGTTTATTTGCAGGGCGTGGATCTCTTCCGATTCCCACTTGTGAATGGACATTCATCGTTTTAGTATATTATGTGCTGAAATTCTAATGTTATCTGTTCTATCTGACTGCTGTTCCCACTCCATTGCCTGTGCCCAAAAAAGAACTTACCGATAAGGAACACAACAGCTTTATTGCAACAAGCGAGTGCGTGCGAGTGCAACAGTTACAAAGGCCCCGCGCTATTTAAAGGGCACTTCCTGACTTTGATCCAGGCTGTCTGATAGGCGTTTAGTGAACACCTAGAAACATCGATCGTACTTCTATGAAATACCTGAACGCTGATCACATTTAGTCGTGCTTCTGTGGCGTGCCTGAACACTCATCAGCTTTTGCTGAATTGACTGAATGATTGATTTGCCTGGATTCTTGTCGGCTTCCCTATTAAGCTTTTGGTGGGGTTCTAGGGTCTCAGTAGGTTCCGGGCTTTCTGGGGGTTACTTTCAGGAATCTGACCTTGCTGACATTATCCATCTGACATGAGGTAGTTTTCATTTTGTGGAATAAGTTTAACACCCGAAAAGTTTATAAATGTACTTTATTTCAAACAGTTCCTTAGTTAGCTCCACGTCTTCATGTTTTCTGATGGTTTTATGGTAACAAGCGAGAAGTACCTTGGTGTACAAAGTACTCTGGTTGAGCTGCTTGAATTTGTGTGACAAATTTTGCTCATCGTTTAACTTGAGCTCTAGAAAGGTTTCCCTTTGTGTTTGCAGGTAAAATGTTGTGCAAACTGTACATGCTTCAGACGTCAGTAGCACTGTTGTACGGTTCGCAAATCTAGAACGCCTCAAATCAGCGATACTTCCTTTAGTTAACGTTCATTCATAAAGAAGCAAGACGAATACTTCATTCTCACTGCCCGGAAGTCAACATACTCCAGTGCAACCTAAGTGTACATGCTGAGCATCTGGTTTACAGCAGTCAATCCTGCGACTTCAGTCGAATGACAATAGGCGCCTATCTGTTGCGCTAAAATGGTGTTTCAAGTTTCCGAAAAATCAAGGCCAAAGATGGAAATGTTCATGGTGAAGCCCTCAGCGTACACATACTCCCAAGAAAGCTCGCCATAACTCACATCTGCTTGCTTCCCAATCCAGATGCAGAAGTATGCATATCAACATGCGCTACGCTGGGGTGCCACGACCTCCAAGGGCAGAAGGCAGTTCACAACCGAATAGTCATCGTTCTTCACAAAAACGTTCGACCGTGCGATGTTCCGACAAAGTTTGAACCAGGGTGTTGAAGGAATTTTTCTCAATGGATATTCGTGCGATATTCGCATGACTTACTATTTAGAACATTGTAATCACTAAAAGTTTCTTGCAGTACTGGGTTGCTTCAGGTCTCTATCCTTTCCAGTAAGGTTCATGCAGACATGCATCAGACAGACACCAATCCATCATTGAAGCCGGCTTAGTCACATAGTTTCCCGGATAGAAATACTCATATCACACTGACTGTCTGTACGTCTTTTCGAGTTTCCATGGGGAATACACAAAAGCAGGCCAATTCTAAGGCTTTCGCGGTTTGCATGAAAGGATATCAAACCTGGTCTAATCGCATTGACGGCTTAAACCTGTAAACAGAATCTGTGCTTCTGTTCTGGTAAGTTGGAAACTATCGTAAATGATCACCTGAAAACCTTACACGGAATTCAGAATCCGTGACATCCATCGGCAGTTTGACCACCTGATATTCTGGCCACTTGAGTTGCGTAGCTTATTTCCAATCAGACCAAAAACTGCGGAGTGATTCTGGACATTCAACGAAGAATCTTTTCACTTGTATGAAGAAACGTATTTCGAAATTTCCAGACCTTCACGAACTAGCAGAAATTTATTGGTAGATATTGGGGGCAACAATCTAATAAGTGGTTAACCAACAAGCGAATGCACACTTGCGCTGTAATCTGACCTCGTTGGTTGGAAAACTGGTGTCGGAGAATCCGCTGCACGAAAACGTGACCTGGCTAGTCATCAAGTACTCGCCACCGAAAGTTTATTCGTTCCAGTTACTATTTAGAGGTCGTGAATCCAGAATGAGTCTTAAGAACTACGTACTGTTTTTGACAACCAAGAAGAATGAAATTCACTGAAGTTTTCTTCCGGCATTCCAGGATAAATGTCCTACCCTTACAAAATCAAGTGCCCATTAGAATCTCCCAAAATCATTGCAGTTGGTCTGGTTTGGCTGACAATCGCGGTGTTTGCTTGATGTTTTACTGTTTTTAAAAAAACAGTGCAACTAATCCGTTGGAGATTTCCTACAATGTTACCACTGGAAACGTATAGATGCAACATAGTCACAAGTAGACGCAAGCTGAAATTTTGATCTTCTCCAGATCTCATCTTTACCTGTATCACACGTGAATAACCAACAGCCATCGGGAGCCTTCCACTGTACATGGATATGTCCCGTCAACGATTATTAATAATACATAACTCCAAAGAAACAGCTTCGCAGGTGAGGGAAAATGGCTAAACCATGATTTAGCATGCCGTTCTTGTTTACTGAAGGCAGCATATTGTAACCTTGCAAAATCTTGTTTGACACATGCTATTCGCTGCACACTCGCTCTTATATCTCCTTGTCTACAATTAGAGTGCTTTGTTGCCTCTCTTATTCATAAGGATAGATAGCCGGTCCGCTGAACAGACGGGTTTCATCTCCTCATACAAGGACATAGTATTGTGTAGCCAAGTGCAAATAGACATTTGTCTTTCCTCCGTGGATATGCAGTGGACGGAAACCTCAGATACAATGAAAATTTAGCTTTAAAATACCTATCCGTATTAACAGGTGCCATAATTCTTTTCGACAGCCCAAAAAGAGCCTGTTGCGGTGCACTCTGGGCTTTTTTGAAGGTATTTGGCACCCACTCCCCCCCCAGAGGCAAAATGAAAAACAAATGTTCGTTCAAAGTCATTGTAAATAGGAAAAAGTGCCACCCTGGCGCGAACTAAAATTCATCCACTCTGCCTGACTGCACCACACCCAAAGAAGTAAGTGTGTTGTCACAAAAGATAACTGCGTTGCTTCTTCCCGTTTGCGGTGCAGTCTAGTCAGTAAATCGATTCTAAGCTATTCAGTATCGATGGAATTTCTTCCCTTAAAGCACCCAAATTCCTTTCCAAGTCGAAGGTTGTCGCTTGCTAAAAGGCGCTTAACTTCAAACGTAGACTTGTCCTCTCCATAAATTTCATGAAACATCACGGAAAATCCCACTATTGGCCCACTACCGGTTCTACACAAAACGTGAAATTGCTTTCCTGCTTTCAGCCCATTTTTATTCCGAGGGAATACCAAGCCATGCGTACCAAAATATGTTTAGTGGGGTAACTCAAACAGCATTCTCCCAACTCTTTCAATCACAGCTGTTCATAATCGAGTGTGGAGCGCAAAAGACTGCCCTGATTCACAAAGTACCCGAGCGGTAAAGAGGAAAACACTGGCACAGGTTGATCATCACTACAGCTACGCGATACAAAATACTGAATGGAGAAGTCTTATGCACATACTCGAGAGCGTCATAAATTTGTTTTACGATTAGACAAACGCTGTGGCAAACGTCGAACCCGGAGGTTCCCGTGCGGCGTGGCCAATTGTACTCGTGCAAATGACGTCTTACTGAAGTTGAACGGATATCTGACTCTCAGCCTGTGGATAAAAAGAAACAAGAAAGACGTCATAATAGTGAGTTGTCAACTGGAGCGGTAATCGTGCGCACAAATTTATCACGCTGGGATAATCTCACAGTAATTTACATGGGTCGAACCACATCCGGCCTTCCGTTGTGGAGTTATTGCATTAAAAAACGACCATTCGCTTCACGTACTACACTTTCCCTAAGGTTTCTGAAAGCTCTCAGGCGGTCCGCGACCAGTGTGCGATCACTGGGTCACAGGTAAAAAAAGTCGATGTGTAACCCCTTAGATGGCTTAACTGAGAGACCACCACTTCATCAGCAGGACTGTCTATTCTTTCCTGTCACATGCACTGAGACTTCCGAATTCCCGACTGAACAAATCACGATAGTTATGAGCATCCGTGCAACTGCGGATGCACTGATTCAAGTATATTCCAATTTACCACCAAATCTCGTGATGCTCTAACAAGTCACGTGATCTGGCAATCTGAAAATTCGCCAATCTAGGAGCCAGACAACACGTGACCACGAGATGCGAATTTGGGGGTTGGAGGATGAGTGATGCTACATCCTATCTGCGGACGTGTATATCGCACTGCTGGTCGGCGGCTGCCAGCCTAATGGGCGGTCCTCGTAAATTCCCCGCTAATGATTTCGAGCCGGCGATTCGGTAAATCTTAGCGTGCAAGGCGAACTGGCCATTAAAATTTCAACATAAATCCTTCCTTCCATCATACAAAAGGTTCGGCCTGGGGGCCGCTGGTCTCTTTGGCTCCCCAGAAGGGGCAAGAAATTCTAAACCACTCAGCTTTTCCTCACAGCTCATTTCGATCGAGACTGTGTAGACCGCATCAACCGGGGACACAACTTATTAGCGTAGTTGGGACTATACTACTGGTGCGTATTAAATAGAGTAGGTTCTTTGTATGGGACTTCAGCTCTTGCTGAATGACCATGTCATGAACTACTTGAATGGTGCAAGGCAAGATGCCTTGTAAGAGTGTAACCGTCATACTCTGAGAAATCTACTCAAGTCGGTATCTTTTTTGCTGGGAGACTAAACCAACGTAATATGGTCTTTTTTGAGGGTGTACTATTCTTAGGTTCACCGGCCCTAAAATGAACTTCCCTGAGGGTGTGCTCAACTGTATAGATATGGATTTGGACAAACGTTGCTCACCGTGACCACCTTCCGATCTTGCCATTGTGGTGCGAAAGGAATAGCTAAGCGTCGATAGAATATCCTAGTCTGCCAGGCCAACAGCTGCGATGGAACCGGGGATTTTGTGTTGAATCCTGGACCATATGATACAGCGGGTGAAGTTAAAAGACACGTCAAAGTTAGATTGCTACTAATAGATTTGAAATGACTGGAAAAAACAACGTGAATCATTGGTGTACGGAAAAGTAATAAACAACGCTTCCCTCCTTACGAGAGCCCCTATTCAGGACAGACACACGTGTAACAAGGGAACTGATTCCGCCTGCTGCCATGTGATAAAAAATTTGCCCACTGTGATCTTACTCAATTCGAAACTGAAAACACCATTACCTGATTTCTTCCAATTTATTTCCTTCCTTCAACTTTTAACTCGGTAAAATGAAAGGACCTGAGTGCTAAATGCTCGGCAATTTGACAAAGTTATCTGCTCTTACGCCTACGAGTCGACTGTCAAAGTAAGTTTCACCTGACCTCAAGAAACCGTTCAAAGTGATAGTGCGGGTACCTGGGCAATCCCTGCATTCCTTGGCAGTTGATCAGTTGGCAGTTGATCTGTTCGCTGAGTATGGAAAGCGGATTGCCAATGATTCATTTGGTGGTTATTCCCCCAATTCTGCTTGCGTTTTCATAGTTTCTAAGGATTGCCTACTATGTGCAACGTAATTGGCTGCTCAGAGATTGCCTGGCAATCATTTGGATTGGTCCTCTGGCGATCTGCTCTTCGCTTTGGTCTGAGTACCTTGCATCCTGTTGTTTAGTGGACTAGCTCGTTGAGTGGCAACACATGAGGAAGACAATGAACCACTCGGAATGCAGGGAGGAGACAACCTAAATGCGGATACTAAACGAATCAAGTGAAAGTCAGATAGCTGGACTACAAAGCAACACAAATCCTGAAAAAGGCAATCAAATTTAGTGTCACGCGATCCCGAAAAGATCAGTTAAGTCGCGGATACTAAATCCTCGCTGAGAAGGAAGCGGAAGTGGAGAAATTACCCAACCAGTCATGTAGTGGCGATGCCTCCTCGCACTGTAACGGCACGTTTGCAAGCCGATTATCAGGCGCGGTGAACAGAGCAACTGCCATATGATCAACAGCCGACAATCTAGCATCTACACATGAAAAATGCTATGGAAGGTTGGCTGATCTAATCGAATCCATAGAGCAACAGACCAACACAGTTTTACGGCCTACCGAAGCGCCCTAAAGAACGGTTGCCCACCAGATAAACTGTTGAGCACACCACCAGCCCAACATACAGTGTCATCTAACTATCAAACCAGATCACTGATTCCTTTCACTGATCCATTTCACCGATCCCTTTCACTAGTATTCATCCGATGGGTCTTCGCTATTGGCCTACTGCTCCTTCTCAACCCCCCATGCAATGCAGAAAACCTTACTTGTTCAACTGAAATGATGAACCGGCCTCTGTCATCACTAATCAGCAGGATTTAAACTTTCTTTTGCATGGGAAGTCAGCTCACTCCGGACAATATTTATATCATTTTTCATGTTACCCGGTGAATATTAGGCGAAATGCTGCGCAACATTCGATGATTTGGCTTTAATGAAACCCAGCAAAGATACCACTGTGAGAGACATGCCCCACTAGGAATACAACCTTCGCAGAGAAAGCACCACAAAAAAGACAACGGCCTGAAAGTGGAATTATTTGTCGAATGTGCAAGTTCTCTATCTGTTGAAGCAGTTGGTGGCGCTTTATCTGGCTTCAGTGGTTGCATTATTCTCAATATGGGCAGTAGGATTCCATTTTGGCAGGTGATCAAACTGACCGTCTGTATACGATTTGTTATTCTAATGGCAACGCTACTTATTGAAAGCATGCCGAACTATTGATAGTTGGCGTGCGTTAATTGGTTGTAGATCACGTGGTTATTGATCCGTTCACGTAACTTATCACTTCACTTCCAGCTGTGGGGACATCATCAGTGCCCGTTTAAGTGGGTACTTCATCCTTGCGTGCTCTTGTTTACATAATTTATAAAAGGGTGCTTGATATCCCTTGATGTGATTAGCCGACTGAGGGATGGCTTCACCGTAATTTCAATCGTTCGTATGCGATTTATGTTGTGTTGTGGTGTGCATTTCACGCTTGGTAACGAAACTTCTGCAAGCCGATTGCCAAGTTCGGCAAACGGATCGGCAACCACCTGATATACGGCCAATGCCACACTTATGCAGAGGTTTGTGGTAACTAGGTGTATTCAAGGCCAAACACAAAGGGCGTGTTCTTTTTTCGTCCCAAAGTGTCTTATTGTGGAAAAATAAAACTAGCACGGACTGTGGTACTGAAATACTTAACTCAACTGCTTGTTTGGTAATGCTGCATAGGTTCGACATGTACCTCCATTCAAAACGTTTTGTTTTCCTGATAATGTTTCGTTTTTTGTTTCTACAATCACATGCAATGGGCTACTCACATGTCCTTTCGTTTTTCGTTGTTGTTAAACGTCGAAATGACGAAGAAGGTCTGCATGGTGGCTACAGGTCAACTGCTACACCAGGCCAGCTTGGTGTTTGGTTTGTGTACCAGTCACGTCTCTACATTCACACTGCACCTAATCAATACTGAACTTTACTCATCCGTTACTGAAGTCCTATTAAAATCAATGAGTGATTTTTCTATTGATCTATCGTCATGAATCGATGACGCACAAGTAGTACCGTTGATAAGAGAGACGATTAATAGAAAAACCTCCAAAGTTAGTATAAATAGATATTCAAAAAATAGGCACAAATACTCACCAGATGCTGCACTGAAAGCAAGACCAACGACCAGGGCCACAATGTTGCTTACTGGTGTGTAGTAAAGATATGATAGTGAGTAGAGAGTTCGGGTTCCAGCCGCGACTTGTGTGATGTTGGTCACATTCATCGAGCAGTTGATTGTGGATAGGGGGAGAGACGGGACTGGAGGTGGGTACACAATGGCGCCTATACTTAGCCAAACACCAACGGTTAGGCTGGATAAGAGCGCTGCTATACCACCCTGGAAAAAGAACAGCAAGGGAGACTCCTACACCTCAGCATTATCGAGGTAACCGGTAAATTCGACCAGGTACTCAAAAAATCGGTTGAGAACTTTAAGAGAATTGGTAAAATGAGACGTGGCTCAAGCAATCAGTTACACAAGTGAAAGGAGAAAGACCCTTCGCTGCGAAGTCATCTGTTAAAAGACACGAATTGAGTAGTTGCAAGTCACTAGACAGGAAAGTAAATATCTCATATGCACATAGTCTTTAAAAACTGAACATTCTCACGCGTCCTCTTGAGCTTTCCCGGATATTCATTGACTAGTACACAATGGTAAACGAACACTCCAAGGCGATTTCATAATTCCCGCAGTAAACTTCAACTCCTATCAGAAGCGGACCTGAACTTGGCCACTGAATCTATACTACTCTCATGGTTCATCAGCAACAGTACACAAGTAGCCCAACCCAGAACCGGATGCCTCAGTACTTCTTGTAGACAGACAAGGCAAATGAGTGAAGATGAGGTTGCGTCGGCGAATGGTGAGTCAGCGCGCTGTTGACCACAACAATTGAGGAACTAGTCAGGATGTTTTGAAACACCAATTTTATTGCATACCTCACGTTTCTGGCTCCCCAATTCCCGCGATGTTGTGGAATGTATGCTGCTTTATTTGGCTACTCATGAGTAATTAAAAACATCCCATATTTCAAACCCCCATAACACAAAGCTCCCAGAGACCGGCCACCGCGCGACAAATCCAGTGTTGCTCGAGTCCAGATATACGGCAGTGCTATGATGTTAACATTCACGTGCAGTCAGACAAAGTTGGCGTTAAGCCTACTTGTCCTCCTGATAGATGAAGTTGAGACACTGGTATGAACAGCAATATGCCCTGATTTCGAAATATCTACAGCCGTAACGGCGGAGTTCACCGCAGATTTTGAAGCTAACAGCAACAGGTGGAGAACGGATGTCAGTCCTTAAGCATAGGCCTACGAGTCTAGAACTAGCAGCCACCCGGTTAGTAGTTTCATCACGAGTGGTCGATCAGAGGTAGGATGAAATCGCATTTAGACAGGATATGCAGTTACTCATCCCTCAATCATTGATTCTAAATCACGTGGTCACAGGTTGACGGATTCCTCTAGTGGTGACTTCTTAGATGGAAGCTCCATTCGTGATGTGAAGTATTCTCACTTCTGGGCTACTTGCGGCTTACTGATAGTTCGAAGAGATTTGGGGTTCGCCAAAGATAACTCAGAGGGAAGAATAGTTCGCACGGCGAGTGATTGTTCCATCGGATAAGTCGGCACTCGAGGAGGAAATCAACACGCGATCGGGCAATGTGAAATCCGTGACTGATGAAACGTCTGTGAGCTACATTAGAGACAATCTAGACATTTTCCGCGGGCGTAAATGCAAGAAGGCATAAACTGAACATACGTATTGGTTCACGCAGGGCACAAGAATTCCAAGGGTGAAAATAGCCAGGATGGGACCACCGACCGCGCCAAACAAACCGTAGGCGAATGGCAAAATATTTGAGCTCATTATGTCAAAAAGGAACGCCAGTCCAACCGTGGACAGACCTACGATGGCAGCTGAAATTAAGTGACAAATGGATCTGGTTAGTTTTGGCACATCTTCTAGAACGACCCCTCGAAAATTACATGGAGTTAAATGGGCTAGAGCCAGTGACATGGTGAAACAGAGAGTGGGTGCACTCCGCTCAAATGGTGAACAGACTGATTCAAACATAGATTCACTTCTGAGGATGGGCACTAGAAACGGCCGATCCTGGAAATGTATAATAGTTGGCTTACAAACATAACTTCGGGTCAGCCACTTCAAACTGTAGTGAAAACAAAATCGTGACATGCTAAGTATTGGCAAAACTGACAATTTGGGATTTGAGCCTTCCAGTAAACAGTCCAGAGGCATTAGGCAAACCAGTCATATCGTTAAATCGATATAAACACGTTCACCTGCTCAGATGCGGTAATTCACCTGCGTCCAGTTTGAGCTTGTGAGGTGGCGGTAAGACGTTTCCCCGCATGTCCCAATTGCAAATCCTGACACGGCGAAGAAAATGCACTGCTGCTGAGCTCCAACGAGGGCGAAAGTCGAGTTCAGCGGACTCAACGGAACAACTGGGCCAGAACATGAGGCACACGGTTCAAACAAGAGTGATGTAAGCGTGAAACTAGAAAAGCTCTTAGTTTCTGGAGTGATTACCCAAGGAGTCTCATTGCCACTCAGCTTCCTTCGCCATAGTGTGCACTGATCGTACCCATGGCTTCCAAACATCCAGTCCTTAGTAACGCGACAAAAATCTATAAATGTTATTCGTGTATTTGGTCACCTGAATACTGAAGTTGCTACAAAAGAAGTACCTGCCAAGATGTAAGAAACAGGATACACCATATGGGAAGGGGAGTCAAACTTCTTCGAGTATGAATTCGGACGTTTTGGCTCACCTTTTTGTCGTCAAGACCAATGTCGGAAGGTTGGTATTACCGATCCACTGGACCATCAATTCTAAACGCAATATATAGCTACATGTGGTAAGACAGGGTGACGTTAGTACATTAGCTGTTCAGTAAACTGCTGTTTCATGATGTCCTTACCGTGTACACATATTCTTTGTGGAAAGCTAGGAATTTGGTAGTGGAAGTGTGAATTATTCAGAAGCCGATCGAAACGTCCAAAGTGATGATTACAGCAGGAGTAAGCCTAGGATCGTTCAGAATTTTCATCGGAAGCTCTAACATCACTCTGAACACTCAGGAGTCCGCTTTGTTACACACTACCACGTCTCGCTATCCAGCGCCACTTCACTGAAGAGACCACTCCGCATTGACCGATGAATCTTATACTGAGTTTCTTGAAAAATAAGTTACGAGTGTCTCCTGCGTTTTTTATGGGTTTCTAAAAAAAGCTAATTGTCCTTTGCATTATAAATTGGACGCAAACTGTAAAATATTCGAGTAGCACTGGAGCTAGGCAATCGCGGGATAAATACAAACCAAATCCGTTTTCCCCGTGCATTTGTTGATTGGCCCGTGATTCGCCAATTTTCGTTAACCTTAAGCTTAGATGAACTATTCTCATATTCATTCACGTCATATTTTAAGACAGGACCTGTTTGGGTACTACAGTTTTGAAGGCTGTGTGATGAGACTGTGCAACTCTCTAGTGAGATTTCGTCCTGTGAGTGGACCCACTCTGTGCTGAAAGGGCGAGAAGCACTGCAGAGGTATTTTACCCCTATTGAAACCCATCAGCAAGGCGTATTTCCCGAGGTTCAAGTTTCGAACCCACGACATTCTGGTCAGTGGTTGAACACTTAATCTTTCGGCCACGAAAGTCTGATCAGCAGTGTGATCAACAGCTCTCACTCATCCTTTAATCACGGGATCCACATCACGTGGTCACATGTTGACTATTGTGCAGAAGCAACAAAAATATTCGGATTTCACGACAACTGAATAAATCCCATCAGCTCGCCGGATGAACATTTCTGCCTGGGTTACTGGGATCAGCTTTTGTCCTTATGATGGATGCGTAAGAAATCTATGTTAAGCATAACCCACCTCACCAACTTAAAATGTCGGGTATAAGTGCGAGGTGTCGACAATGACTTTACCACTAGTTGGATCGCCCGCTGTGTAGGGTGTTCCCCACCTTCAAAGTGGGATACACCTTGGTGGTACCAGTTACGGCATTATCCCCGATGAGCTTCCACCAACGGACAGTGTTTTTTCAATCCCACTCGGGTAAAACTCCTTCGGCGGCCATTAATAGGATCCAAAATCAGGTCTTAGAAAAAGCGATCAGACAATCACGGGGTCAGCCAGAAATGATTTTTCCTCAACAGAATGGTCGGAAACCATCAAGTGACTCGAAAATTGTGCGGTCCTTATTGAATACCATCCCTTTCGGATGTTATCTTAAAACAGACTTTCTGAGTGCTTACGTGAACAGATTTGCGGCAAATTCCAGTTTCTCACCTGATTCGGTCACCTTGTGAGAACTAACCACATCAGTGATTTTTAAATTCATAGGGGTGTAAAGGACGCCTCAGAAGGCTGTCGAAATTAACTGGGGGAAATACGCGAAATTATCTTTCCTCATTCAGAAATTGCCATAAAGTGAAGCAAAGCCTGAAGATTAAATAAAGTTTAAATATCTTAAAGGTCGCGTTGATAGCACCATACTTCTCATTTGTGGAAAGCACGATCCTGGAGTACCTAAACTACTTATAGGTTTGATGAGATGTAGAGATGTGGCCCAAGTAGTTGAATACCATACAGATCCAGTTCTGCTTAGAATTGTAGTTTATGCGTTGTCTGCTATGTGCTTCAATGCACAGACAGTCACTAGTCCTGAGTCAACTCTTTTGGCGGGAGAAACCTCGCCTTGTTCTGTACGATAAAACTCAAGGCATGAGATCTCATGTAGTAGTGACACACGTGACCTCGCGAGTAGAAACGCTTCCACATCCACTCCGTAGATTTACAACGGTTAATGTGCGAATCTACTGATCCGAGTGGCTGAGGTTAGAACCCAACCTCTGCACATCGAGTGATCTCGTGTACGGGCAGCATCTCAGTCCTCGTAATTCCTTCTTCGGAAAGGTGTTACAACTGAACGATTAGCATTTCTTCATATCGACTCCTGAAGCCTAAGGTAGGAGCAAAATTCTCAAACACGCACACCTCCAACGTGACCAATAAAATTCACGATGGAAGCTCCAAGTGAGGATTCATCTACCATATGTTTATTCGCCAGAATTGTGGGTTCTTCGAAATACCCCAAGATTTCCAACGTTGAAATTTATATTTTAGGCATCACCTTATACCCACTATTATCCGAATCACGGCTTATTACTCAGACTTCAGGTGCATTTTATCCACGCACAACAACATTTATGTAGAGGCTTTCCTTCATTTCGCGTTTTGGGAAGGAACTGAGTCACAGCGTAAGAAATTGCTGGATAACTGCTTTTCTCAACCACTCTGGATAAGAGAAAATGCATCGTGCTGGCTAGTTGCCAACATCCGGAAGGAAGGCAAATCCCCGAGGTGATCTTTGGTGGCACCTATCGGCTTCCAGGAGATATCGCATCTTTTCTCCAGGAAACAGCAGAGTAATAATGGAGTTACATTGCCCACGAAGCCTGATTGCACCACCCATTGTCGACCGTTTGGGCAGTTCTTTCAATGGAAGAGGTTCTCAATTGGCATGTGTGGAAAGTGGTGCGGATGGTCCACGAACTATGTCAGTTTCTAGACCCACCGATATGAGAAGTCGCTTATAGAGTAATCACAAGTCCAGTGTACTTACGAATTCAAGCGCTACGTCTGATACCGTAGAATGACCGTGAAGGAATCTACAACACTGAAAACTTATTTGCATCGGTCCTCTTGTGTACTACCGGTGACCGAAACCAGTTTGATTGGTGTCACCTGACTTCTTCTGTATTGTGAATTCCCCCACAAAACTGGACACGAAACTGAATTATACGTCCGCAGTCAATATCAATTAATAGCTTCACGTCTGAGGAGTGCTTCAATTGCCCCCTGTGATCAATGAATCTGAGCTCCAAAGTATGTTCCAAGAAAAACCCTAGGGTTGCTGTAAGGTCTGCTTCACCTGTGCTCAAGAAAGTGCTGTGCAACCTCTGACCAGCATGGTTTCTACACCCCAGCGATCGTTCGGCATATTGCCAGCAACCGTGGGACAATTTCAGTCTTGCCTTGAACTTCGTCGCCTCTTTGAAACCATCCGTATGGGGTCGAAAGGTCTGCTCTACTGTACTATTTAAGCAAAAATTGAGGAGAAAGTAGTACGTTTACAAAAGCGGAGGTCATGAACAGTTCAAACAGTTCAAGCAATCAATCAAACTAGAAGTCGACGTCCTTGATAGAGTCTGTTTCAGTGTGGTTTTCAGTGCGGAGAGCTATGTAGGGTCTGATTGGACCTGAAGCAACTCTGCGGCAAATGCCCGAATTTGCATGCTTGTACTGTTGAACTTGACAGGCTCAGGTGGCGTAAACGACTCTGGTTCGCAGCGAACTGGCGGCCAGCAACTGCCCTAACGTTTGTACATGCATGTTGGTTCGAGTAAGCATACGTAGAAAGATCATCTTCTGTGAGAAGAGCGATCAGCACCACACACTGACCTGCTTATCGCTTTCAGTGAAAAGTCTCGCCGAAAAGCCCAAAGTGAAAAAAACTAGGCGTGACCCTAACAAGTTAACTAAGTGTCCCAGCTGTCTTTCATGCAATTTAACATCTAGTACTTTTTTCTCTGAGATGGATAATGCTTTCGGGTCTTTCTGGTCATATTCACTGATGTGCTAAAGCATTCAACCCCACTCACTGGGTTTATCATCCTTTCGGTCTACTCTCAGTATCATTCGGGAAAGATCACCGTCCCACCGTTAGATTGTCAAAAGATTTCGCTAGATGCAGTAGAATGACGAAGAATGTCTTCGTTGACTTCGCAGCAGACAAGAATAAACAGGGGTTTGTTAGAATTCCAGCCGACGAATTCCCTTAAATGTTCACCAACCTGTTCACCAGAGCCAAGTCCTTCTCATGCACTCCGTCGAAATACAAACCACCACCCGCTAAAATTCCCGTTTATCACAATTTCGTGTTCCCCCACTTGGCCTGTTGGCAAATTGGCTTACTCCGATTATCGATTTTCTCTCCCTTTTGGAAACGATTATAAGAAAGACCGGAGGATATAGAATTGTCATACGTACAGTTTTTTAACCGGATACTTCATGGTTTTCGCAGGGTTAATTGAAAATGCCTGGATAAGTGTGAATCTAACTCACAGGATATCGTCGCCAGTAAAGTTCTTGACTTCGGTTTCACATCCTTGCCGGTAATGTAGTAGAAAAGAGGTCGAATGATGTCCTCCAAAATCACGGTAGCCAGGCTGTTCACGCCGGAGGAGAGCGTGCTGTGTGGAATAACAGATACATAAATGATGTGCCCAGGCTACTCAGTGGTAGCCAATCGAGACTTAAAAAGACTGCCAACAAGGTACATGGTTTTTACTGGTAGGCATTCGCAGTGAAAATGCGAAACAGATATCAAGTAGACCATTGCTGGATTGCTCACCTCTTCGGTTCATTATGTTTCTTCGTACAGTTCTATCGTCGACGCATGAAGAATTCACTTAAAGATGCAATACTCTGCGGATTGTAAATGAACAGTTTTGAGGAAATACCGATTGTCCTGTTGACTGGGGCCTGTCCTGTCCCACAGGAAGGGGTAAATGTGTGCATCGGTCCTCTAAATCTTTAGCAACAAGGTAATAAAATATCCGGTATACGTGGATGATTCTAACTGATGAACTGCAGTGCTTGATGGTAGCCGTCAATTCTGTATCCTGTCGAAGTGCGAGTTAATCACACTGCTGATCAGCCGGTCGTGGCCAAACGGTTAGGCGTTCAGACTACTAGCCGAGAGGTCGCGGCTTTGAGACTCCCTGGAGTCCCGTGAGATGCGCACCGCTGGTTATTCCGACGAAGGATGAAACAACTGTACAGTACTTCTCGGCTTTTCAGCATAGACTGGCAGCACACGCGAGCTTCACGCAATCGACTTATCCTCTCGTTTAGCAATCCTCATGTGAACTTAAGCAGCTTATTAACCAATCATCCTTACTGGCTCACCGCACTGATACTGGGCATCACACAAGCACGCATACTGAACTTTGGGGATACGCATGTTCGCGCGCACGTCTCTTCTATTCGATAACTGTTCAGTGCTTTGATTGGTTCATGCACTCGTTGGATCATTGGCCTTCAGTTCCAGTGGTTGATGTCAGCATGTCAGCATGTCATGTCAGCACCGCCCAAGGAGCATTCTCCCATTCGTTGACTTTAAGCGAGCCGTTGGTTGTGAAACAATTGCAACCTACCACCTAGATTAACGAACGAAACCGGTGGCGTGTTCAAATTACTGGCAGTTCGAATTAGAACTACCCCGAAGACAGTGCTATAGCCAGATTAGTCTAAAATTACTTTTGCATTAAAATAGCAGTTTCCAGTCGTAAATGTCCTATAAAGGTTGCCTACTATGAAAATAGCATAGTTACTGATGAAGTTATATCCACACACATTGATGGAAGCCAATAGCTGAGTAGTAATCACATTTCCAACAAAACCAGTCAACGTTGTACCAGTAATCCGGTGTTTTATCAACAGCCTCTTCTAATGTCCTATCTGATCTACATACTGGCCCCATAGAGGTCTACGATTCTTCAACCGGCCTGAGGTTGCCACGAGCATGCAAGGTTGCGCTGAATAAAAGTTATGGAAATTTCGGGTTTTAGATGTCACTTGTACCCCAACTGATTGATGGATGGTTTTGCCTAATTTGAATGCATTTCTCTTGTTCAGGTCACATACGCCCACGAAATGCTCCAGATAGGTAGATGCAAAACATCTTCAAATGTTTGTCCTTTATGATACGCTTTTGGAGGCTATCCAGCTGTTCCAACAACCCTGGTGCAACATTCTTACTCGCACTCAATCGTTTGTGTCTTGTGAACACGACTCGAAAGTTTAATCGTGTTTCAGTCTTATTGCGAATGCGCAGAAGAAGCTTCAATCTGACAGGCTTCAGAGACAAAGAGGATGAATCAACTCACATGCTACATGCGGATACCACCATGGCAGAATGCAGCTACTCCAGCCTCCCCCCCCCACCCAAGGTGTCTGTGACACGATGTTCCCGCCAAGGAAGCTCACCTTGGATCAGTGTATTGATTTTTATTTATCCAAACATCTGGAGTTTTCAAAGGACATGAACATCAAGAAATCGCACACGACAAGGAGTGACACCAACAACGTCAAGAAAATATCGATCCGTGGTGACTCACCTTAGCGACGCCGCAAAAATAATGGACAGGAAAAGGCCACGTATCACAGGAATTCCATCAAACAGAACCATGACCAAATAGGGCAATAACTGATCCGTTTTCTTCACCAGGCTCGCACCGATCGGGTCACAATCGACAAAATAAGCGTAGGCGACCAGGCCGGAGGCCAGTTGGATCACCATGAATATTGAATTCATCGGTAAGTTCAATAGGATTGCTCTGTAAGGGAAAACAGAAGGCGTCGGTTGACTAATCGGAGACTGGTGAGAAAGAATCCATGTAGACACTATGCGTACGAATACAACCGCCGCTGTATATGTTCATTTAACAAAAGACCTCAGCTAGGCACCAAGGTTAAATAAGCATGTATCGCTGTAGCTGATTCCCAAAATCAGTTACAAACCCTACTTCCCACAAGGGTTTACTAGACACATTAGTGTAGGCATCTAAAGGTACATTAAGCCTGATTCGATAGATTTGCCTACATTAGCTCAAGAATTTCTCACTGCTTGGTTCCTACTTCCCCGTTCCTTAGTTCCCTTTAAGTTACCTGTCTAACCAAAGTAGTTCGCAAGAATTTGTACCGTCGTTTTGTCCTCACTCTTTGCTCCCGACGTCCGCGCTTATGTCGGCTTGTCATTCGCTCGATTGATTCTCTCTTCAAGAAGATCCCACAAGAACGTCCATTCAATATAGAGTTTCTTACTGGTTCTACAACAGATCTCGAGATAGTTCAGCGGTTAGGCACGCGCTTACTGCCAGGAAGGTCCGAGATTCAGACCCAAACTCAGCACGTTGACTGCTCCTGTCTAGAATTGAGCAACCTGGCAGTATCTCAGCCCTCGTGTTTCATTCGGGTGGCGTTATGGGTCGTATAAAACAAACATAAACAAAAACTACCTATCAAAGTGATCAAAGTAGGGCAGTCCTTCTAGAGAAGTTGGTCCCAGCCACCTTGGTGTGGATAATCACAAAGCACAGCGACCCTTCTCAGCTTTCGCTACATTGATATTCTGGGGATTTGTTCATCCAACCCGAGCCTACAGATTTTTTTTAGTGGAGGTTTCGTCCTGTAATTGAAACCAGTTTATGCTGAATAGCCGAGAAGCACTGTACAGCTGTTTCGTCCTCAATGGGGATCATCAGCGGTGCGCACCTCACGAAACTCGGAGGGTTTTGAATCTGCAACATTCCGGTCAGTGGTTGACCACTTAGCACTTCGGCCTCGAGCTGTTGAAAATCAGAGTGATTAGCCAACACTTAGACAGGAGATAGCGCCGCTCATCCTTCAATCAAAGAAACCACACCATGAGGTCACCCATCGCCTGACTCCCCGAGTGACGACTTCTCAGATGAAAGCTTCACTACTCTCGTGAACGCATTCTTTTCCCAAGCTAATTATGGACTGGAGGTTTTGTGAGGTGACTCGGTGATTTTCAAGTGAGATTTCGTCCTGTAAGTGAAGCTAGTCTTTGCTGAAAAGCTCAGAAGCAATGAACAGCTGCTTCATCTTTATTCGAAATCCTCGGCAGCGCGCCTATCAGTAAACTCCATGAAATATCGAAACCGCGACTTCATGGCTTATAGTTTGAACATCCAACCGTTCGGCCAAGAGCAGTTGTGGCTTTCGTTCTCGCCTTTTCCAGAAATTCAGGCTCGTGACCTGGTGTAACAACCACACCGCGAAGACGACCGTCACTGTGGAAAAATCATCTCATTGTGCACATGATTCTCACGCAGGACAAGCAACTCCACTCTACAGAAACACTAGTATCGGTGATCTAAATTACCATCTTAATGTTGGAGACGACGTTGCGAGCAATCTTTAGCGTACCGTAGAATCCAGGATGGCTGCAAACAGTTGTACAGAAATCCTTCATCCATTGCGTAAACGCTGAACCAAAAGGAGTGCTATCTCGACTGAGTTCAGAATAGGCACCAAAAATGCAGCG
This sequence comes from Opisthorchis felineus, assembly GCA_004794785.1. Taxonomy (NCBI): domain Eukaryota; kingdom Metazoa; phylum Platyhelminthes; class Trematoda; order Opisthorchiida; family Opisthorchiidae; genus Opisthorchis; species Opisthorchis felineus. The sequence continues at coordinate 31,242 of SJOL01009585.1, read as the reverse complement.
ACCATTGCGAAGTTTGGATGAACCGTAGGAATATAGTACCAGGTCGTTCTCAAACCTTCCTACGAAAGCCTTTTCCAGTTAACGACGAAGAAATAAAACACACAAGTTGGTGTAAACCGAGTGACTGGAAAAATATGACAGTTTATCTAGTACACAGAAAACTGTTTTGGTCGTGATTTCACGAGAACGCTCAGATTGTCCGTGGTGTAAATAATAGTACCTCTGAATTGCTATGTCTGCAGTGAACTTAACTTAGCAGTTTGGTTTGGCAGACCCCATACGCTCGGAACGCTTCAGTAGGAGGATTCTGAATCGTCACGAAGCGACAGTCAGGGCATTTCAAACCTACCCACAGTAGGTAAAAAGTCTGCCTGTGTTATGACGATTTCTTTGCATCGCAGGAACACAGTTCAGCCATTCTTGCAGGCTTGAATGAAGAACTATATGACTTTTAATATTTCCGAGGCACAGCGACGAGTTATTTGCTCTCGCTTCAAAATGCCGTGATCTAGTCATGAGGTTGTATGATAAATACGTTGGAATTGAAGTACAGTACAATACAACATCCTGTAATACCATCCAAGAAAAAGGTGGAGTCACACATCGGGCGGTTGTACTTTTTCATAACACTACCATATTTCCTATGTTTGATTTGAGATTATTTTAGCGCGTGACAGAGAGTGTGTATGAGCATGTTGTACAAACATTACACGTACTGACACACCGTGATATATGCCTTGGACCTGTATTGGTATAAAGTGAAAACCGGAGTTGAACAGTAAGTTTTCTTCTGCTGTGGTGAACTAGTCAAGCAAACCGCGCAGAAACGCAGTGGAAGAAATCCTACGCACAATATGGATCAGCGCAAGCACACCCAAAACTGTCCCAGAAAGAAAGGCGCTTTGGTTAAAACATTCCAACATTTTCGCCTAAATTTGGATACTTGTGCTATCACATCATTGTAAATTTGGCTTTACATGTTCACCAGGTGTTTTGTAAAGCACCATCCTTGCGGATTTGAACCAAACCCCTGGGACAGGCCGTGAAATCGACCAAACCAGAGTAAGGACGGTTGATGGCTTTACCAGAACCTGATCACAGCCAATTCACCAGGACCCAGGGATTGTCTAACCAGCCACTCATCAAGTGAGTATTAGTCAGCTTGGACATTGCTTTTCTGAGAAAGTTTATTCATGGATTGTGTTTCTTTATCATCTCACACTGTACTTTCTTATATCGATTTCCGTTCTATTCCCCCCCGCATCGAGTCGTATTAGTATTCACTTAACGTTAGTACCGCACAGCTTAAAGCCAGCAGATGACTAGGAATCGAGCCAATCGGACCGTTCGGCCGAAACTGGTAGTAAATACACGTCTTGATGTAGACACGACGCACTGTCCGGAATAACCATATCCAGAAGGCATTATACGGTTAAAAATTCACAAATTTATAAGTTCAAGGTAAGACTGTATAAGAGTATAATTCACGGTACCTAAGTGTTAAACTGTTTAGAATAGGCCTTCAAGGTTCACCTGCGAGCAGTTCTCATATCCTTGCATGCTAGATACCGTTGGATTTGCGTTTGATTAGCTCCAAATATGCCAAGCATCATTCCAGCTCCTCCGAACGCGAGGGCCCATACAGAATGACGTCTTAGAGGATCAAAACTGAAGCTGTAGAAGAGAATAGTTAAGTAAGTGTAGAAATTTAAAAAAAACGTTTATTGTAGGAACTTAAATTCAGAAATAAATCTTCCAGGTATTTCTGCCGAGACCGCAGTAACTTTTGCACTAAAAGCATGCACACAAACTCTTTCATATTAATTAAAGCGTTAGTCTACGAACCGTACCAACCGTAAGGACTAACCTGAAAGACTGGAGACGCTTTCCCTCCCAAGCGATATCCCACAGAACCTTTGGACCGCCAACTTTAACAACACCCATAATCACGATGAGCAGGAGTCCGAAGGTGAGCACAAACAATTGCAGTACGTCCGTCCAAACGACCGCACGAATACCGCCCTAGGTGAATGGGGACGGAGTTGCTCAGTGTGTGAGTAGAATGGGATGCAAAGTACAGGGACCTATTGTGCTTACGTTTACAAACAATAAGGTGTATGTGCACGCGCGTGATCTGAGAGACATGTGACTGTGTATAAAAAAGTTGGAAACAACTCGGTGCATAAAGCAACACAACGAATCGCCTGGTATCAAGGTGTCCGTCGGGACAGATTGAGGAAACTAATCGCACGAGGAGGGCGAACTAACGTGACCAGAACCCTTATTGGTCGTCTGCAGCCAGCTTTCAACTTTAGCACAGAAACTGAGCGAGATATCGACGCTTTAATGGTCTGCTGCTTAAGTATCGATCACAGTGAAAAGCTGAGCAGGGTTCAGAAAATTTACTGAGCAGTGACTATCTGATCACAAGGATTAACACTCTACCACCTTCACAGTTGTGTCACAAAGGACGGGAAAAATTTACATCTGAAGCCTTAACAAACTAGACGACATTCTGCCAAGAAAGTATGTTGTGTTCAAATCCGAAAAGACGAGAAATTGAAGCCAATTATCTCTTCTGTCTTTTATCAACTCAAGTATGATGAACTGGTCACCCTCCACGAAACAAGTTGAACACTGTGAGATAAAATCCACAATTTGTGCGTTCTAATTGTCGTAATCCACACTAGTGGGGTCCAGGTTGGTAGAGTTTTACCGAGCCCCAAATGAAAACGTCCGTCTTTAGAAGACGGCCCTCAAATTATTTCAGGGCGTGTCGGAACGTGTAGTCTCTTTCAAACAACCCGGTCACGAGCAGCTGTAGCTCTTTTTCGAACAAGAGTATAGTTCACCTGTTTGCAATGAGCGTGGTCGCCGAATTTTTCCGAATTTGATTCTCCCCGTCATCGTTCTGGTCAGCGAAAATCTTCCAAAAATGAATCACTGGTGGTAGAATCCCGTTTTTAGCCCTATTCACTAATAAAACAATGTTGTTCCGTAGCACGATAATGGACGCTATTTCACTTGATTTCTTCAGGTTAATATTTTCATTCAAATTAAACGAATTTCTGTGGAACTAACATTTGAAGGTGCTGTTTATGGTGTCGTCTCCCGTGTGACGTAAGGCGGTCGAATGCAGTTAACTGTGCTCAGTAGGGAGACTTTATTGAAACCCTATTGATGCTTTGCAACTGGTGTTATGCCTTTTTGACAGCTTGTGGTTCACGCGTGTTCTGACGAAAGTTTGCTTCTCTGGTCATTGGCTGAGCGCTCACGCACACACGCGCACACACCGCACACACGCGCACACACGCGCACACACGCGCACACACGCGCACACACGCGCACACACGCGCACACACGCGCACACACGCGCACACACACGCACACACGCACACACACGCACACACGCGCATACACACGCACACGCGCACAAGCGCACATAGTTACACACCGACTGGGCCCGTTTAATAGCCCACTTTCAAGCAATAGATCTTAGGGCAAACCTTACGTCGCTCGTGCCTGCCTTGCCAAAAAGTAGACATATGAACGAGTATGAAAGATCTAACGCAACGCTTAGTGCCAGATAGCAAAAAAGCGAAGGAGTAATGAGGAATCTTTGTAAGACAGGCGAACACTGTATGCCAAACTGGAACTGACAATGATGGATGAGAAAATATAACTTATTTCAGGATCGATGGTGTAAAACAGAGCCACCAAGGAGAATCGGCTTACCAGTGTTGTGTAGAATGTAGCGACTACACCAGTGGTGATGATCGACAACCACAGAGGAAGACCACTGACTAGAAAGAAAGAATAGACAATGCAGGAAAGTGAGGACATCATTTGTATCAGTAACAGATAAGCATGACTACCGAATGCCTTACACAAGTCCATGTCTGCCTTATTCGGTGCTGGTAAATCACGAATTGAACATCAATTCACACCCCATTCATAACCACCACCATCGATAGTACTGAAAACCGGTGGTTCACTGACTGAAAACACTAATTTCGTTATGGGGAAAAAGAAGCAAAAAGCTTCTGCATGCATATCCAGACAAGTTCACAACTAGAAATCGCCTAAGTGTTCACGTAAGAGTTCATGCATTCTGTAAGTGAGGGCGATGTAATCCATTTGACCCCTGACTGTGTTGGAAAGTACCGTGAAACGAGACACTTCGGTTATCCCCCAGCTTGGTACCGCATAGAAGCAATTTGCGGTGAGCATGTAGCTGAAGAAGTCGTTTTCCATTGTCTGTAGATAGCGAATCCAGTCATCTGTGCTAACTCTGCTCAATTGTGTGTTAAAATCCCCGGAAATCACCGCGGTACTCGAGATTTTCACCCTCCATAACGAGGCACTGACAACCCCAAGAAAGCTGTGTTTGATGACGTCAGAGTCATAGTCGACGGGGCCGTAGGCAGCTACGATAAACCAACAACTAATAACTTCCGAATTCCCCACGGAATTTGCCAAATGGGCCGCATTAAGCCACCATCGACGGTATCAAGTCAAGCGAGGACCCTTCCACACGGTTGATGCCACCGACTACGTAACCGGCACCAGTGGCTTGCAGATCGCCAGGGCTGCGCAACCTTCGGCAACAGGAGGTTGACGAAGCCGTTAGTTCAATGACTGTGTTGGACCTTGAGTTTTTATTTCCGCTATGCCATATACATCAATTTCATGTGAACTGAACGTGCGAACAAGAGCAGCTTGCCTTACACTGCGTACATTACGAACACTCAGATGAACCGGGCATCGGTGCTTGAAAACTGCCTTCAAGGTACCTGCCTGACGCACTGACTTCGCGGTTAAGAAACAGTCAAGCTATAAACAAAGTCTACTTACGGGATTCTGTGACAGAAAAAAGGGAATGTGAAAGTGGGTGAAGGCATCAAGAGAAATAAATTTTTGATTATGGAGCCTTTGTTGTGCATCAATTAAGGCAAGCTGGCAGATGAGTGCACTCTAGGATAGATACTGCATGAGATTGCTTCCGGTAACGTAACTCAAGGATGTATGCGTGTCAGGACACTATCACGGTGTCCAAGTTTAGAAGGAACACCAGAGTTCTCAAACAGAACATCTGACCTCGAGGGTCCCAGCAGGAAATTCTAGGTCATTCAGGTTTCAAAGGACATATGCTAAAACCGAAAGCCTGACGCCCCAAGAGACTGTTATTCTGGTCTCTAATCCCTGATCAGTCTGGCATGACAGGCCGCCATTGTGACACGGACATTTCCGGGATAGGTCACTGAGTTACTGAAGTTTACAAAACGTCACAGCAAGGTAAGCCCTACTCTCCTCACAACGGACAATGAACACTTTTTCGACGGTAATTAAAGTTGCTGTTTCGAGGCTCTAGAAATGATGAGGTGATCTTCTCCGAAAGGTGATATCTTTTGTGATGAGCGACTAAACGAGAATATCATCCCCTGGTGGTTGGTCCCCAATAAGAATTATCTCTTCATGTGTTGTAAATTTCCCTCCTTTTTCCGGTAAAAAGTATTTTATAAGTGGGTCCGTTTTAACTCATTGTGACTAGATTATCGTCCGCTCGCTAAACACAGTCAAGGAAACTAAAGTGTAAGATGAGGCGGTAAATTAAAAGTTTCTATTTTTCTAGTCCATGGTAAAAATCGTTGTTTTATGAACTCTATTGGAATCTATCTGCGAAGGCAAGGGGTCCGTTCGATCATTCAGCTTATCGACCTCTGAATCGTGTTTATTCTGGGATGATCAACTGGGACGACGTTCCTTACCATGAATGCATGTAGGTTTTTTCGTGATCTCTAATGACTTTCTTATGGGTTCGTCTGTCGTTTTCAACAAATTGAATTCTTGCTCACTTCATTGAGAAGGCAGCCAGCGGATCTTGTTCAAAATGTGGTTGTTTGCCGGCTATCATCCCACATTCGGGATACGTTGTATGTTTTTTTGCTCTCCATTCGGCCATTAGAAAATCACTTGTCTCCGATGACGTGGGCAACAAAGGCTGACGACCATCACGCAAGCTTATTTCGTTGCACTGGTGTTCCCCCATTGCAGATATGCAGACACATCTGGTCCATCTAGACTAGACAACTTCGGTATGTTTGAGCACATGTAGATATTACCAAATTAGCTTGGTGGGGTGCCGGAAAGCAAAGGTGCATTATTTTCCCCCCTACAAGGCACCTTCACCATCCTTCTCTCACAAGAACTGAACCGTTACAAATTCGGACGTCTTAAGACTGAGTAGAAGAATTTCGGGCACTCTCCCCTAGAGTGAATCCAAGAGACCAAAGTGACAGACAGCTTAGCGCTTTTTTGTGCGATTTATCGATACGTTACTGACCGCTATGAAGTGAAAATGATAGCCTACTTTCCAGGTGGAGAAGGGTCTGTTGTAAGTGATCAGAATAGCATCGTTTCAAGATGGTATTTTTTCAGTTTCGTGCTGTTGTTTGGTCATAAGATCCGTAAAGCATATGATCGCTAATCCGGATGATTATAAACGTTGAAACATACGGAAAGGGGCAAACACGTAACTCATTGGGAGACTCACCTTGACTAATCGCCAGTGCAGGAGCATAGAGGACCAGCGATATGTAGAACCACTAAGGTTTGGGTGAAATGTGATATGAGAATCTTGAAATTAAGGTGAAATCAGCAGCACAGGAAGTAAGAAAAGGTTAATTATCTCTCTGGGGCATATTTGTAAGCCTGTTATCGACTGCAAAGCATTTTTTTCTATTGAACCGGACACCTTGATGGATATGAGAATGAATACTTTTCATGACCTACACCATCATCATTGTTGACAGCAGCATCAGGTGAGAATGCTGTTGTTCACTGCAATTCACCATGCATATTCATGGCTGTACGTGGGCTGGGATCCTACCAGGGCGCCCACACCTGAACAAGGGGATGATTAGAGTCCTCGATCAAGACATTTGGCTGAAAAGCTCAACCAAAACTGATGGAGAGCAAATGTACACGGGTGGAGAAAGCAAATGATATGAGAGGTTCGGTGCAATCCCCAAAATGGCTCAGCACGTTACAAAGGCGAACAACGAGTCATACCGTAGCAAGGTCCATTCTCTTCTTGATCTACAGCCTGTTGGCCATATGGAAATTGTCAGATTCCATCCCCTGTAAATAAGATCTGATTGGTTCCCATACAGACCCTAAATAATCATATCAACTCTGAGACCACGTGACCTCTGACCAGTCACAGATTATGGATCGGATATGTCAGTAATTCCCGACAATTTGGGGCCTCAATTCTTTCCGTCTGTTACGACTTCAATAAAGAAGTATCCAAAGTTCAAACAAATACGTTTGTTGTTTCAGAAGGTTTCTTACCCGGGAATGCCCATTGCAGCTGACAACCGACCTAAACGCACTGTCTAGCCTCATCCGTTTCTCCGATAAATTGTCCTCCACTTTTGATATCTTGTGTCTAACGGGTTGACGGGCGTGGTTTGCGCCCTGTTGTTTTGTCGTATCTTTGCTGTGTTCTACGGACCGCTAAAAATTGAGATCAACTAAGCGAGGGCTCACCGCCTTACAACTGAACGTCAGTTATTCACTGGTATTTGGTATTCTAGTATGTGATCGTTCAATTTCTGATGAAATTAAAAACTTCAAAACCCATACCGTTTTGAAATCAGGTCTCATATTCATTGATTATTCTCAAGACCAGTTTTCTACGGTCTTGTCTTGGCTATACATCTTGTTAAGAGTTTTCCAGACCGTCAATTTCCAGGACTTGTAAGCAAAGCATCCAGCACGTCACAACGACTTCTTCTGGTTGTTAAAAAAATGGCCCATCAGACAATCACCGTTTTGCAGACCGGCGTCAACTACATTGCATCCAGCTATTCACACATCCCAAGGCGCACTTTGATCTTGGACGACCAGTCATCCTCTTGACAGACATCTACATCCCCAAGAAATGCGCTGGGCGTAGAGTGATCTCCATATACGCACTGATTGATTTAAGATAAATTGGATGAAAGTTTCAGGTTTTCTTGCGATCCACAGCCTTAATTTCCAACCAAGAAAACGAAATCTAGAAGACACGTGATCACTGGATGAAAATTTCTAAGCAGCCCTTCGTTTGTTGGAGGGAACCTGGGTCATCCTATGAACAGCCCCCCTCACGACCTCCCTGTCAGTTTGAAGCAAAATGTGAACATTTGTGTGTACAGATATGTGGTATTCAGTTTAATCCTGCTGCATGACATCTTGTACAAAACGTGTTTCTACAGAAACGCTTTCATATGTTAAATCCATGGTAAATAGCACGCCCAACAATCCTTCATCGCTTGTGTTGCGAAATATCCTAAGTTTTTTTGAAAATCCTAGAAAACTTTCTGAGGTTTTACAGTTCATTTTAAGACTTATTATCGAATTTCCAGAATCGTGTTTAGGCTGAAAATCAAGCACGTTTATCCGAAATACCTTCATTTTCATAGTAATTTGGTTTAAATCGGGAGACTCAACGGAATCTCGGCTAAACTCCTCACCCGAATATGCCGTATACTGCCTTCCTTGTGTTTTATTTGAAACAATATTCGAGACACCGGTGTGTATTTTCTTGAAGGAATGCTACTCATAAGGTTGCCAAAGACTCTTCGATAGAACCCGACCCGTTTGGGGGACTGTGTCTAAGAAGGGCATAAAGAAGTGTGGGCTGGCAAAGACTTTTCCTCAACTTTATGAGTAAAGTTCCTTGAGGGAAATATGCTGGTAATGGCTGGTTTTGGACGCTACAAAGGAGAAACAATATAGTGTTTGTGACCTTCAAGGGACTGGCAGCTTGGCTTGATAAAGGAACTGCTGATGACTTACAGAATCATGCCAGTCCCGACTACTGCACGGAAGAAATTTTCAGTACGAAAATATATACCGTTTCAAGAACAAGACAGTTCCGGTTTCGAAATGAGTAGTCCACATAACAGGCTGTTGGGCAGTGATGAAGGACGCAAAAGGTCTGTGGACAAATCGAAGCCAGAACGATTAGGCTGACCCGCATTAACTAGATTTCAAGCGACGGAGTGCGGAAAGGATATCAGAAGTCTTTTCATAGTCCGGGGAAATCTTCACTAAACTCAATCTAATGTACTGATCAAGGAGTGGCGTTGCTGACCAGGCCTGTGTTTTGATATCAACCTGGATATCCTGACTGCTTCTGTCTGGGCTTGGAAAACCTGGCAGTATCTCCACCCTTTTTCTCCCTTCGGGTAGCATGGCAGCTAGGAACCGAAAGGGTGTCGCAGCTGGACGATACGATACAATACATGCTCCGGTACAAGTGACCCTCCCATTATATTCTATAATACCAGTCACCTGAGATATGCGGTTCGCCTTTCTTCAATTGGGCATTGTTTTTTATCAAATAACTGCGAAAAGCAACCCAGCCTAAGGAGCAGTACTGAAGCTGCTGAAGTTTGTTTATCTTCAAATATACTCGTTTCCTCATCGCAAGTTCCTTTTTCCACTGTCTTCTTTCTGTTGCCTGGCTGGATACTTGCATCACAGCTTCGGTGAAGTTCATTCTAGAGTTGCACAATCTTGTGATGGCAAATGCAGGCTGTCGTTCATTTTGCAGTTCGGCTACTTCCATCCCAATTCGCCTAGTGTGGCCTGAGTATGACGCAACACTACTGACAAGTGTTGTGTGTAAGAAATTACGGGTTGTCCAGATTCACTGTACAAGTGATAAACTTCGAATCTTACGTCGTCGAGTAAAGACTCAACTTGCGCGCTGTTCTACGTAGCGCTACACGCTACTTACAGCGTTAGAATTCAGAAGTCCTAGGTACTGGCAAAGTGGAGTAGAACTTTAAAAACCTTTCTCTACTACTGTCGAACTGTAGGTAATCAAAGATAAAATCACTTCACACGTCGTATCAGCCTTACAATTGATCAGTTGTTATTCAACAAATGCCCATATGATGTGGACTGAGTGGCTGAAGAATAAATGGCGTTATTTACTGTTTAAGTGAAAGTTAATCGCTCTGTTAAGTGTTCAGAGTACAAGCTGGAAGGCCATGCGTTCTAAACTACCTGGAGGTTTGTGGGATGCCCCCTAATGTTGATTCCGGATAGGGATGAAATAAATGTATTGTGCTCCCCGGCTTTTTATCATTGACTGACTATACTTGCCAGGTGCTTAGTTCAACTGTCATCTATACTGTTGCATTCAAAGACTCACCATTTGAAAGCAAAATATCAGCGAGGCAATCCACCTTACGCTTTTTCCGAAGCGGAACTCCAGGTACTGAGTAGAATGGCGGAAAAAGCACCGGGAGAGAAAGTTAGTTTCAGGAAGGTAGTACGAACACTTTATTTTACATGTTTGTTCACGCCCATTACAACCGATTTTAGATGAAATAACCATCAGTGGTAAATGTCGTCAAAGTCCTAAAGTCCATTTCTCTGGAAAAATATGTTTCTGAGGGTACAGTTAGTTCGACTAATCAAAGTGTGGTACACTCTTCCAAAAGAAGGCCCTTCCAGGGAGCAGCTTCCTTACATCGACAGCCAAAGAAGCACTCACTGTCAGTCACGGTTTAATGTGCCGCCGAAAATCACATCAGCCACATAGGAGGCCGGGAGATTCTCATGGTATCCGCTCTTCGGGGAACTATCACCGAAACCAAGTATGATGTTAGGACAGTATTGGAATTTATAATGCTTGGGTTCACAGAATGTCCTTGAACACCTATCTATGAGGGCTGAACTAGCCGGGGCTTATGTATCCAAGAGGATTTTTCTGCTTACATTATGAAACTCGCTAAAGGTCAGTGATGACAGCATAACCTTGTGAATAACATTAAACTAGTGTTGGGTCTAAGTCCTAAACTACGAACTTTCCGCCTGTGCTGGATTGCATATGCTCTTCGATTCGGATATCGAATTGGGTTCGTTTCGAAAGTTGAAATGTAGTCTACATGACAAGTCAGAAAAACAGATGAAATTTGTGGCGATTGAATCTGATAAGGACTCCCATATGAAGGCTTTGCTTAGCGGTGAAACGTTCACCTTGGAACCACTTTCGTTGAACAGCTGACGAGTAACTTACAGAAGCCAAGAAGCATGATGCAGAACGAGATGACCAAATCTTCGACTCTCAGGGCTGCATTTGAATTGATCGTATTGTGAGGAAATTATGTAATTTTCAATTGAGATTTCGTCCTGTTAGTGAGGCAATTTTATACTGAAAGGCACTGAAAAACACCTTACAGCGGTTTCACCCTTATGGTCAATAATCAGCAGCATCTCGAGAAATTTTGGGGAGTCTCGAACAAGGGAACTCCTGGCTAGTAGTTTGAATAACTAGCCATATTTCAGTTTTGGCGGTTGCGGGATTTGTAGAATGCACAGTCACATGACTCTCGTTCAAACAATCGTACTCATGTACTGGTGCAATCATTCTGGTGAGGAGCCTGGTACAATACAGGCCGCTGAATAGCAGGTTTAAGCCATCGTGGCTCTGACTGGGAGGTCTGACATAAACAGCGAAACAGCTGATCGTCGTTCGAGCCAGTGAGTAAAATATTCACATTGCTCAGGCGTAAACCCGTTGAAAGGTGCTAAATCACAAGCTTCTCACGAACATCAGTGGAGTAATTGTAACACATGTTAGATGGCCGGGATTCGAGTACAGGAATCGCCAAGGCTATGCACTGTTGATGAGCCTCTATGGGAGCAAAACTCGAAACCGTTGCTCAATCCGACCAAGAAGCTTGTGCCGAAATGTATGAATCAGATTATTTTGAATAAAAATTCGGCGAATCCCGCGAGTATTCATAAACAAACTCCTCCGGTTGATCAATATACAGCACAAATGAGAAGGCAAACAGCCGAGTAAACCAGATTCACTTAGCTGACAACCGGCTAAAAGCCACAGGCGTATCAACATGTTTGAAGGCCGTACCAAACGATCAGCTCAATGCGCTCACGTCGGTCTTGTGGAACAAAACAAGGTGGAACATAGACTTTGACAAAGAGTTTGTGTAGGCAGAGGTTTGGGGTGCCAAAGGTGTGAAAGTGCAAGGGTATAAACTTGGGGCAAAAACTTCTTAAGTGGGTCTTTCAAACATTTTTCTAACATAAGCTCAGCGCAGTAGGATTGGGAAATGTTAACCTGTGCATTACTGGGGAAAAATCGTTCAGATTCAGCACCCTTTCGGTGCCTAATTGTCATACCACCAGAAGGAAGCACGAGGGCTGGAGTACTGTCAGGTTGCCCAAGCCTAGATAGGGAAAGTCGAGAGGCAGAGGTCGGGTTCGAACCACGGACTTTCCTGTCAGTAAAACTGCGCTCTAATTACTTAGCCATCTCGCCATGGTTGGAGGCTGCTAGGTGCCATGTCATTCGATACTTCCAGCGAAGGACAAGTGGAACCACTCAGAAATGGCCGGATGTCACACAACACCAAGTCTGACTGCAGCCGATTCATTTCGTGCTGCAATTTCATGGCCCATCCTACGCGAGCTACAGAGACACCAAGAATTACATATTTGAAGACATCCGAAGTCCTCGGATCGTAGATCCCTTCAGCTCCACTGAAATTAGTTCCTGACGTCCTGAATTAGGCAAGGTCATGAATGTCATCTGCTGCAAACAAGTCAGCAACGCAAAACTCAAGTCGTCTGTGAGCGCTTGATTGAAAGTTACCAAATATTCTCACATTACCATCATTTTATGAGTAGCAGCTCAAAAGAAGAAACATTTTACAAGATGAGTAAAAGTTCCATCTTAGAGGTTGTCCAACAAGGAGGCAGTCAGTATCTGGCCACGTGATGTGGTTTCCGTGACTAAAGAATAAGTGACACTAAATTCTGTCTAAGTGGAGGCTAACCATGCTGTTGACCAGACGCTCGTGACCCAACAAGGATGAAACGGCTTCACAGCACTTCTCGGCTTTTCAGCATAAACTGGCTTCATTTACTGAAGGAAACCTCGGCTGAAAACTCATATATTATACAGGCGTAAGATGAGTGAAACTCCTGAAGTAAGTTTGAGCACTTAAAGTGCAAAAACATAGATCGGAAGGTGGATCTATTTCCAACATTCTGATTAAACCGAAACACTGTTGTCTGCCCAATCTAAGTTCCTGTATCTTTCGGGACTAGTCTTTCAGATACCAGAATTCATGATCGTTTGGTGTGTACAGTCCATGATAGTGCATATGAAAAAACTGGACAAAAAACGTATAGGAATCAACCCCAATAACCCCCACTATTTATGGAGAAGGTTTTAAATACTTGACCACCTCGATCGAGGGTGCTCCGACAAAATGTGCCAAGATTGTTAAAGGAGTTCATGGGAATTCAACTCTTGCTGAGTCAATCTAGAAGGGCCAGTCCATTCTCAGAATAGAAGGCTCCTCCAAAGTTTAAGAAAACCGTGGTTACTGTTATTCACTACATTTGGCGCTGCTCGACCACCTGACGCGTTTAACCTGTGTAATTTATCCACCCCTAAACTGGCCGAAAATCTGCTTGATTCTTCCTCAGGTGTCGAATCTAGGCGTCCAGATGTTTGGATAAGAGCACAAACCATATGGTTCTACTACTGGGACAGTCGATTTGGATAACGTTGTTGAATACATGAGCAAAGCCTGATTGACTCAGATTATCTAGAATGCGTTCCAGAGGAATTTTAGACAACCTAGCGGAGTAAGGCAAAACGATCTACATCTATCCATGAATGATGCTGGATGAACCCATCTGATCCGGAAACCCGATGGTCCTACAAAGCATAAAGGCATGTTAACAATTCCAAAGCATTAATTCAACATTTCAAAAGCCACGGCTCACAATGAGCACATTCATTCCGGCGATTAAAGAGCGTCACGCATTTTCTAGCGAACAAGGGATACAAGGCTTTTCCTCCACTATGACAAATTTTGGTGGCATAAATATGGCAAGCGTTTACATCATCAAATCACGCATCAACTCTCATGCACATTTCTCGTCAAATGATGCCGCACCCAGAACAAGGATTCTTGTGGCGGTGACGATGACGTTTGGAGACAACAGTGACAGCAAACAACCACAATACGATCGGCCCAATAGGGAAATGCAAGCTCTCGCTCAACCACACACTGACAATGTATCCTTTTTTGCTGACACAACGTTTTCAAGCTAATTTCAAAGATCGGTGGCACACTTCATAAACAGCCACTCTCACTAATCAGTCACATCTGCATTCTTTCCTAGGCTTTGTTAGTTGGAATAGTGCTTTTGTCTCTCCTATCAAGGGCATACGCTCTCAACCGATGACCTCACTATCTCAAGCCATTGGTTAGAAATACTGACATACTCACAACCATCGCGGCAGTCGAGGCTTCAGAAGATATAACTGCTACGATTATTACTGAGGAAAAACTGACGCCAAACCAAAAGTGAAGCGCGAGCTGCAATATTCGCCGTGAACTAAATTCAACCACTCGCATAGACCACGCACAGTGATTGAGCGAACTGCTCTATCATTCTTCACTCGCTTCCAGCTGCTCAACCCTGGCGATCCAGAGGTCGTTGCGACAGAATGTGTAGGGGTTGATGTCATCCTAATTCACCGGGAAGAAAGACCCTGTCCTGGCCGGATACCCGTTGATAGTAGCCTCTGTACGGTTTGTCTGGCAACGCCTGTGAAGGAGTCTCACAAGCAGAAAGTTGATCGTTGTCAGTTTGTCGTGTCTGCCTACGCTCCAACCCACTGCAGCTCTGACACAATCAAAATCAATTTTGATGATACCTTGAACGCCCTCTTACGGCCGGTTATCACAGTGTTTGCCAAAGGTTTGACTGCGTAACTGGACAGGCTTAGCACAGCTGAGACTTGACTGCGTTGTAGATTCGGACTGGATGTGGCGTGTATGGATAAAGATCGCACAACGGTTCAGGTAAGCACTGAAGACCAATCGCTTGTTTGTAGTACAAACCTCCAGAATAACCAAAATCTTCCGTTCTCGTAATGCCCTCCAGTTATATGCCATCCACTGACCCGAGTTGACCACGTCACTATCAGTTACTGGTGACTGTCGTGTCTTTTAGAAAACTTGTGTGGATACCAATAATGAGCTCCTCTGGATAGGTTTTTTAAGTCAATTTTCAGAGTCGCGCACATGACGGACAGCTTGCTTGGCGACTGAGAGATTCGCAGGCAGTGATGTCCACTGCATTTAGCAGAAGGGTCCTCTAGGCACTTTTCCAACCTCCCCACCGTTGGATGTCAATACTCATGGGACAGTATGTTCATAGCGCTTCACAACTCCAGGAGTTTCACATACTGGAGGGCATAGCCAGCTTCACTGAAGCATTGGATATCAAACAGAACAGTGGCACCATTTGAATTTCAGAGGAATGATTCCACCGGTCCAGAACATAATTCAACCCAGCGAATTTTCAGATTTCAAGTGAAAATTAGTGTAAGCTGACCGTAAAACCTGCTGGCAGTGAAAGCCAATGAGATAAAGCACTCTGGGAGTGTTGAAAGATCATTTTGGTTGATTCGTACGACTGGTCCCCAAAAGTAGTCTGCGAGCGAAACTAATACTGATCGAAACGGTTGCAAGTAGACTCTTGGCGTCATTCCTTTTTCGTTACCCTATGGTGGACGGTGAATCATCGACGCGAGAGCAGCAAGCGGAATTCTGCCTGGGAAAGTTTGCGTCGACCGCATATTTCTACCCTTTCGGGTGCTAGAACAACGCGGTACACCAAGCGACCCCCACTTTTGGTATTCGCGGACTTGCGAGATATCCAAATCTGCTGACCGATCTGTTCTTCTCAGAACTATTGGTCAGCAAATACTGCCCAGGATGTTCCTCAGTATAATAAGCCCTTTGTATTTTCAGACTTCCATGCTTAGCAGCGTATACGGGGAGCTTTCCAAAGGCTTCTGTACAAGAAATGATGACAAGGGTACTAAGTCTCTCCATGTTCATTCAATATCGTCATCAACGTTAAGGTGAGTCGAACGACACGTGACCTCTGCAAGCAGCAGAAGTGAGACGTCTTCAGGTTTTAGATAACCAGTTTCTCGGAACCCAAAGCTCAATCTTGTTGGTGCCAACGAGTTCGCAACGAGTCGATTAAAAAGTGAATGTTCGGGAGGTGTTTTTATCACCAAACATACAATGGTTTTGTTAGCGTACTTCGCATGCCGAACCACTGTCTACTGGAGGGTGTTGGTTTGTTCTTCTCATCAGTAACAATGGTGGGCGGTCGCCATATTGTGGAAGACTCTGCTGTCACATACTCAAATTATGACACAATTTTAAGAAGATTATCCTGGAATTAGCAGAATGCATTCCATCTTTCGACATTATACCTATTTGCTTTCCCTTGATGCGATCGTTAAATAATTCCAGTATGCCACGGTGAAAGAATTACCGGTGAGATTCCAGTTTGTTTCGTGGCTGCGGCTTGAAAGTATTCCTGATCGTTGTTTGTGTTTTCTCAAAGTGACCAGGGGTGTTTATGGTTAACCCTACCTTAATCGTGACTGCAATTTTTTATAGGTGCGAACTTACAGACCGGAAGGTCCGTGGTTCGAATTCGAACCCGGAATCTTGACTGTTTCTATCTAAGCTTGGGTTACCTGATAGTATCTCAGCCCACCTTCGCTTAGCGCAGCAGCTAGGCACAGAAGAGGTGTTATAGCTTCATGAATTGTGACTACGTTTTTCTAACTCAGTGGGCTTATTGCGTTGTTTGTAGTTCCGAACACTGATAACAGATAATGGAGTTCCTTTTAAAGCGCATGATGATTTCCAGTTTTCTACTTCTCAACGAATCCAGCGATTCATAAATATAGTATATATAGTCAACGTTGGCGAATTTCCTAAACTGACAATCATAACCGAGCACGTATTCAGTACACAGGGTGACGAAACAGCTGCATTTTCATCCAATTATTCTCTAAGTACCAGGTGAAGACGATCCTGTGCAAGACAGCGAGACCAAAAACAGCTGTCATTTTTCCATCGACATTACAGACCATCCCTGAGAGGACAATCTTTAAGTTCCAAGAATAATACTGCCAGTCCTCAGTCCAAATCAAACAACGAGCAAAGGAGAAATGATGGTCTGACCAATCGACATTCGCTGGTCTTGACGTTTTATTGGTCACTTCTTTAAATCTCGTTATTCATCATTCACCACCTCATAATTGGTCTCTTTGCTCTATTGATTTTTGTACTGTATCAGAATGAGATTGGTCACAAAGCCAGCCCCAGTGCACCCAAGTTAAACGAACGAAAAGACCGTGGTGTCCTTGTGTGAGGCCTACGTCGATGCACGTGAGCAATTCCTATTCTGCCCGAATTCATCTCATTAATTATGAGGAATCACACGATGGCAACACAGGACGTCACGAGCAACGGTTTATTACGAACGCGTATTTCGTGAGCGTTGCGATAAAAAATTCGCCTCAAAAGTATGGATTCACCAGAAAGTTTTATAGTTGCGATAAGGCGTCAGCCACGTGTACGGACCGTTAAAAAGGCAGTGGCTTAAAGCTGGCGTTTGTAGGCACATTGGACTATCCTGAGAGAAGTTACATGGCTGAATATCCCTAAGGAAACTTGAGACTTCGACAAAAACCAATTGGAGGGTTCTGTCTGCAAGGTGGCCTTAATTCAGATCAACAGAGGATAATATCTGAAGCAGTCGAACGAACAAGAACACATCGCCATCCGATGCCCGACTGAGCAGAAGGGCCAAGAGTTACGTCCAACGCCCAATTGGAATTCAGCACATAGCGGCGCGGATGCGCAATGACAACATTGCTTGCAATGTGGGTGGGAATTCGATCCATATTTATACTGATTTTTCGAATAACTGAATTTGATTTTTCGCTATAAATAACCAATATGGCAGGCAGTCCTATAGAATAACGAAGTCATTTCCCTCACGAATTTTAAATTTCAAATGCTGTGTTCTTCCAACCTTAGGTGTCAGTAATCTACTTTCGTTCGGTCTCCAAGAATTCGTACCAGTACTCAACTCGGGATAGATTTTTGTGCCAACGTCTTCGTAACAGTCAGGTAAAACCAGTGCGGACTGACGGATTGTTAGCAAAACACAGTGAATTACTGAGCTGATGATAATTCCGAGGTTAACAGTACGTATTTGCAACACCGTGACCATTTGGACTATCTTTTCACATTCATCTAAAAGTTTCAAACAGAATCAAGGACTGTCGTAAGACTGCGCCACAACTTGTGCAATTAACAATCAATGATATCCCAGTCAGTGTCTTTTTTATCGACTAACCCCTAGGTAAAAATCGATGACAACGTTGGAGAGACATTGCGTTCCTAAGAATAGTTAAATGAATTAATCGAGTCATTACTTGCTTCCACCTAACCCACATTTTAGGAGTGTACTTAGAATGGTTCATCGCACGAGACATGACCCAGTGATGCTTTCCTCAACCAATCAACTGACAGGGATAAAAATGCGGCGCTGTCAAACTGCTACCGAAACCACTTGGTAGTTAGAGCTGCTGTCCACCAAAATGCTGCTCGAAATGGGGATGCGAGCTGAGTTCTATGTGCACCGTAACCACACAATCCTAGCTGATTCCAACTGTATGATACTCTCACTAAAAACCCTAGTGTAACTCTCTCTTCGAAGACCATCCTCATGGTTCTTTTCCGTTCATGACTCTAAAATGACCAGCTTCGTTGGCAAAGTTGCCACTTCATCTTGCACATTAGAGGATACTTTTTCAGCTAACATGACTTACTTGATCTTGTCAGCCAACTGCAGTACAGGTTGAATATCATCAGGGTTAAAAGTCTATATCGGACAAAAAATGACCCTATATTTTTGGACATGTGATAGTTGTTTTATATTATCGGGTAACCTCGACGTCGATTGTGGAAGTATGGGTCGGCGGTTCACATCTTATTCATCCTGCAACATCCTCTCTGAGCGCGTGAACCATTCTATCAAATCCTGACAAGCGTTATCGAAAACATGGGTTGATGTCATACATCCTTATACCTAAATGAGAAAGACGCCTCTCCCAGCAAGAAGAAACACATGCGACTTGTAAAACTTTTATTAACCATCGAAGCTGTTTCTTCCATGGTTAGAAAACTGAAATGCTGCATATCAACCTTCCAGAAGTAGTCAAAAGACGTCGGCTAACGCAAATTATGCTCCATATGAACTCTGACAGCTCTGTACGCGTGACCTACCAAAACAGCCCAATAGAATATCGATCCTTTTGATGCGTCGATCGATCTGCCCGTTTTTGGTTGTGATTTGTATTCTAACGACTATGTTCACTATGTGAAATTTATCAACTCTCAGTTACACCTCGAATGCAAGCAAACCCCGCTGCAAACCGAGAGCGGCTCAACACTAACCGGCAGCAAATATGTGGAATGAAATATCTGAATACCTTAGTCACAAACTGCACATTTTTAACCCCTGTGTTCCAGAGGATTTTTCCTAGCCGTAAGCAGAGGAAGCCTTTCTGACGCATAATTTCAAGGTCTACTTTTATTTGAAGCCTCATCCCTGTGATGCATGAAAAACCAAACTATTCTGTGTACAATATTCTCCTCAATGGGGAAGAATCTGTCACAGTTCACGCTCTAGCTAGCACTCCAATTCACATTTTTGCATATAAATCGTAGACGCTTACCTCGTGTGCACTGGTAAGTCGAAGTTTGTAGTAGACAGGCATGTAGATTTCGGCAGCCAAAGGAAAAGCTATAGAATAAGCTAGTATCATGCAAATGAATTCGATTCCGTAAACATATGCCTCCGTAGTCGTGCCCAACAGGGATATGGCCGACAAAAAACTGGCCATTATACTGGAGACGATGGGAAATAGTGAGAGTTGACGATTCCCCAAAAGGAGTGTCTCTACGTCGTCCGGTTTCACTTGATCGTTTTGTTGTTGTTTGTGACGAAACCACTGGTTGAGTTGCCTGCGAATCGGTGTCCGAAATCGCTGATACAACCCGACGGCCAAATAAACCAATAGCCAAAAGGCAAACATCACATAGTCAGACCAGTGGAATGAGACATTCATTTTGAAGGGTGCACGTAATCAGCCACCAGGTCAACGGTTTGGAACCCAAAGAGCGTTGTACTCAACTGGTTGACTAAAAGGTTTGAAAAAAAGAATAGGTAAAAGGAAGAAGGTTGACAAATTATGAAATTACCGAGGCCTCCAAATTTGGCCGGATAAAAGTGATTGAACCGACGTCAACCAGTCAAACCACTTCACATTTTTGCTTCGTTTGCATTCAAATTAATCCTGTTTTGGCTTCGAATTCATGTGCCATCGTTTTTATACGAAGGGTGAAATAATTGATCTTTTTTGTTAGAATATAGGTGGCCGCCAAGCAGATGACTGTTTGCTTATTTTGATTAGTTGGTTTTTCTCAGTGATATGTGGAGCGCCCATGTGCCACAGGGCATGTCGGATCGTTTTGATCTAACTCCTTTTGTTTCAGTACGAAGAATGTGTCGAACTCAAAACAGCTCATTGATTGGGGCACAAACTTATCGACCAGAAGGTTCGTGGTTCGAATCCAACCCTGCTGTGTCGACTGCCAGTGACTAGGTTTGGGAAACCTGACAGTATCTCAACCTCCATCTTTATCAACCTTATGTTTTACTTGGACACAAACTGCTGCCAGTTCGCGACCCAGTTTGATGACCGGAGCTAGCCCGAGAATTCTAAGCTGGCGAGTGGATTGTGCTCCCACTCGCAATTCAACACCCCGTCTGAATGAATGCGTTTTTCTAAATTTATCAGCGTACAATAAATCTCAATTCACCTTTCATATTGCTGTAACAGTAAAGAGCTTCTAACGTCACCATTTTGACGTTAATCACTGAAGCTAGTGACAACCGCTGGAACGTCAATCCCTCCTTACTCCTGATAAAATACGAGTAACTTATTTGGAGAGGATAGTACTCCAAGCAGACCGCTTATTCTCCAGTTGGAAGCATTTCGTGATGTGGATTTTCACCGCTGGTAAACAAGAAGGCTTTATCCTGTCGAGATATGGGTCACTCAACTCTGTGGTTTGTCCAATCGGTTCCAAAGCCTCCGGAGATCCGTAAACTGTGAACTGATTAGATCTCTCAATGGAGTTGAGATAAATGTACAGATTTTTGCATGGGTTGGTCGTAACCATTTGCATCATTCAAGCAGAACTTCCAGTTTTCGTGGCATTTAGCTAGCATCACACGTAACCAGATGACTTCATTAGCCGAATGGATCTTTAAATGTGTACTCTCTAGACAGGCCATCCACGTCCTATCAACCAGTGATGCACTTCAGGAGAATAGTCACCGCCAGACAATCTGACAGGTTAGGGGAAATGTGGACTTCATTCCATGTTGGTTCACAAGTTTGTATGGCATTTTCAGTAGGCAGCCTGAAACGGTAATCTGGTATGTTCCACTGAAAGTCCAGACCAATCCACTTGCAGCATAAAGTACATTTGTATTTACGGCCAAGTAGTATTGCTCGAACCCACTGCCACACCCGCATGTCATCACCATTTGCTATTTAACCGGACTTTCGGATGGAATAAGATTAAATCAGTCGCCAACAACGATTACGGATGCATCGTTTGCTTCTGTCACTCATATCTTCAACTCTCTTTTACATAGTCACCAGTAACAAGAGATTCCTTTGACTGTGCCGATACCACTTGAGCCGCGTTGCAAGTTAATGCTTCTGTTCAAATGGTTCACGATAACGCGTGTATCACAGTAGCCTAGTAAATGCCTTGCTTAGTCCGTTTTAAACATACGTTTTCCTAATATTCGTTACTGTTCACTTTCATCTTAGCTGTATTCCATGGGTTTCCGGTGTTTGTTTTCCAGGCGTTGGAAGGGCAGTTTATAAATGAGCAGCTCGGTGGACTTCTGGTAACGGCGGACCTCACGGACAGCAATGGTCCCAGGCCTGTAGCGATGGGGTTGCTTCACACCGAAGGTGGCTGGTGCACTTTTGCGCGCAGCCTCGGTCGCGAGCTGCTTCCTCGGGGCCTTCCCACCAGCACTCTTGAGGGCAGTCTGCTTAGTGCGGGCAATTTCTGTATCTAAAAGAATCTTATTCAGCAAACCACAATAAACTCTTTCTAGTTCGATCGTCAACTCAACCCTAAATAATTCTAAGATTTCAAGCTCGACTTTACCCGCTTTGCTTGAATAGGAAACACGAAATATCAACGTACCTTTCGAATTCTGACCCCCGGGTCCGTTATTCATTTTTGGATTCAAAATATCTATCCTCATGCAGGTTGTGTAAGTAAGGCTGCATGAGCAATTAACCTTGCTCATCAGCAATGAAATCTTCTGGTAGATGTTTGTGTCCTTCGGGTTGGTATTTGATTGGCTACTAGTCCTTTTGGGATGATAGTGTTGGGTTTCGAGATGGCTCTCAGACGGAGACCACTTGGTATACGCTTTGAGAGGTTGTGTAGCTGGTCCAAGCAGCACCAGATAACTTAGTTAACTACAACGCACCGTTGTCCACAAAAACTAGCTCCTTCCACCGACCGATCGTGAATGGCGCAAACTATGCAGCCTATGCAGTCACGTGACACTAATAAAGCGACTACTGAAGGAATGGAAATTGTCGTTCGACCACATACCCTCCAAGGGTCAAGCTCTCGATGATTTATTATTTCATTGTGGGCCTCCGTCACATATCCACGTGACTTCAGCCACGAAGCTAATGCACTTCCCGGTTGGAGAATTTCACTTCACAGGGAAGGTCAGGGACTAGAGCGTCAGTTATTCGTCGCCAATAGAGTGACCGCTGACTGACAACACCAGCCATATCTTTCGAAGCAGCTCACTTGTAATTTCCACCCACTTCCGTTGTATCATCCATACTATCCTTCATGTATAACTTTCGAAGAACTTCCTTCTCCAAGTCCACCATTACTTCATCGCTTCGAATGACTTTGACTGGCTCCTATTTCTTGGTAGACCTGGAAGAAAAACGCATCCGGTTTTTACTTTTAGTAATGATGGGTTTCACAGCCCCTCAATTTCCACGACCTCTTTGAGTAATTAGTACGTTTTAATACAGCAATCACTGATGCTGCTCTGAGTGAGCAAAGCTCATCGATTCGTTATTTCGGTTGAATGTAGGTGCAGACACACCTGGGCAACAGCCTGTTTTCAATGCCAGTACTCAATGCCATCGAACAAACCAATCATAATTTGAAGTACTTGATGAATACTAGTGTGACGGGTTGAATCGTTGAGAGTCACATGCATGTGTGCACGCGCTCATGATGCGTGTTTAACAGAAACAGGGTTTAAATGGACAAATACCCTCGTTTTGACAACAGACTCAACACAATCCAGCTGAACCTCTGGTTTATGACGGTCTCCTTTCAATTTGAGTTCAAGGAAAACGTAAGGTTGGCGAAAAATTTACCAGCCAGCTGAACCCTTTGATAGTCAGCTTGAAACTGAACTTCCGTCTGAGAGTTTATGACAGCACTTATGTGATATATTTCCGCGCCCTCAGAATATAAACATGGCATCCAGAATCATCTTGATGGACGAAGGGGGACAACATCATCAAGACTGACAAAATCCTGTCCGAAGAATCTAACTTTAAAAGACGGAGAACGAGGTGGACAATACACATGTCGTACAATAAATAGTGTGCGAAAGGCATTGATTTCAATGCGTCTGATCGAGTTCCGTTCAATTTTAGCTGAGTTGACACAGTTGTGAGCCACCGTCTGGACCATCTGGTTTTGAAACTCGCATTGTCGTCTTCAGAATGGCTGCCGGCCTCCCGTCCTCATAGTCTGCAAACAAGTTGATTCAGATAAAAAGACATTAATGGGGACTTTCTCAAACTTCTTTTGTGGTCATCCTACTTGTCTGCCTTTAAAGTCTATCCCTAACCTCCTCAGATCTCCATATCATCTCTTGAATAAATGGCCTGTAATCATACCACTGTAGAATACGTGACGTATTCCGGGAAGCCCACTTGAGTGACGCGCGAAGAATTATGAAGCCTTGAGATTTATCAACAGAATGCGGTACTACATGTACAGAATGTGTATATGAAAGGGACACAAACCCCGAATTATGGGGATTTCCGTCTAGTTGCTGCACGTTGGTGCAAGTCCAAAGAAAGCCCGGCAAGAACGGCAACTCGATCTGAATTACCGACAAACGTGCGCGCAAAGCACGTGGTAACGCAATAGGCCAAGAAGCCCGCTTGAAAAGTTCATCAGAACTGGTTCGACATGTGAGGGGTCAAAAGTTCATGAGGGGTTACGGGTGAATATTTTATATATGGGGTAGTCGCAGAAAACAGTGGGTTCAAGAAAGGGAAGGGTTTGACCAGGAGAAAGGAGGTACAGCCACAAACAATCAAAATGGAAGTATCAACATATAATCTCAAACTTAAATTCGAGTTTCACAGAGGTTTGGTAAACAATCGGTGGATTTATTGCTGAGCAACGTTTCGCTTTTGACACAAAAGCTTCGTCAGGCCAAGTGAGTAAGTCACCAGGTTGATCGGATTGGTCCCCTGACTGCCTTAAAACCCAATCAATAAAACGACGGATCTGAAATTTATGTGCTCCACAAGTTGTCTCCTGACGTCGCGTCGCTATTAGCTGATGTAGCGCTCACCGAAACAGTATACTCAGAAAGTGCGGCGGCGAATGTATTGAAATCCCCATTCCAGGTTGGGAGGAATTACCGCTACTTTGTGTTTAGAGCGTTCGTTTCAGATGCCGTAGTGAAACCTATCGACCAAAGGATTACGTTGAGTCCACTTTTGACGTGCCTGTGAATGAATACACTTAAAGCTTAAAGGCCAAGTACGCTTAGTGGATATTTAGCACATTGCGGTCGCCGCGTGCAGCACACATTCGCACTTTCTATCGATTACATCAGTCCAAATGTCATCCCGAACAAATTCAACCAGATTTGCCCTAATGTAAAGCTTACTCCTGAAGCTGCACCTAAGAAATAGATCAAATCTCTTCGATGTAGCTATTCTGGAGTAAGTTGATAGAGAGACACACTGAACAGCAACACAGAGAAAAGTTTAAAGAAACCGAACTAGACTTGCTAGATTCGCGCTCTTGGCAATGTACTGGCATTTCGGTAGCTCGTGTGAGTTCTTTAGCAGTTGACCAGAAGGCTGTTGATCTGTTCTCCGGGTACTTGGAATGAATCTGATAGGTTAGAATAGCATATTAAGCGTACCAGGCTGAGGTGGTTGAGGTATGTGCTATGCATGCTCAACTATCGTCTACCGAAGAGTTCTCCTCTACATAAAGTATCATGTCATCAGAACGGCATTAGGGTGATGCCTTTTGGTTGCACCTGAATTCCATGTCGGGGCATAAGATTCGAGGTGGGTTTAACTGAAATGTGTATAACTGAAGAATTCGGGGACTTCATTTGCTTGCTCAGCCGCACATTTATTAAGGTTCCACCAAGCGTCCCATTCAATGCAACTGGAAGAGAGGACCGTAACTTATCCGAAAGATTTGCCGTCTGTCTTACTAGACCTTTCACGCCAAGCGATAAATGTTCATATCCTAATCCTGGCTGCCAAATTTGGTTACGATTTTCAGGAGTTACGGAGACTAAAAGTCCATCAAGCGTCCGAGAACGGTGCGCAAACAATGGAGGCGGTCTGTTCCACTTGCATGTGTGTCACACTCCACTTGTTCGGCCTGAAGATCACGACGTGCACCCAAACCATCGGCACAAATTGACCATGTTGAACTCAGCTACAGACGGGAGCACGTGGTGAAAGACTGTCGACCGAGCTCCCACCGGTTGATGTAAGATTCGCATGACGAGGAAAAACTATGCTAAGGCAGTTAGGCACACTACATCCCTGTCTACGTTTTAAGATGAGGCAGAGATGCCTCGAAGAAACTGTCATGAAAAATCACGAAGTCAATTTGACTGGTTCTCTTGGACCGTGGTAGGAGTACGTTCATGGGATAAGAATAAACTGTCATAAGTTATCCCACGAGAATTTGATGGGCTTGATATTACCACGGTATTGTATTCGCACAACAGAGATTGCGAGCTTGTTCCACACGCTTCCCGTGACAGTAATCCTCACATCGACAAGAAAGCCTCAAAGATTTCCATCATGTCTACAGGTGTTCAATATTTCACAGAAAACTTTAATGTCACACAACCGAAACATAGGTGGATGGTTAACTGCTCATCAGAATAGATTGGTTTGATCACCTGAGCCGTGCGCACTCTTCTGAGCTGCAAGACACACAATCTGGAGTAGCGAAACCCAGTCCAAAATGAAGACCTCTTAATTACGGCAACTGCACCATCAGTCGTTCAACCTCAGGATGAGCAATAGTTTCGTTGACTTTTAGATCGTTTCCCTGTTAACATCGATTTAGTTTGCAAATGAGGTCACATTCTCCACTTACGTACTTTTAAATTAAGCTATAAAACTGATGAAAGAACTGAAAGTCCAAAGACCTGATGAGCCTCAAGGAGGGCAAAACTGATGGTGGGCAGTCCAACAATTCCCGCAAACCTTATATTCAGTACCAATAATCACAGTTGAAGTTTTTTTGAACGTAAACGATAAATAGCCTATTCGGAACGAAAACATTATTTAGGTGTTACTGGGGATATCACTATCCCCAAAAACCACTTAATGGTTGGATTATTGCCAAGTTAATTCCCGGAATTTTCACTTTTTGCGCCCACTCCGCCAGCTTGGACATATTTTCAAAAACAAACCACTCTCCTATTGGCTAGTTGCACTTTGTGTGTGCCAACGCATTTATTGTTCCCCAAGATCATCCAAAATGTATATAGATATATGACGTTGATCCCAATGTACATTGCCCTTGATCGAGACAGGGAAAGCTCTCCTCTGAAGTTCCGGTCTTCTTCCGTCTGCGCTAGGAATGGTTGGGCTCGCGTCGCAGCTGGGATTTGTGCACTCGTTCTCAAGTCGAGTAGAGCAGTTGGTCGCAAACGTTTATACAGCTACAAATGGAATTCCAGTGAATAGAATACCACAATTCTGGAGGCCAAGAGAAAAACTACTGACATACTTAAAAAAGTAGTAACTTAAATGTCAAGAAGTAGTAGGCAAAGACAAAACCTTGCTAAACGAGAGGAGGGTGTAGGTCACGCACTTGTTTGCGTCTCTGACGAGTGGTAGCTGTCAGATTAAGTACGTAAAAACTGTAGGGTCTGTTGCTGTGTCGCCCTACAATAGTCGCCTATCTGCAGTAGTTGAACAGGTTGAAAAATCGGCGAATGCGTGCCCAACAACAAATGTCTTTATCCAGGGCTGACTATGGGTGAGTAGCGTATCGTGGCCTGACAGTAATTGGACTAACAGCATTCATTCCAAGGAAGACAAAACCTTGGACTTACGTTACTTTGATGGTGGTGTGAGGAGATTTTAGAATTTTCAACTGAGATTTCATCCTGTCAATGAAGCCAATTGTATCTGAAACGCAGAGAAGCACTGCGTAAATGATTTATCCTTGTGGGGAGCCCACATCAGTGTGCAGCTCACGAAACCCCGGAGAATGAGCCAGAATATGGATAGCTCGGGTGGTTGACCAGTTTGTCGTTTACCCGTCCACCGAACTTGGTAGTTAGCTTGCAAACGTTTCTTCACCAGTCGATGTGATACCATCAGTGTCCAGGTGACGATGCCATCGATGATGCCGGCTCGACTGGCGGCTAAACCTGTGGAAGCTACTTGCCAAGCTCGGTGAACAGGTAAGCGACGACCTGATCAAGTACTGAACTCCATGGTGTCTCGAAACCACGACTTCCCGGCTAGTAGTTGGAACAATTAACCGTTCGGCCACGAACGGTTGTTCAGCGGTGCGATTAACTGGCAATTAGACCGGATATAGAGCCAGTCATCCTTCATTAACGAAAACCATATCACATGGTCACGTGTTGACCGGCTTTCGTCTTAGTTGGAGTTAGTCACAATGCTGCTCGGTTATTCGTGGCCGGATGGTCAAGTGTTCACACTACCAGCGGGGGTGTCGCGGGTTCGAGACTTTCTGGAGTTTCCTGAGATGTATGCTGTTGATTATTTCCAATGCAGTTACGCTGTCAGATGTGAACTGTATACAGGTTGTTTCGATTAATCCGGCCTATCACATAGTTGGGAGGCATTTTGAATACTTCAACTTTTTTCATGCCTAGTCAGTAAACCGCTCATCAGAAACAGTTAGAACTGAACGTTATCGGTTTGAAGTGCAGTCTAGAGAAGCACCATGTTTGTGAGTAGTCGTTCAAAAATTCGCACCACTATCAGGAAACTTCTTCAACACTTTGTCTGTTTCATAAGTCGATAGTAAATCCTCACACGGAAAGACGGACTTGCACGGTCTGCACAAAACTTTCCAGCGAAATTTGTGAAAAATCGCTATATCGTAATCTGCTATACCGTGTGACGCCAAGGTAGCCGGCAGTTGGAAAGCAATCATCCATCAGGTGAATGTGGTGGGATTCCACGGCCGGGTTCAAGTTTCGCACTCAACTTTATCGCCAATAATTTACGGACTCCACTTGAGCAGACGGTATAAATGAATTCACATAGTTTCTCTCGTCATCAAGCATCCTTAATGAAATTTGTTAACTACAACTGACGCCTAATCGGGTTGCCTTTCCCAGTTGATCACGATTCAGACGAACGACCTGATGATTGCCAAGTCTAGGAACGAGAAGTTGGCATCCCTGGCAAAGCAATCCACAGTGCGAGATGGCTCAGTGGTTAGAGCGCGAATTACTAACTGGAAGGTCCCTGGTTCGAACCCGACCTCTGCCTCTGGACTTCCCTGACTGGACTTGGGCAACCTGGTAGTACCCCAGCCCTCGTACTTTATTCTGGTGGCATGACAGTTAGGCACCGAAAGGGCACTACAGCTGCTACAGCTGAATCCACAATGAGTTTCTTCCAGATAAGGTCTTTTCAGGTTGATACAGGTGCAAGTACATTCGTCTCAAACAAATAAGTGAAATGACTCATATGGTCGTTCGCCATACCAGGACTGCTTGGAAGTTTTTGAGTACCGGTTAAGATGACAAATACGTTTACTGTCTTTTTTTCGGTTGGTTCGAGTACTTGCTTCATTCACCTATGTATTCCTGAATCGTTCCTGCAACCGATTCCCTCCAGAATTTGTGACAGCTTTTATGTCATAATGCAGAAAAAATTCGTACCTTTACTTTTACACTGGGTATGGCCCTGTCAGGCGACGTTCTGAAAATCAGTACACATCATGTAGTGGATGAAGTTACTGTGAACGGCTAAGGCATGAAAATTAATTCCGATAAACCTTTGGGATTGTTTCTTGATAATCAGTGGAGTTTTTATCCTTTTAGTGAAGCCAATCTATGCTGGAAAGCCGAGAACTGAAGCACTGTACAGATGTTTCATCCTTGTTGGGAATCATCAGCAATGCGCATCTTACCAAACTCAGAGAGTTTCGAACTCGCAACCTTCCGGCTAGTGGCTGGTCACTTGGTCTTTTGGTCATGAGTGGCTGATCAGCAGTTTGATTAGCTCTCACTTAGAAAGGACATAGCGCCACTCATCCTCCAATCACAGAAACCACATCACGTGGTCTTCTCTTGACTCGCTCCTCCAGTGAGGACTTCTCAGAAGGAAGTTTCCCACATCCAGTGAAATTATCCTTCCTCTAAGCTGCTTATTAATTTATAGTAGTGTGAGAAGAAGCCAATCTGAAAAGCTGAAAAGCCGACTGCTTATTGAGAGGAAGCGTACAAAGTACTGTATTTTCTTATGAGATTCTGGTTTGTATCCAGAAGTTTTTTCTATGCTGGCAGAGGATTACAGCATATAACTGGTATCTTTCGAGGCCAAGGTGCTTCTCATGCTTAGAATGCACATAACGTATAACGACGCGCTTTGTGATCAACACCAGTTGAACCAGTGGAGGCTTGTGCATAGCTAACATGCCATTGTAGGGTGAGGCGGGCCGAAAGTGCTGCTATGTTCAGGCACATGACATCAATGTAGACCTGAAGGAATGAGATTAAAGGGTGTGTCAGAATGCAGAATTCTGTTGCCTTCAATCAGTCGGCCTAAGCACAAATACAACATGTAAGTGAGCACCAGAACCACCAACGTTTTTGCTAGCAAGTGTCACTGTTAACCATCAGTGCGGTTAAGCAATGAAGGTAATGTCCAGGTTTCACTGAAATGCCCTAGTAACGACAGCACAACAGATCGATTCATTACAGTCTGTGTGTAAGGTTTGTTTGAGCTCTTGCTTAGCCGATTGTGGCATATCAAAGGTGCGCAGGTGTCTGGTGGTTTGGAGGCCGTTGGCTGACAAAGTCGCATCGGATGATGGTCAACTAATAATGAGTAGTCTTCGGAAACCTCATTCAAGTTAGGGTGCTAAAATGAAACTTGGAAACAAGAAACCAATGGAATCCGATGGGCAGCATGTCTAACTCTCCGGTTTGTGACAGAAATTCCTCTTGATCTGTAACGGTCACTCACTAGATCCCGCGTCACAAACACTCAAACCACGTAACACTTCCTGTCCCACTTGCAACCTTAACCGACAACATATACACTACAACTTCCCATCCATTTTTGTTTACACGGCTACCACCTGCCTCACGCGCCAGGCTTACGAACTTCAGACAAATCAGGTCAAGTTGTATTCATGTTCGTGCAATTATCAAACACGAAGGGACACCCCTCTCTTCACACTGCACACAATAAATAGACATAAAACTCGGGCCGACACACAGGCCATCGGTTTGTTCGTTTTTGCGTTCCACTTCCAATCACAGGGCACTGATGATCTCACCTCGATTGGTGATGAAACGTTCAACTGTCCACAAAAAGACCAATGGTCATCATTGCAACCGGCTTGAAGTAACAAACTTGATCAAACCAAATATTCTCTGATTTCCCGTGACCGTGCACCGACGGATATTCACTGTGTTGCAAATCTGTGCTAAATTAGAGAACTGGGTGAACGCCAGTTGCAATGAAATATTAACAAAACTGGAGAATTCGGTCGATGTTGTTGATCTGGTTGTCGTTATCAAGACTGTGGGGTTGCGGAACCTGTACGTAGGAACCTTCGCAGTTTGGCTTAATGGGTGTTAGAGACGCCATCCGGAGTGCATTTTCAAATAATGATGACTATTTTCAATCAGGTGAAAAACGCTTGAAACCGA
>SJOL01009575.1:542869-580355 GCA_004794785.1 Opisthorchis felineus | reverse complement strand
TTCAAGTAGAACATAAGGTTGACGGAAACTCGGGGACTGCGCCTACCTGATGAGCCCCAAGAAGGGCGAAACCGGTCGTGGGCTGTCGAAGAGTTTTCAGCAACCTTGTGAGTAGTTTCCTTCATGAAAATATACTGCGATATCTCGAATATCGTACCGAATAGTATCGAATATCGCTCTTTGTGCAGCATACTCGGTTGAAGAATATCATAAACGAGAGATTCAGTTGAATCTTCCGTGGAAACCAAATTGATTTGCGAATGAGTTTATATATCGAAATCATTCCAATTTTGGTCCTAGTGGAACAAGGTTGACGGAAACTCGGGGACTGCGCCTACCTGATGAGCATGAAGCGGAAGGATGAAACCGGTCGTGGGCTGTCAAAAAGTTTTCAGCAACTTTTTGAGCAGTTTCATTTATGAAAATATACTGCGATGTCTCGAATATCGTACCAACTGAAACATGAGGCGGCCACATGTGCAGCACATTCAGTTGAAGAATATCACAAACCAGAGTTTCAGTTGAGTCTCCCGTGAAAACCAAATTGAGTTGCATATGAGTGTATTTGTTGAATGGTATCTATTTGGACTTGGAGACCAGCTGGTTTTGACGGAGAGTTTGTCAGAACAAGACTGGTTTTGATACTGTTCTACTTTTGTGTGGTGACGTCCAAATATAGCTCCTTGCAAAACAAGTAGGTTTTTAAATCTATTTTTGTGTTCGTTTTCTCTCATTTTTCGGGTATTATTTTTACTAACAAGCAAGTAATTGCACTATCTCCTCGTAACGTTTTGTCATTCCAACATAGTGTTTTACGCAAGTTATTGTCTATAAATATTGTTACCTATGTAAAAATATTACTTTGTTCCAAACATATCACACTATCGCCAAACTGAACATCATTTCGAAGTACACAGAGGAAGAAACCGTTTATGGGCTGTCGGGTAGTTTCGTAGAAAATATATTTTGTGATTTTTTGTATGTCGTGCCACCGAAAACATGAAACGGCCTTGTGCAGTACATTAAGCTAAAGAATATCACAAACTAGCGACTCAGATGCGATTTATTTGAGTCTGCGGTTGGCACCAATTTAATTTGTAAATGAGCGTATTTCGCCAACAACTATGACAACTTTGATGTTCAACGATCCAGAAAAGTTAGGAATTGCTAAGGAAGCGATACTACGTAATTAAGACGAATGGACCCCTTAACTATGTACTGACTGGAGATTAACACAAGCCATGTCCAAATCATGCTTATTTGTTTATGAGCACACTAGAAGTCAAAGTATTAAATTTACCCCTGAGGTAAGTATGCCTTTTCAACTATATCGAGATATCTACTATCATCTTCCTGTGCTCTGGACGTGTCAAACAACAGTCACCACTGAATAACATACAGCATAACTGCCTCTCTGGGGATTGTTACAACACATCAAACCGTATGAAGCCAACGCTATTGAATATGAAGCGTAAACTAGCGGGTGATAAACGACTTTATTGGTCCTTCATGTATACACTTTTAAATCATCCTGCGTACATTTGAGTGTTGCTACTTGGTTGTTTTTGGTTTGGCTCAATTTGCAGTACATTCAGTTTGTCCCCCTCGATCTCCCAGTTTCACCAATAGATATTCCAATTTTCTCCCACAAGCAAGGACTCCTTGAACCCTCTTAGTTCTCTGAGTTTTTCTAATAAAATAAATGTCATAAAAGGAAAGTTTATTTTTGTATAGCACGTTTTACATTATTGGCCTCCTGCCTGACATCATACATTTGAGTAAAATACAGGCAGACCTGACAAATAGAGTTGTTTATTGAAGGCCTACCTGACTACACCAGCAGCCTCAACAAGTGACATTACCGAACAAATTGCTGCACTCTATTCCTATGCTAATTAAGGATAACTCTGAGGGAGAAACTGAGCCTAAAATTTGCAGGGTTACAAAGGCTTGGGTGCTCGCAACTGTCTAGTCTAGACCGTAGGTTATTGGTCTATCAAAATGGCTCACAGTTTCCACACTGAGAATTCGAAACACATTGTAGGTTTTTCCGGTTTGACGTAGAGCTTCTGTCAAAAAGTACACACAAGCCAACAGCCACTGGTGTGCGCAATAGAGTGGGTTGAGTGTTCATTGCTGGACAATTTGTACCTTTCGGTCACGTTTCTCCAAGCATGCAAAAGCGTGCAAATGCGTCCACCAACCGTTTCGACACAAGTTACTGTGCGCTTTCTCGTCGCGCTGTCTGACTGTGCTTTTCAACATGATGACAAGATATTTAACAAGATATTTAACACTGTAGATTAGCGGAATAGTCATTTTGGGTGTTTACGCTTCCTTAACCGCCAAAACTCTGTTGTCCCGCAGATTCACGCTGGTTGCTTTTCAATAACATTTCATGGTGAAATGGCGTTAGCGTTGCTTGTGGATGGTCTGTCAGGATGTAACTATACGGTTCACGTTACGGAAAACGATTCCCGGAAACAATCAGTGGACTCCGCAAACTGACAGGCAAATGGCCGGTGTCTTCCAATTTCCTTGTTATCCGCAGACAATTTCATAATTAGACTGACCTCAAACCTAACGATTTCACTTTGATCATCGGACACCTTGAAAAAACATATATCCTATAAATGAAGCTTCTGCATTTTCTGTACGGAAATGAATGAATTCCAATGGTATTCCATGCACTCCGGATTGAATTCTTCCATAGCAAAGCTCGGACAGCACTAAGCGCGCAGGGTTCGTCCTACGGCAGAATCTTCCCGTGTACGCAATACTCGGTCTGGCACGTATGGGAAGGTTCTCTAGCTGACAGTGAGCGGAATATTCTTCAAAAAATGTAAGCAATCTGAAATTACACTGTCGACTGCACAAGTCTTCGTCGAAGCCTTCATTACATATAAAAACGCAATTTTATGTCCGCTTGCCTAGAAAAATACATGAACCCCCGAATCCACACACTCTTAAAACATTCTCTTGTTCCGAGATCTTATTCCAAATTATGACTCGTCCTACACAAAATCGGTCACGAATAATCGTTTTTTTGATGAGTATTGTCATAGTAAAATGTAGTATATATTTGTCTATAAACTTACAAACAAATAATGCGTCCAGCCTTGGCTTGATATGACCCAGCTGTTTTGTTTATGCGTGGATTGGACGGAGATGGAGCGTTATTCCGTTATCCTTTTGGGGTTTGGTTCTTTTATGCTGTCGTCCAATAAATTATTAGTACCCAATGACTCCCCAGAAACAAAGGAAATATAGTCATTATCATAAGCAATACCAGTGCTCACTCTCTTATTCACCAGCAGTGCAGATTCCAAGGCTTTTACGCTCGATAATGTAGAGTTTGCTTTACACCTTATCTTTTGTTGTCTAGCTGCGATATGAGCTAAATTGGAGAATGGTAGCTTGGTAACAAGACGAAAAGTGCTTGGCTACCTAGCTTAGAATGATCGACTGAACCATGTGATGTAGATGACCGGGTAAGCTATAAATCCCGTAGCCGACAGCAGCGAGCTTTCTGGCAAAAACGGGTCCTACAATGTCTTCATTAGTTTAGACAAATGAAGTCAGCCGCCATACAGACTTTCAAGGTCCCGTACGAATGTGCTACTCATCTTGGAGTAAACATAAATGTTGGAATATCTCTGTGAGTTGGTCTTACCGATAGCGTACTCGGTAAACTGCACAAAATGACTGAAGTTTTTTAGCGAAGAAGTGAGCCGAATTTGACTGGGATAAACCAAGGGTAGTTTGCGTAGGATGGCAAAGTGTCGGTGAACCGAGAAGCATTACCAAAGTTTCAACGGAACGTTTGGTGATTGCGTAAGCCTAGGACAATTGCAGTGGAAACACAGATGAACTCATTAGTAATCTCTAACGAGATCACTCCGGTTGTTTCAAAAACATGTTGTGGTTTAACCCGTATGGCATTTCAAGAAGTCCTGATGTGAAGTGCACAGGCATCTCCACACAAGTTCTGATTGCATACTTGGCGTCGAAGACAGATAAGACCAGTCAGCTAATGAGTAATACTTAGGACAGAAACCGTGAGGATTGTGCAGAATATCAGCAAACACTATAGTGATTAATATAACCAAAGTATTGGCCCGTACTGTCTTTTTGATGCCCCGTGGAGGATTCTGCTCTGTTGTGAACTACTGTTGCACACGCTGTAGATAGCGCAACTAGAGCTTAAAGCGAGTTCTTTTGCATTTATAA
Source organism: Opisthorchis felineus (assembly GCA_004794785.1). Classification (NCBI taxonomy): domain Eukaryota; kingdom Metazoa; phylum Platyhelminthes; class Trematoda; order Opisthorchiida; family Opisthorchiidae; genus Opisthorchis; species Opisthorchis felineus. The sequence continues at coordinate 576,125 of SJOL01009575.1, read as the reverse complement.
TTGTTACTTTACGTTTATCTACCAAATCATCTTACAGCTATGTTAGCTAAAAAGCGGTGAGATTTACAACCTGTCCTTCACTACGCTGCGAATTTTTTCACGTGTGGATGACGTAGGACAGACAGCAAGCGTCGTGACAGGAATTTTTAACTGAAGCGCAAAGTTGAAGCAAGTGATGTCATCGCCTTCCAGCTGTTGACTCTCACGGTAAAATTTCATTCCGATTTGCCGACCTGAGGTAAACTGTTAATACACCCAAGTGTTCCAAACACAACCCCGTGATTTCATTTTGAAAGTGATTATACCTTGCGCATAATTAAGTTTTAGCTTTTACGAATGTTTGGTGCTATCATATTGGAAAAGAAAACAAAAAAAGATTATCACAAAATTTTTTGATTGATAAAATATTTCTTCTATATTTTCACGATAATTAGTCATCTTGGACTGTGAATGATTATAATTTGTAGGTAGTGAGGAAAGCTTGGCTATTCGTTTGAGATTTTAAATTGAAAAGAAAGTTACCATATGCTGAAAAGCCTAGAAAAACGGCGTTGCTGTCTTATTCTTGTTGACACAACTTAGCTTCAGTTTTTTGGCTTAACACGAATGGGAGTTCAGCAGTATAACTGCTTTACATTTGGGCAAGGAATAGCCCGACTCAGTTGGCTCAAGTCAACAGCCAGGCTTGGCAAACAGATCAACAAGCACCTGATCGATTGCCGACTCACTATTCGTTTGCGATTTTCACGACACTCGATCCTGCTTCGAGGTAGTCACTCAAAAGCGATGTTTTTCCCCCACCTCCTTGATTGGTTATGTGTTCCTGGCTTAATCACGCCTTTTATACCACTTCTATACCTTCAAAGTACTGTACGAACATTTTATTATCAACTGCTGTGGTTCGCCATACAGTCAAAAGGTACACATAGAGAGCTCGCTATTTGTATTTAGTTGTATGTATGAAACCGAGTTGGATGTCCTCACAGGGTTTTGAATACATAGATGGCCGTGGACTCCACGTTAGACTACAAATATGGTTGATGAAAACTCTGGGTGGCTCAATAAGAGAATCAGTGTTCTCCGACATCGCTGGGGAAGACCAGTTATCCAGTTCCCATTAGTTTTATGTCAGAACTGACCACAGAATTGTACACATTTGGTGATTTGTAAACTTTCAGATTAAATGGGTAGTGGCAAGTAAAATTTTACTGCCCCTTCCATGACGTTTTTAAACTGAATTTGCTTCATGGTTCATTTGAAACGATATTAATGATATCAAAGCATTTTCCTCAATATGACTACCTATAAGTTTGACGAGTGGTGTTGCTGAGAGGAAGGTACTTCTATACCTTGAATATCATTCAGAATGAAACACAAACCGGCCTTTGTGCAATTGGAGAATGTCTTGAAAGGTTTTTTAATCGGGATGCGGCTGAGAATCTTGACAGCACCGCGTTAATTTGCAAGTGATTTTGTATCACAACTTGGTGTTCAGGTAGGAAGTGCGGTTGATAGCGATTCGGAGACGTCCAGGCAGGAGGAAACCAACCAAGGACAGTCGACCAGTTTTTGCCAGCTTTATAAATAATGTATCTGAGGTAAAACAACGGGTTTTTATCTTCTGTGCGCGCTACTGTGGTCGTGACCGCTTGGTGGCTAGATTTACAGCGTGACTTTGAACTTGATTACCGGGCGATTTGCCACAGAACTTGTAGCAGATTGCTTTTCTTCCGGAATCGTCCATTTTTACTGAAGGTCTGTAAACTGAACCTTCGATACAAAAAAGTCTGATAGAACTTGCCTTTAGACTTAGATTTACCAAACAAAAAGAAAGAACAAATGCAATTCGGGAGTTGAAGTTTGGTTTAAACGTTTGATTTTCTGAGATCAAAAGAGTTTCTACATTAATCCAGACGTATGTTTACTGAATCAATTTGTGCCTCAGAGTTGGCGAAGATGGTACTGTGGAATGCATTGGGGACAAATCTTCCTTTCAAGGAAGAACTAGTGCGGCAGACAGTAGTATCTAGTACAAGCCTTGCGAGACATCAGCAATGCGGCGTAGGTATTTTATTTTTTTGGAAGTAAGTAGCTAACTGATTCGGGTTTTGCTAATTTCTGCCTGCTTTTTTCACTTATGTTCACCACCAAAACACCAAACACGTGAGAATTTACGCTGAAAGCATTTTGGCCCTTCCTGCTACCAGCGGATATTCTCTAAGGTAATATTTCCAGTTGTATTTCTGGATGCATCATCAGCCACTCTACTCACAAATCTTCCTGAACAAATGTCCGCGGTTTGGCTATTGTTAGACGTCAACTGCGAGGGCAATTTTTCGTGCACCGGGAACGTTTGGAAACAAACCATGCAACCGTTGAACTCTGTAGAAGCACCAGTACTTGCCTCGATACTTTCCAAGCAAAAATGCAGTGTCAAAAAGATTGTCTCCTAATTCAGTTGCACGTCTTTTAAGATATTGAAATGCATTTTTTTGACGGAGCATACTAGTCACAAGGTTGCCCGAAATTCTTCGACAGCGCACTGTTGATGCTCACCAGGTAGGCGCAGTCACCTGTTCGACCTCAACCTCGTGTTTTACTTAAAAGCTAAATTGCACGCAACTGCAAAATAGCTAATGATATGTAGACATCCTTGTAGAGATTGGATGTACTTTTGTTTGAAGCTGAGTATCTCTATATTCAAAAGTTGTTATCTTCTGTAAGACAAGAGCTTTGCATTCAGATGCTCTCGTCGACCTAATAGGTGAGACCATCTACTTTGGTTGGTTCACATCACAAAGAGGCAGCGATGTGTGCTAATTACTCTCCCGTTGTAACTAATGCTCAGTGCATATTCGGGATCAATTTTCAGATGTCTGACGTACAAGGTAAAGGCATGACTTCTATTGGAAAATCTGACAGGCGTTGAGCGAAATACCTGCATCTCTCATGATTGTGCATATTAACGTGTACAAAGACAACCGCTGCTAAATAATGCTAATAAGGAAGAAAATTGAGCGCAGTGCCCTCTGTCTTCGGTGTGGACTAACCAGAGAAATTTCTCCCGGGGCAAAAGGAAGACTATTCAAAGGGCAGTAATTTGAATGCACATCTGATGAGGACCACAAAAAAATACAGCTAATTACCGATCTGTTGATCGTCTGGTCTGCTTCTTAGTTGAAGACGGCTGGTCACAAGCGTGGATATTGGATAATCTTCGCTTTTTGTCGGATATTACGTATCCGCTGGCTCCAGGTGAAATCACACTTACATGGGTGACTGATATCCAGTGTTTTCCAACCTTAAGATTCTTGCGATGCACACTGCTGATGAGTCCAAAAACAAGGAGGAACGTTTGTTTGTTATTGTTTTGGCATAGGCTGAACTCTCTTTTAGAACAAACTTTTGGTTAAAATTTCCAAATTTCCCAACATAAATAATGAAACTGCCAGACTTTGTATTGCGATTTGGTGAACCGATGACCAATAAAAAAGTGCAAGGTTGCGACGTCGCTGGTCCACGCCAGATGGGTGATTTTGCAATTCCAAAAATCCAATGTAATCAGCAGTTTTTCGCTTTTAATGATGTGTAAGCTACACGTATGAATACACTGATTGCAGGAGTGACCCCAAAGTGGAGGCATCTACTCTAAAGAGCATGCGTTTCTAGCCAGATTTCTATAAAATGTTTATCATCTGGAAAAGACACCCTTTTAGGGTTCATGATTTCGATCCCTGACGAGCGATTTTACCATAAAACAGAGACAAAAAACCGTGTGGTTTTTGAGAAACATCAAGTAATTTTCTTTGTTCTACCGGCTATTTTGTAGGGCGTCGGCTTGGGACGCAGTCAAGCGCATAGATTGTTTTCTAACCCTTCGAAAACCTGGTTAATCAAACAAACAAAATTCAGCAGTCCATCTTGACTGTGGCGTTAGATTGCAGTAGAAAAATACAGCTCAGTTTCTCACTTCTCAATGCTACTGGTTTGGATCCGAATCGTATTAGGTATTTTATTGTTGGTTATTATCAAACATTCATCAGCCAATTATTTCGTCTCAATGAAGGCTTTATAGTATGCTTTTGAAGACCATAACAACCGTATATTAGTATCAGCTACCAACGCTTCACTGCACTTCAAATGGCGAGGGACGAACTTTCCACAAGTGAGTGGAAAGAAAATGGGAGATTGACGACCCAGTGCGAAAATTTCTCATTTCTCCAGAGAAAAAGTTCCGAGATAATTTGGCTTCGTCTTTAAACTACATTAAAATAAACAAATTTGGAAATGACGTGAAGTAAAGCACCATGAGAATCAATAAGTCGGCAAATTACCGCGATGTTGTGAAAGCACCACTGATTCAGTATTTGAGAACGGAATGCTAATAAATCTTCTTTAAAATACTCTAAGATAGATTTTTGGCGCAACTACTACTTTATACTACGAATCCTGGAAAGGTGGATACAATAAGTTTTACAAAATATGAAGCATGTGATGTTGAGGGGTAACTAGACCTCAACTATCGGCTTTTCGCGATTGACCCCTAGAAGTTTCTGTAATATACCTGGAGTTTCTCGTATCGATTTTGAGGTATCTAATCGCTTGCGTCAACTGATAGGGCTCTAAAAATCCCCGAGTAGAACCAAGTAGGAGGCTAAGGATTGTGTTAACAGACTCTATCAAAAAAATCGAGTTTTAAGTCGTGAGCTTGTATAAGGTTGTTGGAAACTCTTCAGCCCTGGTCGCTACCCTTTTTTATTCTTGCGACAGCCCATCACCGGTCTCACCATTCTTGAGGCTCGTCAAGCAGATGTAGTCTCCTAGTCTTCACCAATCTCATTTCCTGCCGGGATGTTTTGAGAATATAAAAAAACGGGAGATTCTTCTGCTTGTCAGCTGCGTCATCAACTGACACCAGAGTCCCACGTAGGCAGGTGTATAAGCAGAACTTCTGTTTAAATTTAGGTTTATCATCTTTATACCAGGAGACAATTGCAATCAGACTATTTGGCATCTTGTTATGAAAAAATTTCTTCAAGCTCTTAAATTGTCTTGCGCAATTTTTTCACGACCTGATACACAGATGCTGGCACGATACTCTTCAAACAGGATCCATCACAAGAGGGGCCGGAAAGCTTCGAGAATTGCGCACCGTAAGTCGATACTACTCTAATTACCTGGAGCCGGAAAATAGTGTTGGTTCTGAGTTTTTGATTTGAAACGGGCAGCATAATTTAAAGCACTTTTGTATTAGTTCGATGGCTTGTACTCAACTGTTTAAAAACAGTTCCAAGCGGTTAGGTAACTTTAACAACAGAGGTTGGCTGGTGAGATTCGGAGTCCCCGTTTAAGCAGTCCTCAGGATGAAAGACTTAACCCAACTTTTGGAGCGAAAAATAAGTAATTTAGATCACCTGAGCATCGATTCTCTTATAGGTAACGGAATAATCCCCGGTGTTGAAGTAAGTTAGAGGAAAAAGTTTGAAAGTTTGTTCGGAATACCCTGTCAATCAATATTCCGTCGCCACTCAACAGCTTAACTTGCAATAAATATTGTTATCCACAGCTGTTCCTCGGAGAACATGAGCTAATCCGAGATCCAACACCTTCAGAAGGGACTAAACTTCAGCACCCCGGGAAAGCTGCTAAGACTTCAGGGCGTTATTTAAAAAATCTTGCCGTCTTCTAAGTAAACTAACCGCTGAGACTGCAGATGAAGCCAGATTTGATATTTGCGCCAAACAACTCGGGTTTGCGGTTTGAAAGTGGTGATTTGGTCTTTTTGATGGAGATTTCGTTCATCAGTCCATCAAGCCAATCTATGCTGAGAAGCAAAAAAGCACTTCCCAAGTGCGAGATAAGCATACTGCTAATCAGCCGCTGGTGGCCGAGTAATTGGGTGTTCAAACTACCCGGAAGATACCGGGTTCAAAACTTCCTAGAGTTTCGTGATGTACGCACTGCTGATGATTGCCAATCGGGACCAGACCGCTGAACAGAGCTTCTCGGCTTTTCAGCTTCACTTCTAGGACGAAATTCCCCCTTTGAATTTCCAAAGCTTCTCACATCACCAGCATTCTGGCTGCGTTCACGTGATCAGCAAGCAAATCAATGTTCAGTTAATGGGACATTCAGCGATTAACAACAGATTTCACACAGGCTTCTGATCAGAATATGTGAACGCCCAGCTTCGCAGAAAATACACAATGTGTGCAGTCGTCTTTCTATACGGGCAGTTATCACGCGTGGGACAATAGCTTATCCATTCATTACTGCCCGGAAAACCTCTCACATGTCGGCTGTCGGAATGGTCGTAAAATTCTCAAAAATTTTACTGAAAAGACAACTTGGCATCCTGACTGAAGATGAAATCCAAATATTCCAGGCTTGTATATCTATCTATCTATCTATCTATCTATCTATCTATCTATCTATCTATCTATCTATCTATCTATCTATGAAAATTGTCCGTAAAATGCATTTTTTCAAACCAGAACCATTTTTGTGAAGTAGGAAAAGTTCGTCAATTAACGCGGAATGTCGAAAAATTCCGGAACCAACTGCATCTCATCTTATGACTAGTTGTCGTTTCACCGACTGAGTGCAAAATGTCCAGGCAATAAAGCGTGACATAAAATATTAATGGCTGTCAGACAGTAACCAGTCGTACTTCCAACAGGTCCGATCTCTAAATCAAGCTCCAGGAGACACCCAAGCTCGTTCCGCCGGAAGGGGCCTACAAATGCAAAAAGCCACTCAACGTAGAAGGTTGCTAAAAGGTGATTTGCATTTCTGCCAAGTAGAAAATCGGACGAGTTTGAGGATTTTGACGGAACATTTTGCAACTTTGGCTGGATTCTCTTAGTCAAACTAGGATGCAGGTGTGACTGAACACTGTGGCCTGGTTAAAAATGGCATTATTCCACTATTTAATTACAAGAAACAAGGTATCCAAAGAATGCGGCAAGTAAAAACCTTCTCAAAGGCCATAACCTAAGTGGTTAGTACTCTAAGACGTACACTCCTAAGGGCTGTTGCAGGGCTGTATTACCTAATGCGTTGTTGCAACCCAAAGCGTAGCTGAACAACTAGACAGATGTTCCTTCACTCACCACCTGTGAACCACTTTAATCATGGCGTATACCTTGATCCATTCAAACCGTACCTTTTTTTGAGCTAACATTTACCACGAACATCCACGAATCTTTCTAAAAGCCAGTTTTTAGGCAATATTCAACGGAGCTTTTCTCCCGTAAATGAGGTCAAGTAAAGCCAAGAACCACTGTATAGCGGTTTTGGTCCTACTGAGAATCATCATCTCACAAGAAACGAGATTGTTACGAAGCGGCGACTCCGCGGTTAGTAGTTTGAACAGAGCCATTTGATCACTAGAGACTAATCCACAGTGTGAGTAACCAGCACTTGGACAGGATACAGCAACACTTATCCTTCGATCACCGAATCCATATCACGTGATCGCGTGTTGACTGGCTCCTCGAGTAACGACTTTTCAGCTGGAATTCTTGAATCCTTCATCTTCTTCTTCTGAGTTAAGTGCTGTTTGGTTGTAATGTGAGGAGTACTGGGTTGCCTCAAGCAACAGATAAGCTTAGTTGTCCTTCACCTAGGGATTTCTAGTTAGAGTAGCTTTAAACACACATCATCTTGTCAGGTGTACTTATTGCAGTATAATTCAATGGTTTGACGCACTGAATGTTCGCACTCTGAGTTGTTTGGCCTCTCGCAGCATACAGTACCTTGGTCGGCATAAAGAATGGGTCCACTAACAAACTGAGATTTCAACAGCAAAAGTGATGTTTTATTAACAGTCTTCATTATTAAACACCATCAGAATTTATTTGGCTGGTTTGTTTGGCTCCATTAAAACGGACATTACTTGGGTGCCTATTTTTCTTGGCTTGCCAAGCATTTCCCGGGCACAGCTGTACTTCCTGTCGAGAAGATCTTTTCGATTGAAAACTAATACCAGGAAAGTAATCCAACCCTCCAATAGTTTTCTTTCCCAGAGGTATTTGTTCCAAGGATTATGACGGTTTAATCACTATTTTGAACGCTTGTGTGTCATCGTCACCAATGAAACGGAGGCATGTTTTTGTTCAGCTAGTGTTATTGCGTGCTGTACACTTAAAATAGGAACATCAAGTATTACAGTCATTCATACAAGAATGGTTGTGACCGAGTTCTCTTCATAATATCATGTCTAGTAAACCTCTCTAAACAATACGGTATCGTTAGCTAATCACGAAAATTTGCGATGATAAAATTACTCGTTTACGCACGCAGTGTGAGTGTGCAGGAATCGAGTTATTCTCCTAGCCCCCTGAATTAGTTTCCTTCGATTTCGTCTTTTGACAATCTTGTTTTCTTAATCTCAATGGCTGGAGCTAAAAGCATTTCACTTCATCATGAAAGGTACCGATTAATCTGCCAAAAAAACGGTAAATCGCCAATTTTATGTTGGCAATCTATTGCCACGTCTGAAAAGCCTCAAACACGAAGAGAAAAATATCCAGAGCCAACACACCTCACGCACTACATTCAACTTTAGACAATATGTTAAATCCTTCTGTAGATTCAATAAAACCGTGGGTTATAGTCTCACGCATTTGCAGATAAAAAGCACCGAAAACAGGAAACTTTTGACCTTTAGCAAAGTTGACCACTGTTGTCAGTAAAGGTCATTGCAATCGCGCTGGGAAAACCGTGGAAGTTTGTCGCCTCATGCACACAAAGGCAGTTTTTATGCAAACTTCGTGCTGCGCAATCAACAGTCTACCCAACGATCTACTCCGGGCTTCGTTTGACAAACTTATTATGATACTGAGGTTGACTCTATCTGAAAAGAAGTGGGAAATTTATGTTCCCCCTAGTTCATGAGTATCTGAATCCCTTTATTGTAGAAATACAGAAGAAAGCATTTCCCGATAGGATTGAATAAGTTGAAGTTTGAATTCACCGCACAATACATCGATCGCCGAAGAAAAACTGTTTCCTGTGAGCGAAATGAAGAAATATCTCAGAGCTACTAACGGCGTTTTTTATTGTCCTAATTTTCCCATCGTTTGTCCATTACATATCAACCATCAAATTATTTCCAGGAAATTGCCAGATGCGCCTGGATACCCGTAAATTTTCTTCCTGTAGGTGACATACCAGTTAATGTGTACCACATGTTCATCACATATTGCAGGCTTCCTGCAACCTACTCCCGTGTGTAAAGTGCTTACGTCTAATCCGCTTGACTGGACAACTTCTACCGAAAGCAGCATAACAGACTTTACGTAAACCGCCAATATTTTGATAAACTGACTTAATTGGAAAATCCGAAAGAACGTCACATGCGATTTAAACGAATTTTTTTTGACGCTATCCAGCGCGTACGTGCCACTAAGGCTTCCCCAAAAGCCAAATATTTTTAGCATTCTGCTGTAAATAAACTCACAAAAGACTGGAACAATTCAGCTACAACCCATCTTGGCCTGATCGTGTTTGCGTGGCTTGCCACGTGAACATAGTGGTAAAATTTTAACAGTTGTTTTTATTTTAACATAAGCGATTTTCCAAAAGTGAATACGGTTCATTCCTGTTGGCTTTTGTCCACTACGGATATTTTGTGTCGTTCCATCTATAAAAAGATTAGTTTTGATTGGGATCACTGCCATGGAACACGAATTATTCAGTGGGATCCATCTGGACGTGAATTCAGGGGGAGCACCGTTTACACTATAAGATAGCTAAAAAGTAAATTATGCCTGCCTGCTGGGTCGATCTTCTGTCGATACACACATTCGCGTAAGTTCATGCAAGGTTTTAATACTCGGTTTGGCACTCTTTTCCGACTCTTGTGTTAATTTCTTTCTTGTACCGTCTTTACTCCATGATGTTTCTCAAATGTTGAAAAAGGGAATCATAGTGAGAGAACTGCGATGGTTTTGTCCCTTTGCTAGTCACTTCAAAAACACTTGTTTTGTAGACTTTCAGTGGTTGTGCTATGAAAGTGTTAGTTGGATGTTGAGAGTTGTCAGAATGGTTTATCATCGATCTTCAAGGAGCAGGTAATGTTCACAATAAAGTGGACTTGGATCTGATGTTTTTATTATAGATGTGGTCAAATTCGTAAAGTTTTAGTTACAGAATTTACGTTCTCATTAGAACGCGGTGCGTAGAATGATTGTCACCACATGGTTAACAGTTCCGATATTTCATTCTGTAGGTGAAGCCAGTCTACGTTGAAAGGCCGATTATCAGTGTACATCTGTTTCATCCATACTGGAAATCGTCAGTAGTAGTGCGCATCTCACGAAACTCCAGTAGGGAGTCTCCAACCGGTGTGAACACTTAACCGTTCAGTCACGAACGAGCACTCTTCAGACTACTTATCAGAAGATAGCCCCAAGGATCAGTTTACACAGCCCGAGATTGTTTATCAGGACGTAAATATCGGGGGTCTGGATCGGCTTATTCAAGATTTATTTAGGATCTCACGCATACTTCGTGAGATATTCGTAAAAGTTCTATTAACGTCATCTTCGGCTTGCTCACGCGTAGAGGCTCCTGCTATTTCACACTAAAGACGGGAAGCTTTGGACATGATTGTAGTGCATAGTATTGGCTTTGCCGAGACACCAATCCCTTTAATTCTAGCTCTAGATCATAATAAGGGATATTAAGCTTTGCGGTGTAACTCATATTCACTGCTCGTTGATAGAGCATGACCTTGATAACTGTACACTGTAATTCTGGTTGAACTCAATTTTTTAGTGATTCAGCATTGCCCGTCTGCTAGTGGTTGATTTTGGACATAGAATAGGACAGTTTTCGAGGGAGAAAGTAAACCAATCTTCTATGAAGAGTCTGTTTGGTGGATATGGTAGTGCTGGTTGCATATGTACCAAGTAGACTTACCAACAGATGTTCCGTATTTCCCTCGGACAAAGCATTTGCGTTTTAAGCCCGTTTGTCCAGCGCTGAGTTTTCCATAGTAGGGGAAATTACTCAGCCACTGGGTTTTTACCTTCTTGTTGGCATATAAGGCTCGATATCAGTATAGTTAATCCCAATCCATATTTAGCCTGTGACAAATATACATTGTTTTAGAAAGGCTGTACAGGGAGCCGTTAGTTATTTTTTTACCGAGCCCAGCAATTAAGCCCTGCAAAAATAGTCAAGCGAAACAGCAAATTGGACAGCAATCTGCGCACAGATGCGAATGAAAGATCAGGAAAATCTAGCTAGCGTGACTGATGAGATCGGTGGACTACCTTGCGGTCATAGTCTACCTGCCTGTCATTTAGTCCGATCGTGAGCAAGGTACTAATGAACAATCCGGACAAATTCTTGCAAGTTTCATATCCGACACCCAGGAAAATCAACCATAAATGGGGTTCAGTTTCGTCTAGAATGTGGACTTCAGTGAACATCACTGGCAGTTGACTACTCAGACGAGTGCGCGCGAAAGTGCGTTTATTGGTGCAGTTGGGTGTGTAATAAATCGTGAACGATCTTACGGTAATTGGGTAGCCATCCTACAGTACGACGTTCTGTATAATCAGGATGATGCCAAAGTTGTGTGTAGTTTATTTGTGTTTTACCTCACTCTATGCACCACTATACACCAATCGAATGCGTACACGATATTCTCTACTCACTTCCCAATTCGGTGCTGGCCATTGGTGGACAATAAAACCATTACAATTAAGTCCGTACATCTGGCCAATATACTGAACTGAGTGACTGGTATTAGCCCAGTGGTATCATAAAAAAGAGTGTGGGTTCAAGATGTGTGTTGGATCCGAAGACGTATGCGGCGCGCACACAGCGGTACCGCCTTCTGAACAATTTAGGTAGGCAGCTTTGCAGAAAAATCCATCAATCAAGTAGCAGAAATTTTGGCACCAACTCTAGATAGGAAGTATTTTGTGTAGGGCATTTTATAATCAACTCATAGCATTGCATTGTGGATTTTAATTAATCCTTTTCTAGGTGAAACCACCAAATTTTAATTAAAACATAGTCCTATTCCTCGAGTGATTCAATCAAATTCAGTGAGACTTGAAAATGGGACTACGTTTGATGAATTCGGTTGTATAATAAATCCCGGTTGCTATATATGACTGGTTTCCCTTCATTTTTGAAGTCTCTTTGGATGACGACTGACCTGAGATTTTCTGTGTGTATGCGCAGCCAGTTTCTTTCCAGTGCACCAGAACGTGGTCTTCAAATAACTGTTTTTACCGGCAGCCAGCATCTTCGTGTCTGCGGGGGTGGGGTTTCAGTCAGTTGGAGAAATTCTACAGAAGGAATGCAAACCTCCGATTTGCCGTTTCTACCTCGGAACTTTAGAGACAAGAGTTCCTTCGTTCAAAAATTTGTTTTTATTCCAAACTTCCTCGAACAGTGTGATTATTCGCATTTTCTCGTTTGTTCACACCAAACTGGGGGCGGGAACAGTAACAGACTCCTCTTAACAGTGGTCATCATCATTTCAAATGATTCTCATTAAAAGAATTTTAAACTACGGCATCTGATACGCCAAAAAAGAGAATGTTTTCTCTAATCCAGGGGCTCATGACAGACTGATCACGTGTGAACGGGAAAACAAGCTACAGTTTGAGTGATGTGATTCCTTATGCACTCAACGCCACGGATCAGTCGACTGACTCAAACAGGACAGTTACCTTTTCATCTCTCGTCTCACATGCCAGATGTCCGGGTTTAAAATCAAGCAAGATACTGACAAGAAACCTCAACAAGAGAAAAAATCGATCTGATTGCCTCATCTGTTTGGTATTGGCCAGTCATAATAAGGGTGCCAACACAGGGGAAGGACTGTTCAAACGAGAGTGATGTGAATACCATTTACATAGGTCCAGCAACCGCCAAATCAGCTATCAACTGGCTAAGTTTCTCATGAGAAAAAATCTGCAGCAACGCAGTGAAAGTCCCCGGACTGTTTGATTCATTCTTGTAACTTGCAGCCGATTTAAATGATACAGTTTTCCAAGCCGTTTATAGTAACCAACGTTTTGCTTGCGATTTCTGTCGCAGCATGCTTGGTAATAGCCTGGTTCACCATGCCCTGTCGCCCTTCTATAGACTCGCATGATCCGATTAGATAATCTGGTCTGATGCACCAGATCAACCACAGAATCCGTGGTTGATCTCAAGCGGGGAAAACTGGTGACCAAGTATGGCGCAGTCAAGCTTGAAGGTTACTCAAGCATTGCCGTGAACGAGCTGCATGTCCGAAAGCTTCCGTCCTGTAACATGCCGTCAGTACAATCCGTGGTCGAGGAATACTCCGAATTGTTCACAGGCGAAGAGGATCCGTTTGGCTTCTGCTCGTGGATTGAACACGAAATTCCGCTCTCGTCTGAATGCTTTCGACCTTACGGACCCCGTCCGCTGCCGCTCCATCTACGGGAGGAGGTCCATAAGCAAGTGCAGGAGATGTTGAAAAATGGCATAACTGAGGAGGCCAACAGTTCCGTCTGGACTGTCAGTGCCACACTGCACCTTGTCTAACTCATAGAGTAAATTAGCCTATATAAATCTGAGCGTTCCCTTATAATACCAGCTGCTGACTCCTAAATCAACCCTCTCCATGGGTTCAGGCCCGATCGATTAGTGCATGACATGTATGAATGGCCAGATGCCATAATTTTATTTATATCTCGGAATATTATTACTTCCCAAAGGTTTTCCTCATTCGCAATCGTCTAATCCATAAAGTAAACTACTCATGAGTAGAATGGAAATGACGTAGGTTAACAATTTTAATATATCAGAGTTCTGCAGGCACAGCCCAAACTGGTGACTTATAGTTTGTAAGCACAATATTAGTTTGTTCATTCTGATTAGGACGGGAATCATTAACTTAGTTGCATGGCTATTTCTCGACTAGTTGTAGGAGGGCGCAAAATGTCGCTTACAAAAACACAGCATATGTTATTTGAAGCCTTGATTCTGATCCGCACTTTTCGTTTTAATGCTTAAAACACGACTCGCAAACTTACTCGGATACAAATAAGGGTAGAACACCAGCTCTAGGACTGCAAGACACTGAGTGCTCCGGTCTCCAGTTCGGTTATTCAAAATATATTTCATCCTAGAAACCAGATGAATTCTGACTAAGTTTACTCAAATTAAACCGGGCTTATTAAACAGTCTGATGACGATAGCAGTGCTCAAAGGACATCAAGGTTATTTGTAAAGCGTGTGCGGAATGCTGGTTTTACTTGTATATAGAGCATTACTGCGGAGTTTTGCATGCCATTTGTGATGTTCTATCATGATATTCCTCTACGGCCACAAATTGGGAAACCAGGATAATTGGTGACCTGCTTCCCTTCCAAGTGATGTAATAACAAACATTTGTGCAAGTTTTGAACGTGAATGTGTGTAAATAAGGCTGAAATGAACGCAAACGCACTTTAATCCGTGCAAACATTTTGACCAACCGGAAAAAACATGAGGAAAGTGATCTGATATCAGACAGGTGAGAAGATTAGGTGCTCTTTCACAGTAGGCAAACTGTGCTTTACAAAACTATCCCATTTCAGGTCAGGTGTGAGCGAGCGTTTTGAGCTTTCTGAGTGCTTTGGCGTGATTCTTTTACGAGCTATGTCAGAAAATACGATTAAAGTTTCACTGCACAAATATTAGCTGGTTTTTGTGCTATGTTTTCATTATATGTATGAAAGCTCAGAAAAAAGACAGAAGTCTCGTGCATCTCCAGCACACACTATCACCAATTACAATGTTGATGGATCTTACTTGAGAGTTAGTGAACAATAAACGAAACAGCACCATTTTCTGTATCAACTGATTCGACCAGAAGATACCGCCCCTTGGATCAGAGGATTTTGTTTGCTCCAGAACCCTCCAAATAGACCTTCTGGCTGAGAATCGCTGTCAATCATCCAATAATTTTTTTTTTCATGAAGAGTTAGGTTGGCAGTTACCAAAAACTCATCGTGGCATCTCGCCCTACGCTCTCATCTTTCCGCTGCAGCCAATTTCACTTTTGTTGTCGCGCACTCTCGCATGTGTTGTTTTGTTACCCGCTCCTTGAGAATACATCTAAGAAGAGCTTCACGTTCAGTCCAACTTATTCTTCTAGACTGGTAATACCCTCTTTTTCACGTCTATTGCATGGGTATCCGCATCTTCTACCTGATAGCGCAGTGTCTCACGGGTGCAATAATCTTTTTAAGAAGATATGTGCGTGAATATTCTAAGAACTTCCCCCAAAATTCATCTGGCACCCATCTGTCAGAACAAGTATGTCTGATTTCTTGACATCCATTACTGCTCGGTCTACTTTTCTGCCTGTTGAAAAGCAAATAATAACGTATTTACTCTTTAATTTTAATAGACAGTTTGGTAATAAGTGATCTGTTCGTGGAGCAAAAGTAACTGCAGTAAATGCTCTGAAGTCTGGCTTTCGCAGCATGTGTCCCAAATAACCAATGTGTAAAGGGGTGAATCACAGACTCGGTCTGGTTTGTTCGATCTATAGGCAGAGGCTACCGTCTTGGCTCAGGTTAAGCTCAAGCACTTTAATTCAAGTAGGTCTTGCCTGCACATAAACTGAACTTTGGAAAGTGCAAAAAACTACGAAGTCGTTCACGGCTGTCGAAAAAAGCAGAGGGGTAATCAGAGGAACACTAGTCACAAACAGGAGGTCATATATGAAAGCAGCGAGAAAATGTCTCCGAATTGTTCAGAACTGGAGATTCTGTTGGGCTATAATAACCCTGAACCAGATCTCACGTGCAGGTTTTTTCAAAACTAGGAACGGATGGGAGATGGTGACACCGCTTCTGGGCATCGGGGAAGGTCGTTAGTGCATGAAACTTTGATGAACATCAGAGTTGGTCCTAAGAATAGGTGGATTCCGGTAATAAGTTGCTGGGGATTCAGAATTGATGGTGAGGATCGTGATTATTCCCTGGTTGTTATCAGGCTGAAGCAGCGGATAAAACGAAGTTGATAAGCGTTGCACAAAAATGCACCTGATCTGGGTTCGGGTTCGATTAGTGTCAGGAGCGGTAGACATGCTCCTCAAAGGCGACAGTGTCTACAGTCGGACGTTGTACTGCTGGGCAAACTGAAATCAGTCAACCTAGCTGATACTGGTCTTTATTCATCGAAGAAAAAGTGATCGGGAAAACCTCAACAGGGCAGATGTATGGGGAATTTGGCGATATTTTACTACTGCATACAAGGTTTGCAAACCGGCCGCCCGTCATCGGGAATCTGGATGCAAATTTGGCAGGTAAACAGTTATAGAAAGACAGATTCGATAACTTCTAGTGTGTGGCTTATCTACAGCAAAAATGATGATGTGTGAACAATTTTAGTCACTGAGTCCAGTCAATAATACCTCATTATAAATTATTTGTTTGCCTGTGTGCTAGGCTAGGGATCAGTACGTGGTCTCCCGTTCTAGGCTTTTAGGCTACTGTCCGCCAAGGTGTTCATCATAAACATATCGTCACAAACCGTGAAGATAAAAGACCAAACGATAGGAAGTATGAGCATACTGGGTGGGAAAAACCATGTGTGAGGCAATAAGTAAGTTTATAGAAATGTCCAGTGCATTTTGCCGTTCACCAAGGTCCTGTGCTGCAATCGTACCGAAGACTTAAGATGTTTATCGCGACGCTGGAACACCCTTTATAAAAAGTGCATCAGGAAATTCTGTCACTTGTCACTAGAAAAAAGTTCACCGCGAGGAATGTGTACCGGCTTACGACTAACCCATTTGACAATACTTGGCTGTGTCAGGCAATCAACCTGGTATCATCGATGCTATTTGAGGAAGAACAAGAGAAAAAAAGGGGAAAGGAAAGCAAAAAGTTAAAGTTTTGGTGCATGACAGTGTTATTTATCCAGCCGCGGAGAAAACGGCTTCACAAGTGTTCCATCTCATCCGGCAAACTGACAAACTACCGCAAATGTCGTATAAAGAAGCCATTAATCAGAAAGACGCTGAATTTTTTTAACGTACTCTCTTGAAGCCCGGCATTGACTTCCTATGTCCATGGTATTCTAAATGACTGCTCATGATACTCTTGTTATCAAGTTCACCTTGTTTGGTCGCTTTCGTGCATGGCCCGTGTATTGAGAAAGTACCAACCCTCATCCCTAATCAGAATGAAGGTAGGTAATTTTCATTTGAAATTTCGTCCTAACACTGGAGCTAGTCTGTACTGAAAAAAACAAGTGCTTCGAGGCAGTTTCATTCTTATTGGGGATCTGCGTCATGAACAGGGAGTCTCGAACCCGCAACTTCCTGGTGAGTAGCTTGAACATTCAACCGTTCGTCCACGGGCAGATGAAAGCAGTGTGACTAACTAGCACGTAGAGGGGATATATCATCACTCATTTTTCAATCAAAGAAACGATATCACGTGGTCACATGCTGACTGAGTGGAAGCTCAAGTGATGACTTCTCAGATGGAAGTTTCACGCATCGGAGGAATTATAGTCTCCATCTTTGCTACTTACAAATTGTTGGTAGTGTGAGATGATCTGGTAGCAAAAGTATGATATATTGTTTGAAAAAGAACCTTAATTCATGCGGAAGAAAAATATTAACTGATTCTAAGAAAAGATAAATGGGCCAAAGTTCAGACGCTTCTGACGAACAAGCGCTTCACAAACACGAGCGGTTTTGTTCGGCCTCATTAGTGCAGTCAATGCAGCCGCATGTAGGAGGGGCATTTGTCACAAGTAAAAGGGCCATTAGCATCCAACTTTGCTACGTCTTAAACTAATTATTTATGCGTAGCGAAATACACTTATTTGCATATCACTTTGGTTTTGACAGGCGACTCACATGGAACCCAGCTGAATTTCTCGTTTATGATGAATGGTGAAATCTATCGTGGGCTGTCGAAGAGTTTTTAGCAACCTTATGGGTAGCATATTACGTGTATTACTACATGTATTACTATATCTCGGATATCGTGCCAAATAAAACACGAGATGGCCTGATGCAGCACATTCAGCTGCTAAAAAACATCATAAACGAGAGCAGCAGCTGGGTTCCAGGTGAGTCTCCCGTCAAAACCAATTTGATATGCAAATGAGTGTATTTCGTGCAATTTGAGTCCTAGTAGAACATAAGGTTGACGGAAACTCGGGGACTGCGCCTACCTGATGAGCCCCAAGAAGGGCGAAACCGGTCGTAGGCTGTCGAAGAGTTTCAACAGTCTTGTGAGTAGTGTATTGCGTCTATACTTATGGGTACTTGTGAGACTTACTGAATTCAAACTAGGAAGGGAGCAACAGGAATTACTGCACCAGGTAAAGAAGCTGATCAGTCGAACAAGACTGATTTGGATACAAGAAAATTCAGCCTCTTCGCTCTTGAGTGACGCATCGGCTTATACATTTGTTCTGTCACTTTACGCGTGGAAACATTGTTACAACAAGGACAGAGTAACAAATAAGGCACTTATGTTTCATTCATAGAAATGTAAAGGACAAGTCATATACAGCGAGATGCATTGTCATACTATTGGCGCTTCACTTCCCGTGTCACCGATCCTGTAGAGTACTTCAGTACTACGCTGTTTTTCAGGGGTGTAATGCTGGGCAAAAGAGAACTGACGAACGTCTCTTTCAACGGAAATTTTCCTTCATTTGAAAGTCGACAATTGTGCTCCACAAGAAGTGGCATATGACAAGTCTAGCTTCAGATGGATACTACACAACAGTCGACTTCTTGTTTGGACAGAAACCAACTGTGCCGGACACAGAAGCAGATACATCCTTATATCAAGTGTAGTAACTCACAAATGAACTGAAAGTTTCAGTGAATGATAAAACAGAAATTTCAAGAAGTTGATGAACAGGTGACCTTTGGTCTGTTTGTGGGTCTCGGTGATTGGTTTGCGCACGTTTTCCTAATAATCGAGGGGATGTCGGCAGTGCATGTTTGGGCGTGACTTCATTCTTATCAACATCTTCCTCAAAAATTGCAAAAAATCTCCCAGTGTGACTGATTATCTGTCTCCTGAAACTTTCTCCTGTCTAAGACGGTTTGTTTTCGATTCAATTTGCAATACCTTTGAATTACTTGCATTTTCCTGGTTCCCTTAGATCATTACTTCCTGATGTCCTTGGTCGTTTTTCTGAATGGTCCATTCAAAGGATGTGTTATGTAGTAGAGATTCTTCTTTGAATTTGTTTGTCCGTTACGGTGCCCTCTGTTTTTAATTGTCTCCGTTCTTTAGGTTGACTGGCCTGTTCTCAGTCTGCATTTTACCGTGAGCTAATTGAAGTGAATTTCTTTGGATGACTGGGTTGTTCCCTTTTGTCTTTTTATCGTGATCGATGTTCTTACATCTGGTCCGTTATTTAGATATCTTAGTTGGGTAGTTACTCAGTTTTACCAAATTCATCTTCTGTTTTATTGGTTGGACGCATATCTCATCCAAACTACCGCTTCCTTTGGTTTTGTGCTTCAGTGGTTCTTTTTAAACGCGTAGTTTCGTGTGCGGTTTCGAGCTTTGCAGTTTCTCTATCCTTGGTAGTTGAGTTTCTGAGTCATTATCAAGACAATTTGATAACAAAAGCAGGCTAGTGGCTTACCACTTTCATCCCCTCGGGTCCATATCAGCACCGAAGGTTTGTATGCGTCATGAATTTCGGCTCCATACATGCCGGCTTGTCCCTCCAGGCACGGGCGTCCAGCTGTTCGACTTCTGCCCGCCGACGAATGAAATTCGGGAATTTGAGTTTTTCTTTTGTTCTTGTCTGAATTGTTATGTAAACGTCTTTGTAGTTGAACCTGTTTCTCATGTATGGAGACCAGTCAAACCCAATCGGGAATTTTATAGCTGGTTTATGTTCATATACTCGGGTGGACAGCAGCCCTCCCATCTATGCCCTGTGGTGTTTGTTTCAACACATGCACTGAGTCTTGTGCAATAACTTGATTTTCAGTCATTTTGGAATGAGGAGCGCTGTTCGTTAGGCATTCGAAGGTATGCACGCTGTCGTTGTACTTCACTACTGTAAGAGTTTTGCAGTCTTTCCAGAACTGTTGTTGGTGTCATCATCCTCATTATCGTCGTCAGCCTATGATCGATGTTTAACACTGATGCTTCGTTGCCATACTGCTCTTGGTGCGCAGTGTGATTCGTTTGTGTTGTTGCGTTAGTCGTGTTGGGTTTTCTGCCAAAATTTATCAGGAAGACATTTATCCGACTGAATTTGCGTAAGCGTTTCTTCTACTTTTCAGTCTACGACTTTATTGTGCTGCTCTGTTGCGATTCGCTTGAAAAATCCTCCAAGTGCTGCACTGTTTGTGACATGAGCAAAGGAAAAGCTGGGCAAAGACTTGCCTCCAATGGAGGGTTGGACATTGTAAAAGTGAAGGCAGACATACTGGTTGAATGACTGCTTTGTTAACTCGTAATCTGGAGTTTATATGTTGCCCTTTTCTAGGGCTCGGTTTGTAATGGTTCATTTGACAGTCTAGTATTAAGGACGTCCATGAATAGATTAGTCTCTTGTGAAACGGTTGTCGGGATAGAATTCGTTAAACAACTAGCTTGTTTGCCATTCATTGCCATGCTTGGTTTGCGTTTTTACGATACATTGCTAAATGGGGAATTCATTGTTGCCCAGTGTACAGTTGTTCGTAATATTGTCCGCTGAATTCAAAATATATAGTCAGGCTTAATTTGGACACATTTCAGAGTTCCTGTTTAGTCCGTGGCAAACTTGGTACACTGTGGCTGTCCAATAGTTTGGTGACAGCTATCCTGGCTGAGTCGAGTTCCACACATCAAACGAAGACATTATTTTGTCCCCACTGGCGTTGACACTCCTCGGATTTCAAAACTTGTTCTTCACTACTGAGTGAATATTGTGACCCACCAAAAAATGTTACAACCTTCCCCACAGTTCCTTTAGAAATTTGTGGTTTAGTGTTCCTGATTGGTGGAGACGTTATTGCCAGTGTGTACATTTAAAAGTCCGTGGGAAATACCATGAAATAGCCAGATATTAAGTTGTCATTCGCCAATATCCTTCCTTTAGAGTCTTTTGGATACTTTGATATTTCGTCAGACTCTTAATTGTTCATTTCGTAGGTGCTAGAAATGACGATGGACATTCTCTTGGATAATGTGGACGGAACGATGTTTTGGCAGAGTTGTTCTTGAGTATTCTCATTAGCCTCAACGGAGCAAATTGTTCCTTCTAGGTTGGTTAAGTAGGTTAGGTTTGCGTCATCTGATGAGAATGCTTTCCCCTGTGCTGAGTATCTGTCTGCCAGAGAGGTTCCTTATGAATAACTTATTTTTTTCTCTCCTGATTACCAACCTTTCCAGACAAACCTACATGTTTTTGGTGGTGAATGCAACTTATCACCAGAATCTGGTGGTTCTGTTTCTAACATGCATGTTCTCAAACTTTTAGTCTTCCGGCATTGTTCGTCAGTTCTACGTATGTGCACCCATTACAAAGGGAACTAGAATTCACGAACATAGCGATTGCCGTAAACAATAGTGACGCTTTCGTAAGTAGAGTGTTATTATCAGTATTTATTGACAACAGATGTGGTAGCTCATTTGGAACCAGTAGTGCCTCATAAAAAGCCTGTCATATACCATGGACGTCAGCAAACTGTCCGAGCAAGGAGTTCCATAAACTTCGTCCACACAACATCGTACTTACATTTACTTATTTTGAAATAATCATCAAGCTCCATTAATTCCTTGGTGTCACGAGTTCCGGTTTCCTCTCAATATTAGTGAATTACTTCACGTCATTGTCGTATGCCAAATAAGCGCTTCCAATTTGTTTGTGACTGGTCCGGTGAGCGTGGATTGATCGGGCATTTCATGCTTTGTCTAGCAGTTCCTCGCTATACTCTCCAAACGATGGTCAAACAGTAAACAGCTGGATGTTGATGATGGTGAAATGTCTGACAACCGATATGACTTCGTAATATACAGTTTCTGTTCCAATTCAAGCTATACTTTTAACATTCCTACTTTTTCAAACGTGAATTTCAGGTTTTGATTGCCTCCATTGGCGCCAAACTTGTGTGTGTTCCAGTGTACGTACCCATCAAATTGAACGCTGGTTCTGTGACAAATTTCAGTATCCCTCATATTAGCTAAGCACACAGGAGCAGCGGAAAATGTAACTGAAATTCGGCTTGATAAAGGTCGGAACCCATACTGGCTTACCTGTAATGCAAGAGACATGCTAAAATTCGAAAGCATATCACAATTTCCAAAAGTCTCATCATCACCAACAGCCAAATGTTTTACTGTATGAGCGAGACGGTGATAATTGGTCTGTGATATTAAGGTGGCTGGTTTAACCGGTTCTTAATACCATATACGTCTATAGTGTGCATATCACGCGTATTGTCAATATTGGAAAAATGTTGTTACGGACATTTGGATCTCCGTGGTTGTGACACGGAGACCTTGAGAAAAACGGTACAACTATCCTCTCTTAGCTACGGACAGTATCTAACCAAATCGGGTTGTCAGTGACTGGGAAACGAATCTTTCGGGGGCCACAAATTTTCAGCTTCAAACCAATGCCAGGTAAACCTAATGATCTGTGCGTTAAACTTTTGGCGAACGGTTTTTGATCATGACAGATTCTCATGCTCTGTTTGATTCGTACTCAATGAAATACAGCTAGTCACTATAAGAACGAATGTGGTACGGGTAATTAGGCAAATATCATTTAAGATTTTGTCCTGTAAGTGAGTCCAATCTATGGTGAAAAGCCAAGTGGTGCTGTTCAACTGTTTTATTCCCATTGGAAATCATCAGCAGTGCACACCTCGTGCGATTCCATGAAATTTCAAAGCTCCAACAATCCCGGCTGGTAGTTGGAACAGTTAACCATTCGACCACTAGAGACTGCTCAACACTGATCAACTAACGTAGGCTGGATATAATACCTCTCTTCCTTCGAACATGGAATCCACATCAAATGGTCACGTGTGTAGTGAGAGATTCCCGCCTCGAAACTTCCCGGAGTTTTGTGAGACGCGAATTGCTGATGATTTCCAATAAGGATGAATGAACTATGCAGTGCTTCTCATCTTTTCAGTGTCGAATGCTTGAATTTACAAGACAAAATCTGGATCCAGCAGTTGACCAAGTAAGTTTAATGTTATACCAGGTAATTAATATTTAGGTTGGGGCAATTACCAGAACATACAAAAACCGATGATTATGTCGTGCCTTTGGAAAGCCCTTAAAATGCATTGAGCATTATCGGCTAGAATAGTCCAAGCGGGAATAAGCTGGGCTTATATGAACGGGACTTAATCAAACAGTATCAAGCCACTTTGATTGTGGTGGGATCAATCAACTGAGTGCCATAACGTGAGGAACACTCCTCACGCCTAGCCGTTTCAATGAAGCACGTCATCTGACGGTCGAGGTTTTAAAGTAATAAGTCCCAGGATTTAAGTCCAAACCCCGAAAGTGCAGCACAGAAGTGTGGTTCAAAACGAAACGTGATCAGTATCAGCGAATTTTTTCAAAACTTTTTAATGCTTCTTTTTGCCTCTTTATTTATATAGAGATACGCTTGCAGAATTTCAGGACGGGGAATACTGG
Source organism: Opisthorchis felineus (assembly GCA_004794785.1). NCBI lineage: Eukaryota > Metazoa > Platyhelminthes > Trematoda > Opisthorchiida > Opisthorchiidae > Opisthorchis > Opisthorchis felineus. Next base: position 552,486 of record SJOL01009575.1, on the reverse strand, counting down.
ACACCTACCTGAAGATGTCAGGTTGTCGGAATTTTAGCCCACCACCTGGCCACCCCGGCCGCAAAGTGTCATTTAGCGAATAGGATTTTTAGCCAACTGTTAGTCAATGAACTGCTGTAGGTGTTTAACCTCGTACTCTAGAATCAAAAGTTCACATGTTAATGGGCGAAAGAAATCCATTAACTCAGAAATCAGCCATCACCAACAACACATTAAAACTAATAGTTACGCATTGAAATTTCATCGCAAATATGCCTGCATACACATCAAGTGTTTCCCAAAGCTACATGCTTCCAAGTCATGTCGTTTAGAGCAGGTCTACTTCCTGAACTTTCCTTTCTTTGTTAATTCTAAACGGCTGTGTAGCTGTTACACAACACTCGCCGAACCAATATTGCTCTCCTGATGGTGCTGTAATCCCTGCTTGTCACTGTCAAAATTGGGCAAGTATTTGTGAGAAGAAACTACACCAGGAAGCAAGTGTTTATCACAGAAAATTGATGGAGATATTGGCTCTACAAAGTGTGCATTTTCTCACAAGTAATCAAACATGTACAAGCAATTCAAATCGTTTGTGGCACCGAATGACTGTGAAGCTCTGACAGGGGATCATCAATCAACACAGCTTAGAAAATTGCTGACGTGTCTTTTAAATCTTTGACAATACTACATAGACTGGTCAGTTAAAGTATGTTCACTTGTTCGGATGCATGCAAGGCAAATGGTTTCTTGTTCGTATTGCATTTCATATGGCTGGAGTTCAAATCCGAATACAGACAAAGATATGCATTGTCCACAGGGCTGAGTAGGAGCCAAACACGACTCAAACGTTTCAAGCAAATGGAAGTGAAAATACAGCACTCATTTCACGCAAGATGAATGCGAAGTTAGATTACTCCTCGAAATAATGCAGAAACGTCTTGTCGTCTTCAGGCATAACTTGATGTGTATCCATGTTTAACAGAGAAACTGGGCTGTAGAGAAGATGAAACGTAAAAATTTCATTTGGTAATTTGAAGCTTATTGATAAGATGAAATGACACTTTAAGTAACCTAAAGGATTTGGCTAAAATCATCTCGGCTTTAGGTTTGTACTACCCGAGCTAGATACCCACATCTGCATTGCTCTTACCATAGAGTCGCTATTTTAATGGGAAATGAAAGCGTAAGTGATAAGGTTTAGTGCTTTGGGTTCCTGTGATCTCGGTTGTCTTGAGCGAAATTCCGCGGAGTTTCCCTTTACTGCATACATAATGCTATGAAAAGGGGTTGGTTGCATATGGAAACTTGAACCAGCATATGGATTTTAATTAACTGTCACGCACTCCCTTCTCGAAAGAAATAGATTTACGATGTTCACCGATCCAGACTTCCAAATGTCGTGATACATAAGACTGATTACGATAGAAAATGGATCCACCCATTCACTCATCAGTGTTTGGAAATAAATTCTTGCCGTAGAAAAATGCTCGTTGGGCACAATTTCTTCTTAGTACCACAAACGGCAATCTGCATGTTTCCCGGACGTTTTTAGCCCACATAATTCATCAATAGTATATGACAGAAAATATTCTGTTTTTCAGCGTATGTTTCCATAGAATTTTTAACCACTTATGCGTAAATCTCTAGACAGATTAGCGGGCTTGACCAACGTCATTTCGATTTGGAAGAGAGATTTGGGTTGACGTCAAGAGGTAGTCTATGTGATGTTCTTTTACTAACAACCAAATGTGATTTACAACCGCAAACGATTTTGGTTACCAACGACTGAAAAATTGACCTGCCGACTGGCCTGGTCTTATTCTTCTGACGACGTGACTGTCAGAATATGTCAGCATGCTGGGATATCAGCAGATGACAGGTGCACCACAATTCGTCCAGCTAGTCCGAAGGCTTGTTCATAAATTTTAGCATGCAGACCTCTAAAGTTTCGCCTCTTTGCGGTTCAACGTTGCATCAAATTTGACCAGGACCATAAGGCTTAGTAGTAGAAAGTCGAACACTGGTAAGTTTCAAAACTTGTGGTAACTTTGAGTGCACTCACTCTATCATGTGCACACATGCTCAAGAGTTGCTCTTCCGTTTGGCTGCATGTACTCAATATCTTACTCAATATCTTCAAGCAGATCAGTTCATCCTCGGGGCAAATCAGAAGTCAAACGATTCTGGACTATGGGGACCTACTGTCAAGCTGTTTCATCCTTGTGAAAAATCATCATCAGTGTTCCCATGAATCTCTGGGTAGACCTAAACGAGCAGCACAATACGATGGTTGCTGAGGGAAAACCTAAGAGAGTAGGCTTGATTTTTTATCACAAATTATGTTTTTTTCAAATAACATCGTCTCGCCTCAGTTCAGGATCATCAAATCTGAAAACCAAAAGCTTTTGAGTGGATTCAGATGGAAGCTAAATGCATGTGGCCTATTTAAGTTAACTGCACTAGTTTCTTGAGAGACTGGTTAGGTGAAACGAGAATAAACGTTTGACAAAACGCAGAAGTGGTCGGTCTTGTATAAGCGAACCAATGCGTGTCTTTGACGGATTAAACATCATAAGTCGATTGTCACGGAAATCGGTCAAAATTTTACATCCCTATCCTATAACGCACGTGTTAGGCTGATCGAATCCACAAGAATTGCTGTTCTTTGCTTGTAGACGCAAGTCTTACGGATTAAGAGTATGAACTCGGAAAGTGAAATCACGTAATCGGGTCACAATCGTGGAGAACCATGGCGTGATCAAATACACCTATTTGAAAATTACTTTGGCGTTAACGGGACACTCAGCTGAATCTTTCATTTATGATACTATCTAAGCGAATATGCTGCACAAAGGCCATCCAGTGTCTCAGTTAGCACAGCATTCGAGATGACGCATTACAATTTTTCTTGACATAACCTACGTTCATAAGCTTGCTGAAAAGTTTTCAACAACCTATGATCAGTGTTATGGAATGCATCCCAACTAAGGGATGGGGGGAGCATTTACTACAAACTGTTACCTGTATAGATCCAAGGTCCTTCTTGAGAGCCGCGAAAAGCTAGGAAAACGTTTGACATTTTACAACTAACCAGATTTCTAACAAATTTAGGCGTATTTGCCAGATTAAGCAAATGGCGTTGGAATGGAATATTCTTTATTTCTGATTGTCTTGAAGGCATTATTTGAGAGGCTGCTTTGCGAACATGACAAGAATCTCCTCCTAGATTTTACCGGTACTCGGCGTCGGATTCCTCGGCGTTGCCTCCTCTTGACTGCAAACGATTAGGTTGAGTTTAGGAAAATGAGTTGGCCATCCGAAAGAACGAAGATGGCTTCATTGTGTCCTTGAATTTATTGGCTGGACTATGTGCATAGATGAGGAAGTAAACGGCCATTGGAACATTGAAGTTGATATCAAAAAGTGATTTTCCAGTAGGGTTATGTACGATTCCGCTGTATATTTTTCACCAATCGGCGTCATGTAACTTTTGTACCTGCGAAAATTCAGGGCACCCGAAACGTCGTTCCGTTTTACTGTCGTTATGTCAAGAGCACATTCATCTATCTGAACCATCCAGATGATTACTCTTCTAATCAATAAGGGTCACTTTTTTGTCTTCGAGTGCAACGATTTACTGCCTTATTTATTGAGTATCGCACGCGTTAAAATTTCAAGCGGTTTATTCTTTCTGGAAGGCGTATTTCTGAAGCCAATTATAAGCGGAAGGCTGACCCAAATTTGACGCACTTATCTCACTGGAGGTGACGTTCAGCAGTTTTGTTCTCTCTTTCCAAGCTGCTTTATCAAAATTTCGTGTCAGATTTTCAGGTAGTATTTCAGAGGATCAGTAAGCAAGGTATTAGAAGCCGTTTTTCATTCTGTTAATCTTTTTCAATCGAGACGGGGGTGGAGCTCGTATATTAGTTCGGCATTGTTTTACTCTGTTTTATCAGCTCTGTCAGCAATGAACCATATACAATTGTGGCATCAGGACTCAAGTGAATCTCCTGTCAGCTAATTGCGAAAGCAAAAATTGTCAATAAATATCGCTCACAATCGATGAGACGATAAACGCGATCGGAAAACGTGCAAATTGGTGTTCAAAACAGATTTGTCTCGGAGCATCACTTTCGGAAAAACATTGTTCCCGCAATAATTAGTTGATTTGGTGTGCTTGTAACAGCGCCCAGAAGTAGTGTTATTGCATTTTTCGTACTTAAAGTTAACATTTAATATGCACGTGGTAGCCATCGGTGCTTAAAAAGGTTCACTCCAACCTCAAAAACTCAAAATATCGAGTAGGTAGCAGTATGTTAAATAAGCAGTCTACGGAATAATATTGTAGGCACCACACAACTGAGCTGAAGTAAGCGAAACGTTAAGAATTCCTCAGTCGTGCTGTGAGTAATTTGGTGTTGACTGCATCCTCAAATGATAGTTTTTCAGAGAAATTAAACATGTGTTCCTTCCAGTGTACTTTCATTTTTGTCCCAGTTGGAACCCAACTTATCAGCATGCACCCTATTCGACGGAAAATACAGGGGGAAATTTTGCGCCGGTGTCATCCGTTTCATGGAATGCTCCGCTCCCTGGCACTGGTACCCATAAACTCTACGGAGGCTTAAACACATATCTGAGCTGTAGTCAACTGACTAACTATGTGTTTAATTCCTGGGGTTTCTCTCAAAATTCTGACATCACGTGTGTCCTAAAAGCCAACAAGGTAAACGAAATTAGGTTGCTTGGCCAGCTGTTCACCTTTAATATCACCGATTAAGTGTAACGGGATTCCGAATCCTACGTATTATCAGTTTTGACCCTTGGGTTTGCCGCCAATCATTGAGTGTGAAAGATCTCTTTGATGTGTAAAAGCGAAAAGAAAATGTCACTTTTTGTCGTGTTTGTGATAACGAAAATTTAAGCCGTGACATTTAAAACCATCCGACATTCTGCAAAATCATGACTTTAATTTGGCCAATTTTCGGAAACGTAAACTAGGATACTCATTTTATATAACCCTCATTTTTTTGTGTTCTTTGCAAACCAACAACTTCATTCCTGAGAAAGCATATTTTCTTGTAAAACAAATTCAGTATACCACAACTGAATGGGATGACAAGTTTATTTTTGTGTTAGGTTGACGGCATATGGGGACTCAACCGAATATTGTGCAGAAGCCTCAGGTGATGTTTCGGTCTACCGTTACAATTAACCTTCGAGCGAGTGAACGCATAATTTCGCTTACATGTAATCCGGTGTTCAAAGGATGCATAAAAGTGCCGGAAGGACGCGCGCTTGATGCGTCATAAGGAGGACGAAAATTGGAAATGCAGTATGATGTGAGAAGATTTGGCCATATTCAGTAAAGATTTCATCCTGTCAGTAAAGCTAATTTACGCTGAAAAGCCAAGAACACTGTGCAGCTGCTTCATTATTTTTCAGCAGTGCACATTTCACAGAAAAACCCAGAGAATTTTGAACCCGCGACCGTCCAGTCAGTGATTGAACGCTTAAATACTTGACCGTTTGACCATGGGTGGCTGGTCAGCAGTGTGTTTAGCTCTCACTTAGACAGGACTTAGCGCCACTCATCCCTCAATAGGGGAAACCACATCACGTGATCACCTTGAGTGGCAAATTCTCAGGCGAAAAATGCAGCAACCTGTGGATGAGTTTTCATCAAACTTTTATGCCGTGTTATGTCAGCTGGATGTTGATCAGGTGGCTGTTGATCGGTTAGTCAAAGCTGAAAATTTACTTGCAGACACCTCATCACCAAATGGGGGACATCATCTGTTTCGTGGTTGGTTGTCTAATTTCAGTTTTCCTGCTTGATTTTTTGTACCTTTATAAAGAATGTCATATGCTGCTGGAGTCTGAAATCCATTCCATTTGTGGTTTCTTTGGTTCAGTCACAACTGTGTTGCTTTGTAGTATGTCTTTCTTGCATTTGATTGATCCGTCTACTATCACTTGTTTGTCCTTTTCTCGTCCTGATTGGTCAACTTGCGAATTGCGTTTTGGTTTGGCTCGCTTTCTTGTTGCCATTTGATGGCCGTTTGTCCACCTTCCGTTTTTACTACTTCCTGTTATTCGTCATCAGTGATGTGCTGACAATTTGCGATTTGCCTTCTTGCTTCTGACCTATGGATTTACACAGATTTTCTGTTGTGACTTTCCGCTGGAGGCTCGTTTGCTTGATTGGTCTGCCAGTTCTTGTTCTAGAGCGAGTTTTTTTCCTCGTGTGGCGCTGAATTTATTACGTCTTCAGAGGGTGGTACGCAGATCCGATCTCACTTTGTTGGTTTATTGCTTTATTGTTGGAGTACCGGACATCCATAAATTCTCGTTTTTGGTTATTTTTCTGCTTGGCCCCATAGGTGACACGGTGCCAGTTGAATTCGTGTCCGTACTGGTCTCCACGCTTGAGAATTGATCATGTCTCCTGAGAGCAGATCTGTGTTTATTGGTTCTTCTTGACCGTCTGTCCCACATAGTGTTTGTCGCAGTCCTTGCACCGCAGTGGTCATTGCAGGTGTGTCACCTTAGTTTTGATATCATCTACCGCTGTATGTTCATAGGTCTGTTGTATCATGCTGTCGTAGTATGCTTGCGGTCCTCTCGATGATGTTTTTCTGCACGTAAGTGTTATTGTTTTGCCTTCTTTTTGGTCTGTCCAGTTGTTTTAACTGCATATTTTCAGCAATCTTCAAAGTAAATTTCTCGGTTTATCCTGGGTTTCTCTTGAACTTTGCCGTGTTGAACTGTGAAAACTCGGTTGAATACTGTTTGTGGTGGGTTGGGTGGTTGCTGTCGTACTTAAGAATTTGGTACGCTTGCGTCAAATGTTCATATTTTGCCATTACGCCAAATTACGTCCGTGCAGTGTCAGACGCCAGCTGCAGTTCCTTTTCTTGTTGTGGTTGTAAGTTTGCTACTCCATTCTTGAAAACGTTCATCCGCGGTGACCAAAAAGGGGATCACTTAAACATATTACATTAACACTGTGCTTTTCCACTCGAAACCGTGGATGCCAGAAATTCCGCCATTGGGACAGTTTTCGGGTAAGTTTGAAAAAAACGGTAACTTCCATTTTAGGTCGTGAGAGAACCTAAGACTCTCCCGAATGACATGCTAAACGGCTCTTCAGGTGGACAAGGGAAGCTTTGAGACGCTGTGCGTTTCAGTGCTGGAAAACAAGTGAGCCATTCGGAAGGGACCGAATTTTTCCGATGTACTTTGGACCATGTGGACCCGTTCAACATCCGGACTCTCATGCCTGAACAAGGTGCTCACTGATCAACCTGACAAACATAATCTTGTGGAACTCTGGTGAAATTTTCCATTTTCTGATGAATATGCTCCAGGGATTATCAGCCTGAGCATGATAATAGTACTCACCACAGAGTTATTGCAGGAGCTCCGGGTTATCAATTACCATCCTAATGAAGGAATTGATGTATGGCGCCTGTACCTCGATAAAAAACATGCAATCAAAGCAAGTGTTCATTTTTAAGTCATCTTGTTAAGGCCAGCCGATGGCTTGCGACGAGCCTTTGCACAGTAGCTAGCTAAAAACAGATTTCCTTGAGTTTACGTGTTGTCAGTGTTGTCGTGTCAATGTTTTAACCTAATAATTACAGGCGCAAGTAGGTATAAACCCAAGAGAAATAACCTAGATTCCAGCCAACAGTTCACTTAGTCAAACACTCAACTGATTATTGTCGAGCAACTAGACAGTTTCATCTGAGTAGTCAGTGCTTCTAACCAGATGAAACCGAAGCCATTGAACCACAACTTTGACACGTATTTGCAGTAACCTGTAGTCGTATCACAAGAACATCTGGTCACAATACCTCCCTTTTATTTACCGAGACATATCAGGCAAATCTGTAGTAAATGAACGGGTGACCTTAGATTAGCAGCTTGGGGCTCTGCTTTTAGGCTTGATGGTTACAGTACTTGTCTACTTACTAGTCTCGACCACTCATCCGACAAGCTAAAGTTAACTGATGTTTCTATCATTGCGGGATAAGTAACGTGGTGCAGTTGCAGCTATTGAATGGAGACATAGTTAAACTACTCGTCTACCATCCTCCCGCCCAGAATTCATGGAATAAATAAGTCGGTGCTTAGAATCAACAAGTATAACTTCAGATGGAAAACTTCCGTTGGTAGCAACTAAAACGTAGAGTGAGAAGCAAAGTAATCCAAAAAGTTTGGAAAAGACCCCCATTGAGTCAAGGCTAGAGAGGCATTTCATGAAAACAAACGAGCCCCACTCTACTCAAGCACACAAAATAGTAATCACTTTCGACCAGTTTCGACCTTAAGATAGGCACGTTCTTATTACAGCCGAGTTCTTTTGAGGCTATGCCCGAAAAATACCAATGGATATGCACAAAACGTCCTCACCTGATTAGCTTGCTCAGCGCGGAGTGCCAAATCCGCCGGGATATGTTTGACAAATTCTACTTTCTTTAGAGTAGGTTGTTGTAAAGATGCCTGCCATTAAAAATAGTAGACCGTGTGAGATGGCCTTCTTTTGGAAGGGTAAAGTAGGTGTGTTGAGTTAAATTTGGAAACCTATGCAGAGATTACTTCTAACAGGACAACCGAAATAACCGTATTATCTCAAGCAGCGCACTCTTTCCCAGTATGTAGCGATCGCTATTGAGTTGGGCTATGGGTTCTGTACAACTAAAGAGGAACCACGTCGCTCAACCATTTCTCCACCGCACTGTCCTTCAAAGTCAGGTTCTTTCTTTGGTTGACAAACTAAATAAACTTAGTTAAAAGAATTGCGATATTTGCACTTAAAATTATCGACTGGCTGTTTTTGAATGCGAAACGAGGGTCCGTTTGGTCTGAGATCTCGTAGTGGAAACGAACTACAAGTATGTCTGACCTTCATTTGGTTTGCATAATACTGGAGTCTTCTCTGTTTTTCCGGAAACCACTCGATATTACACCCTACCCTAAGCGAGCGAGCTGTCATCTTCGTACATTTATTCACCCCAGGTTCCATTTTGAGATTTGTCCAACGTGATCAAGTTACTGTACTGCCAGAGAGTAGTTTTTTTCAGTCGATCATGAGGGACAGCTAATGCGTTTGCATTTTTGTAAAACCATCAAACTAGGAAGTTTGTAAATTGATTGAATTTGAATTTCGTCGCCAGACAATCCATCTTGAATGAGTGTACGTAAGTGCGTTTTCTGTCTGTTAGGAACGTGTATATCGCTTTGACCGGCTGGTGACTGATTCAAACAGTCATATGACTACTGGTAGATGGTTAGATAGTTTCTTGAAGTAACATACTACTTGTAAGGTTGCTGGAGAGTTTTCAGCAACTCTACAAGTAGTGTGATCCGTCAAGAAAGTATATTTCGACGTCTCGAATATCATACCAACTGAAATACACGATGGCCTCTGTGCGGTACACCCAACGGAAGAGTACCATAAACGAGTGATTCGAAGAGGATTATGTCGAGTGATCCGTTAACACCAACTCAATCTGCAACTATTTGTGTAAGAAGGAAAGCCCTTTGCTGCGGAGTTGAGTATTAGAAAACGCCAACTAAACAGTTACAGACGATTGAACAGGAAAGTCGAACTCTCATTTGCACGTTGT
>SJOL01009575.1:531704-542649 GCA_004794785.1 Opisthorchis felineus | reverse complement strand
ACCCACGGTTACACTTGTATTTCGCAATAAAGTTTGATTTGATTTAATTTCCATCCTTGCAGAGGATTCAGTATTTTCAAAGCCATAGATTCGGAACTGTTAACTAAAGGGCCATAAATCCGACCACTTTGCCTCCTCTATGAGGACGAAGCTTCTTGCGTGGCGGAGGTTTCCGGATCTGGCAATAACTTAACCAAGAATATTCTTTACATCTTCGGTGCGAAAACAATAGACCCACAGAACATCAAGTCTAAGGGTCAGTTGCAGAGCGCCAAGTAGGAGATCTCATGTCCAGGCACTCTGGGTCGTTTTCCTTGGTAGGACGCTAAATAATCTGATGTTTTTGAGTTGATCAATGTAGAACGCCGCTCCATTCACAAGTGTAGGCAAGATAAACCCCCATCTGTATTCCAGACATATTTCTAATAAGTCAAATAGATGACCAACTTCCATCTGGTTGATAATCTCAAGTTAATAAAACAAAATTTAGGTTTTCATCAAGCGAAAGTCATCACAAATTTATGTGTAACTATATTTAAGAAAACCAGCTCTGTTTGGTTCGCTTTGTGATTTGATGGGTTTCGGGGGTATGTTGCATCGTTCGTTCTAAATTATCGCGCGGGCAAAAATTTATGTACGCCATCAAACTTAATGAATCTGTAATTTAGAGTTTGTTCCGTAATGCAACAATTGTACCTTCTCGTTCTCAAACTCAATAATTTTCAAGCCGGGATCAACTGAGAGAATTGGTAGCTACAAAGGTCAGCTGAGATAAGATGAGCATGTCTCTCTTAACCATTCATTGGCAATTGTGGATAAGCCACGAGAAGGCTAATTGTTTACCTTCCTTGCCAAAATTCACTGCGCTTTGCTTTGGCCACTGTCAATGAACATCAAGATGCCGAAAGATTGCAACACGCGTGGAACAGTATTCTTATCTTCCCTCAAGATATTCTGACTTAGAATTAAACATGTCCGTATTGGTTTACTGTGTTTGGAATCAGCAAACGTTTTGTGTACATTTTGTTTGAAGGCACACTGAAAACACTCAGATAACCAGACTGTTGTGTTTGGCTAGTTATTACCACCGTGACACAGTATGTCCTACGTATATATCAGTTGAATGTTTTCGGAAACCATGGCATTTTTTGGCAAATAAAGAGCAAGTTTGTGATTTGAAGCGGATTATAACCAACTCCAAGAGGAAACAAACAACAGATGCATACCATAATTGCCTCTTTGTTTACCCATCCAACTTGTGCCTCCTTTCGAAACGAAAATAGGTTGTTGTTTGTTTATGCGAGCCATATCAAGATTTACATCGATTCATCGTCCGCACGCGGAATAAATATTATCCTCTGGGAATATGATTTAAAAATAGGGAGACGAACTACATTTCACAGTGCCATTCTGTGAACGACACACTCAGACGAGCTTGTGTACGGTGTGCATTTCATTTCATTATCTTCAGTAACTCCTGCGATGCATGGTTTCTGAAAGAAGCAGTGTGAAACCTTCACACAAAAAGGTAATTTCAGTCACTTTCGTGGCACTGCATCCTGCTCGTCCGACTTTTCAGATCTTCTCCAGCTTTCGCGACAACTTCATATTTAGATTTGCAAACGTAATGTGAAACATTCTTTTTGTCACCCACCTGAAAAATTTTCATGTTCTTTGCACCCTGAAACATTGCAGTCGTAAATTTGATGGGTCATTCTAGATGGTTTAACCGGAGTGGTGTTCTTTTTATAAATTTTCCTGGGTTTATTAAATATGCCAAGTATACCTGAACTTCAGACCACACGACAAGACCACTTAAATTAGATTATTAGGATAAGTTGAGTGAAAGAACAGTTCACTTTAGAAAACTACAAGCTGTCGCTCACACAAACAGGATACGACGTCCGAAAATTAGGCCGCAGTAACATTTTCATTAAGTGACGTATGGTGGCTAAAACGGAATTAGTGAATATTCGTACAATAAAATGTGGGGAAAATGTTAGGTTTACGTTCAGAACTTGATCACAGAGGATCCAGATTTGGAGTGTAAGGCACATTGTTGAATGCGAACAGACCGGAATAAGCACATTCAAAAGGCCTGGGTTTGAAAGTAAGAACAAGTTTTCGACAAGCTGAGACAAGGATGCAAGAGCTTTGTCGACCGGGGATGAAGCTTGAGTGTAAAAAATCTGAAGGATAGGAAATTAGGAGCTTAATAAGATCTGAAACTTTGACATTAATAGATGTATCAACATATAAATTAGGACAAAATTGCGGGCAAAAAGCATTCCAACTTCAAATTATACTTTACAAGCAGAAATAGGTGCAGACAGAAAAAAGGTGAGGTTGATGTTGAGTATCTTAAAAAATGTGCAGGAACTTTTGGATCAAGCATCAATGTATTTGTCCAACACAAGATCGATAGTGACAGTCTTTGAAAACCCAGTTCATTCGTAACGTAATTCAATAATCTTGCAGTATGCCTGAAGTTATTCACAAGATCCGGGTAACACAAAGAAACAACACACTTTGGGTGGGAGGATACATACTGTGGTAGACTTTATTATGAGGCTTGTATCTCCGACGGCAGCCTCGGTTCGACTGTGGACTTTTATGAAGAGTGTACTAGCAGCGGTTTCCACAGAGGCCTACTCCCAAGTACTTCTCGGCGGCGAATTTTAGAAGGGTACAGTGCACAAGTGTAAGAGAGTCCGAGGCTAGAGAACGTATCCCGATAAAGGCTACCTACAATAGGTGCGCGTAGTAGGTTGTCACATTCGGACACAATATGAGACAGAGTACACTCGTGGAACCACTCCATGGTTTGTTCAAGTCCTTTTGCTGAGGCTTCTAGCTTTCAGATTGGATCGCGTGATCTTCTTTAAACATACGCTGGATTATGACGTCAGAATTTGGCCTGCTGTGAAAGCAGAGTGAAAAAGGAACACAAAGATAAAAGTGGGGAGAGAGTAGAGTTTGAGCCGCTTAGTCTCAAACACTGTCTTATACGGATCCTGTTCGTTTCCACCCTCTGTAAGAATTTTCAGCAACACGCCTCGATTGTTGGCGGCAAACACGGTTGTGTAATCCTAAAACAAGAGTCACCCATTTTCGCGGGGCGGAAAAGCAATGAGTGGACCAGATGTACAAAGTGATCTAGAGTAAAACACAACCATCAATAGACGGACCTCAGCAAGTGACGTTAGTCGCATTTAGCTTGGGAGCACTTTGAAGAGAGTAAAAGTGCGCAGTCGAAAACTGGCGGTTCTTATTTTGACGACAGTGTTGTCTGGTGGAGAGGCGTTAACCAAACAATTGGTTTAGCAGGTGTCAGCGTATTTGTTGAGTGGAAGGAGGTATGCAACAATAAAGCCCCATTATTAATTCAGTTAGTTTGCAAGTAAATTGCATCGTCTGCTCGGTTAACTACATCGTTAAATTCATGAATGGTACCAGATATAGTGGAGGACTTGGAAACCTACAAAGATCAGTAGACTCCGCAAGGTGTTCCACGAGAATTTTTGTTGCAAAATAACGTTTTCATGCAGGTTCCATTTCGGCATCCATCTCTATTTGGTCCATCCCTTCAGTTTGTTATATTCTTCTTGACTTCAGATCTATTGACATTTCTCCTTCTTTTGGAGGTAACTGAAGACCGGAGACGGAAATCTGCCTGTTTCACGAAGCAGCACAGCAAAACATTGAGATGGCGGTCCATATTTTAAAACACACTAAGGAATCGTGATCATGGTAGCCGTTATTTGGACGTTATATATCTTAAAATGGAAGAACGTTCTCTCTGGTCAGTTGATTCATGTCAGTACATGACGAGCTTCGCTTATGTAGGAGCCATGATTATTTCTAAAATTGTTCATACTCACATCACTCTCGTTTGAACAGTCGTCCTCCTGACCTGGGGTAATTATTCTGGTGAGTCCACACCGAAGGGGGGAAGCACTGGACTCGAGTTTCGCTCTTATTAGAGCTCATCATCAGTGCATATCCAATGGCCGTGCTGGGATTTGAACTCCGGACACCTGACACGCAAGGCGAGCCTGTTACCACTACTCACCAGAATAACTACGCCAGGACAGGAGGACAATTGTTCAAAACTGGAGTAGTGGTGACACGCTCGCCTCGCATATCATATATGCGAATTTCAAACCCCGGCACGGCCACTGGATATGCACTGCTGATGAGCTCTAATAAGAGCGAAACTCGAGTCCAGTGATTCCCCCCTTTGGTGTGGGTTTACCAGAATAATTACGCCAGGACAGGAGAACGACTGTTCAAACGAGAGTGATGTGAGTATGATCAATACATATCCCGCAAACACTACAACAGATATTTCTAAAATCTAACACGGGTCAGGGTACAGTAGCCAGATGAAGTCAGTTGGGTACACGTGAACTCGGTAGGTAGTATAACTTGGCAATAAACGCTGTACAAAAATGTTTAGTATGGGACGCTCGGACCGGTCCACAGGTGCTCTCAAAGCAGTGAACAAGGGTGGCAAAAAGATGATAATTCATGGGGAATGGTGCTAGGTGAAATTTGTGAGTGTACGTAGGGAAGAGACAGTAAAATTCCACAAGTTTACATTTCGAAAATAAACAAGTGATTTCAATCGAGGAGAAAGAATGCGGCAAAGATGAAGCAAGCACCAGGCTTAGATTACGCGAATGAAAACCTCGTTACACCTATAAAATATGGAATTGTCCCCTTCCCTTCAGCCGTAATCATCCATGTGAATGATTCAATAATTTTTCATTATTCAGCTAAACCTCCCGGAGTGTCGCAACCATAGTGGTTTGCTATCTGATACACCGCGGCAATTCACCCAACGTGTCTATCTTTCGGAGTAACGAACCGAGGAAATAGGCGATCGGCGATGGAATTTGCAAAGCATTCATGCTTCTTCGTCTAATGGCTACCATTCATCCAACTTTCTGCCACATTCACGACTTCCACACAAATGATGCGGTTGCGACAAACTTCCACTACGAACAGAAGAAAATACATGCCGATTCAAAGAACATGCTCCTGTTGGTTGTTCTCCTTGCTCACAAGATGAAAAACATTAATGTGTAATCCCTCGTAATTTTGTAAAATGAAACCCCAGGAGGTTTGAAGACTCCACAGGTGAAATGAGACACGGAATGTCGCGTGACAAAATACGAAAAAATATGGAAAGGAAGTGACTTAATACAGAGTAAAAAAACAGATGTACAAAAGCTTGTATGTGTAGATAAATATGCCGTTTGGCGTAATTATTTGGAAATACATAGACACGGCAGAGGACGTTTTTCAAAGGACCACTATATGAGTGTAATAGGAAAGTCATTTTCATACAGGCGCAGATTGATTTTTGAAGAGCCTAACACTGCGCCATCCTTCCTCTAAACATCATGTGTGCCGAATTGGATATAACATGACAGAGCAATCCTCTGGCATTAGGAAAAGTTTCTTTTTGAGGCTCATTCCAGAGTTTAGGTGGAGAAAAGCCGTAAAGGAGTCGTTACCTATGCATAGCAGCCGCACTTATAATATTGATTCAATATGACTAGGTGATGCAATATACTCACAGGATCTAATAAGGCTTATAGAAAAACGAATGAAATATCATCTAGGTATCAACAGGGTTTCTTCGATTGGAAGGAAAATGTAGCTGAGAAGGCTTGAGGATGCAGTGTAATTATGTGGCAACTCGACACTCAGGGTACTCAAAGTCTGGCAGTAAGTGGTCGTGCTGGATTTTCTCCCATCAGCTAGGTTGCTGCATTTCCATACACTATTTGATGAATGCATGCTCTTCAGTTTCTAGAAGAACACTACTCAAAAGGTTGCTGAAAACGCTTTGAAAGCATACGACAGGCTTCAATCTTTTTGAGACTAATTTGGCAGGCGTAGTCCTTGAGATCCCGTCAACCATGTGTTCTACTTGACCTCGGATTGAGGAAAGCTGTGAAATACACTAATTTGCACACTCATTTGGTTTTAATAAGAGGCTCAACCAAACCAAATCTCTCATTTACGATAATTCTCAGCTGAATGTGCTGCATGCACACGGTACGACATTCAATGTGCCATAGTATATTGTTTCTTGAAGGAACACTACTCACAAGGTTGTTGAAAACTCTTCGACAGCCCACGTTGGGTTTCACCTTTCTTTGGGCTCATCAAATACGCTGCTCCTTAGACGGTTCAAGTTCGTTAAGCCAAACAACCAGTTGAAAAAGAACCTTATCAACCGTCAAATTAGGTTATGTTGAGGTTCCCACTACGGAACTCCGAGTCACGCGTGGGTCTGATGATCCTGAATATCAAGAGTAAGAACTGGGTTCGAAAGTACCATATACACAATAGTGAGCAGAATTATACAACAAACCTCGGTCGTCCACGTTTGTGGCTTCAACAAGTGCGCAACTCCGTCACAGACCGGCACAGTACAGTGTCAAGGCCCGCACACAAGACATCGGCTCGGTAGTGTGGGTTGCGGTCGTCCCTTCCGAGGACGGTCTCCTGGTTCTGATTGGCGGTGCGATCACACGGAAATCAAGACAGAACTAGTTAGGGCAGGTTGAGCAGGAGGGACACGAAAGCGCATGGGTAAGTACGTCAGCTATACACACCTACACACGCATGTTAATATGCCAGTAAGGTGGGTAAGGCGGGTATGGATGAGAAAAATAAGTGGGCAAAAGTACATGGTCAGAGTAAACAAACGAATGGGGTAATGATCATGAGATCAAGTTAGATTCAATAGGTTGTCCAACCTGGATGTGGGGTCACGGAATTCCGATTAGCATGAGGGCATATCCAAAACCGAAGGTATGGACTTATTTAAAGGTAACGTGGCTAATATGCTAGGTCCTCAACAACGCAACATTGGGATGGTTTGACAATCACTCATGAATCTGTTCGCTACAATACGATGGAGAAAAGCATTTAGAACAACCATGACGAGGTAGCTTCCAATGGGGATGCCGAAATAAGGGAGGACTTCGAAACGCGGCCGACTCGGAAACACAGAGTAAAAATACACCAGGGGCAATCGGTTCGGTACTGACTTATACGCGACCTCGTAATGAATATTTCTGTGGGCGTTCTATCCAACAGAGGAGGGCTGCAATATCAAGATAGTCAAAAGCTACATTGGTTTTACACAGTTGCATTTAATCTTTACTCTGAATTATATAGTGTGGATGTATGAGATATGTGGGATATAATTTTTGGGCAAAATAATGTAATTCTCAGATGGCACTTTCTACAGGGATTGAGCACTACATCACGCCTTTTTGGCTGTACTTATATGTAGTCTTCAGGGGGGTTGACTTTCGGTGATAGTATTTTGTTACAGTTAACATCGGTATATACTCCTACGATGATTTTCAACAATTCTGATTTTACCCTTGAGTTGCCCCACATATAAGGGAAGAAGACACTGTCGGCTGGTGTGCGCTAAGAGGTGTTGAGTCGACGAGTTAGAGAACAATTGGCCTACACAGAAAATTTCGAATCCTCCTCGTCAATATGTCCCGTCATTGATTTGCCCACTTTACTGCGTTCCTCAGGTTAGTCCAAACCTTTCTTTGTTATGTACATTATCAGATCCCTACGCTCGGAATGATCAAGTTGGACTTTGCTCGTTCAACCATGGATCACATGGAATCCTAATACGGCGTCGTCAGTGCGGCAACCTCTCTTCCGAAAGGTATGTTTTGAAGGACTGCTGAAGCATTTAATGTGTACGTCCCTAAAACTCTGCTTGTGAGGGTACGTTGGATCTAAACTTTTGAGCACTGCAGGCAGTTACACGCCCACTTGGTGCCTTAATGAATGGAAACTCAAATCCGGATAGCGTGTCTTGGTATTTGTCAGGAGGAGCAACCGCCTCTCGAGGACATTCTACGATTGCGCTTACTGAGACTGGGGGAGTGATTCCACAAAAGGCATCCATTGCAAGCCAGGCCTCTCGTGACCGGTAGCGCTTTCTCTTCCGGAACGCCAGGATTTGTAATCCTGCAGCATTTCCCCCTAAATGGAGGCCAAAGGTTTCGTCTGAAGATTTCGACTTGCAAGTAAAGTAATTCTAGGCCCAGAAATGAAGGCTGTCATTCGGGGACCCGGTCAAAACGGAGATACGTGATGTGGATTCTGTGACTGAAGAATGATTAGTGCCATATCCTGCCTAAGTGGGGTTAGTCAACTTGTTTGCGAAACTTCCATGGCCGAGTGGTTTGGTGTTAAAACTGCCAGCCGGAGGTTTGCGAGATCAAATTTCCCTGACGATTCCCAATGAGAATAAAATAAATTTACACCGTTTCTTGGCTTTTCGGCATAGACTGATTTTACTTGCAGGAAAAAGTCTCCAATGAGATTTGCGAATGTTACTTTTGCGTGAGAGTGCAGAAAACCTTGGTTGTTTCTCGAGGTTCTGAGCAGTTTTTGGCAGGACACCTGGGTAGTTTTGCTTCAGTAGTAACCTTCTGATCATATATGCAGTAATTATAACCTCAAACACAGGAAGGCGAATTAAACTGCTGTCACCCACTGTTCATTTATTGGATTTCACAAGTACCAAACCACAGAGATGAAGCTCAGTAATTTTTATCCAGATTGTAGAGGAGCCGGGACACTTGCTTGAGCTCACGAAAAGTGAAACACATGTTTAAAGAATCACAATAGTCAGTATGCATTACCTGAGTCGGTCTTGAATTTCAAGCATTTATCAGGCGAATAACGTTTGTAAGTTGGATCAGGCGACCATGAATTTTCGAAAAATGCTTTTTTCACCTACGGCCTTTTTATGGGAAATGAGATTGAGTACACACTCCTCCCACCAAACGCGTACCATGAACCTTGCTTTTATATAGCCTTTTTATCGATCAACTCGGGTTTTCTCCACATTATTTACGCTGAGTTTTGGCCTAAATTAATTCCACTTGGCTGGTGATCATCATGTCTATCTTCAAAGAAAGTGTGATGAACTACAGCTTATCAGGAATGTATCATGGGTTATGTTTATGCTTGATGGAGCCGTTTCAGCATATTTCCCCTAGTACAAGTTTACAAACTGTACACAACACTGTAGGTTCACACAGTGGTCCGGATATGTTCCACACTATCTCTCCAGGCATTTTTTATGTTGAATGCCCTGTGCAGGTTAGAACATGCAGGACTTCTGTGAAAATTGCTCTCTGATACCATTTGACAACCTATCCGGAAGTCACTGAATCTGTTGGATGGGATAGTAACCATTATTTCTAGGTGGTTGCTGGAGCTGTTGAATTCACGTTCACAACACTTTTAAAAACTCTTCCTGTTGTAATTATTTTGGTGAGTCCACGCCAAGGGGGGGGAGGCACTGGACTCCTGTATAGCTTTTCTGAGAGCCCATCAGCAGTACACACATTTGGCTGTCCCGGATGTCTCACACTAATCCACTAATCCACCAGCGCAAGCTGGAAGCAACTCATGCCTGAACAGACGAACGTGTTCGTGATTAAGGAATGTGATTGGTTGGCCCAGTCAGTCAGTCACTTCGCTCAATCATGAACTCCTTTGCCTGTTGAAACCTGCATATTCAGGTACGCTTTACCGTGCACTCAGCAAGTAATAGCGGCATGTCCACCTCACTTGTCAGATGTCCAGGGTTCACATCCCAGCACAGCCAAGGACATGCTGATTCGCTCTAATAAGAACAAGACTTGAGTCCAGTGCTCCTCTCGTTTGGTGCGTGAACTCAACAGAATAATTGTAACAGGACAGGAGGAGGACTGTTCAAGGAGAGCGATATGGACGCGAATAAGCTGGAGGCCGCCGAATGTAGATGAATGCTCCGTTGTTTCAGTGGGTGACGCTGTTCAAGAGTTAAGGTATATGCTAAATATCACCAACTGGAAAACAAACTCAAAATCATGCGAACCAGTTCTTCCCCTAAAACCGCAAACCGCTTTTCTGGCTGAAAGTCACTGGTTCAGATATTAGTTTTCCTCGTGTTGACATACTAAAGACATTCAGTGATGCAGTTCCGGTCATATGAATCAGTAAAAAGGAGTTAAGCAGGTACCAAGCAAGAGGGGATACATGTATGAAGGTGCTATTTAATATGAGAGGAAATTTAATAAATTTTGAGCTACGGAGAGGTGTTCAATCTGTTTTTTCTCCGTTAGGGCCCTTAGTGGACGTTGCAACCATGCGACTATCCCATGCTCAACATCATTCATATTACTTGAAATCAAGACAAGCCAACTATTATCTCAGATTGGTACTGGAACAGTCTCAATGATATCAGCCTTTTTTGCGTGATTGGTGAATCCGAGTTAAAGAAAAACTGTGTATGCTTTCTTCCCGGAAGCAGGATGAAAATTCCCCCACATCTGTAACCAAATGTAGCCCTACTTTGTTAGTTGGAATGGTTTTTTGAATATAAATAACAGTGGAAACAAAACTGTTTTGCAAAATGTCCTCCCTGAACGATTTTTTCTCTGGCAATTTTTATTTTAGACTGACTGTTATGTTTGCATCATACACAGCAAACTATTTGCGCAAGAATGTTTATTGTGACCACAGCAGAATATGAGAGGACGGTTGGGAAATCGATGTCAAACCAATGAGCACTAGGTGTGTTTAAGCCGGGATGGTTCCATGCTCCCGTGTGATAATTGATATTCACGGAGGTGGTTGTGATGTCATCGGAAGCTAATGACCACAGGTTCATGTGGTCGATCCGTACATACAGATTGAATAGCTTTCAAGGGGGACGAAGGTACTTGTTGATCTTGTGGCAACCGCTGAACAAAAACGTGGATGTTTAAATGCTGGTAACCGCAGGACATGCTGGAATGGTTTGTGGGGATTAAAGTGTGTTTAATTTCGTTTACTTATAACTTAGGTTTTTCAACTATAGTAGACCTCCGACAGCCCACTACTGGTTTTGCCC
>SJOL01009575.1:461782-500716 GCA_004794785.1 Opisthorchis felineus | reverse complement strand
CTCTGTGGACCGTCAGGCACTATGGCCGAGTCTGTGGAACAAAGGTGTCCCCCATAAATTCTTGACCCTCCTTAGGGCGCTGTACACCAACTCCCGCGGCTGTGTGAAGTTCTACGGGAAGCCCTCTTCTGAGTTCACCACATCAAGTGGTGTCAGGCAGGGCTGGCCTCTTTCACCTTTCCTCTTCAACTTCGTCATTGATACGATCATGGAAGACTCACTGTCAGCCTCTAATGCCTGTGGGATCGAAGTGCTCCCGGGGTGTCCGCTCACAGATATTGAGTACGCAGACGACATGGCTCTTCTTGAATCTGACCCCATGGTAATTCAAACAATATTAAATAATCTAAATAATTCCGCCTCACGGTTTGGCATGCACTTCACACCGGCAAAGTGTGAAGTGCTACTGCAAGACTGGGTGGACTCGGAACTTAACCTTACGCTTTCGGCTGAGCCAATTGAGACAGTGGACAAGTTTTAGCGGAATTTTCTCATTTGCAAACAAATTTGGTTTTTCGAGAGACTCACCTGGAACCCAGCTGATTCCCTCGTTTGTGATGTTTCCAGGCAACTGAATGTGCTGCCGCCTCATGTTTCAGTTGCTACGATGTTCGAAATATCGCGATACATGTATATTCGTAATGCGCTACTCGTAAGGTTGCTGAAAATTCTTCGACTGTCCACGACCGGTTTCGTCCTTCTTGGGGCTCATCAGGTAGGCGCAGTCTTCGAGTTTCCATCAACCTTATGTTCTACTTGGAACCAAATTGCACGGACTTAGCGAAATACGCTCATTTGCAAACAAATTTGGTTTTGCGGGTAGCGCATTACGAATATACATGTATCGCGATATCTCGAATATCGTAGCAACTGAAACATGAGGCGGCCTTGTGCAGCACATTTAGTTGCCTGGAAACATCACAAACGAGAGATTCAGCT
The DNA here is from genome assembly GCA_004794785.1 of Opisthorchis felineus. NCBI lineage: Eukaryota > Metazoa > Platyhelminthes > Trematoda > Opisthorchiida > Opisthorchiidae > Opisthorchis > Opisthorchis felineus. The sequence goes on along the minus strand of SJOL01009575.1, from coordinate 499,777 downwards.
GGGTTCTAGTTGAGTCTCTTGAAAAACCAAATTTGTTTGCAAATGAGCGTATTTCGCTAATTCCGTGCAATTTGGTTTCAGGTAGAACATAAGGTTGATGGAAACTTGGGCACTGCGCCTACCTAATGAGCCCCAAGAACGGCGAAACCGGTCGTGGGCTGTCAGTGGACAAGTTTGTTTACCTGGGCAGTTCTATCGGTCCCGGTGGTCCCGCGAAAGGTGAAATTTCCATCCGGATTGGGAAGGCCAGAGCAGATTTTGTGAACCTGCCTTACCTGTGAAGTAGGCGTGATATCAGCCTAACCTTCAAGGGTCGAGTTTAAAATGCTGTGGTGCGCTTCATATTACTGAACGGATCAGAAACGTGGCCGCTGCGCGCCGAGGACGTCAAAAGACTTTCAGTGTTTGACCATTGATGTCTTCGGAGCATTGCCTAAGTCTGATTGGAACACAGGATCAGCAATGCTGAAGTACGTCGAATGGTATTCGGAAGAATTAACTCACCCACGATAGATGAACTGATCACACCGCATAGGTTGCGCTGGCTTGGCCACGTGCTGCGTATGCCAGTCGGCCGACTTCCTCGGAGGGTTCTTTTTGCACTAACACGTGAAGGGTGGAAACGAGCCATGGGGGGTTAAACAATGACTTGGCAGCGAAGTATAAAAGCCATTACCAGCAAACTCAGCTGCGCTGGTCACTGCTGTCTTCCTGGATGGGGACCCCGAGACGGACCACATTAATGGTTAGAGACATTGTCACACGTAGCCCAGTCGTGCCCTCAATGGCGCTCATGCATTCATGCTATTGCCTTCAATGCATAGCTCCCTTCCCAATCACCCACTTGACAGTTTATTGGCAGTCCTGTATTTATGCACCAATTTATCAGCTCCCGCCTCCAATGCGCAGCTACCTACCCTACCTCCCCAAATCAGTGGTGAACGAAACTGTGGCAGCTACAACTACTGTACGACAAGTACGCGGTTCTTACAGCTGACAATGATGATGGTGATGCACACCTCGGAAGGATTTTGTGTGGATGGGACACTCAAAATGCTGATGCAGTTCCCATCAGCTCTGAATCCTATCCCATCGCCTTGCAGCGAATTAACGAATGATTAATAACGGAATTGCTATTCTGAAACAAGGGATAGTAACATCACCGAGTGATTTATTGAATGACAGCTCAACAAAGCATGCTTTTTATCATTGCTTCCCTGTCCCATCTCCAAAGTTTCAGGAAGAAATTTCCGTCCGTCCCTAAACATCTACAAGACATAGAGGACATCCGTCAATTGGGTTTTCCGACATCAAGGTAGGGATTTCCATAATCCCTAGCAAGGTCTTAAGTGGACGTAATGGAAACGGGAAGACAAAAGCTATTGAATGGGACTTAAACCTTTAGAACTCTGCCTGAATTTTACCACGAGCCGGACGTTGATTTTAGTCATTTAACGGAAGTTGTTTCCAAATCTGGCCTGGTGACGTTTGTCTTTTTGTTCACCCTTCCTATTAACAGGCTGGTCACTTTTACGAAACCAATCTTTCAATTTTCCAGGAATCTGTCAATTGACTACCAGTTTTTTATGGAAAACCGTGTGATGGGTTTTAATGGGGTTGGTTGACTTCAGACTTTCCAGCTGAGCGTCATATGAATTTCAGTCGCGGGAAAGGACACCTACTACTAGTGCAACGGGGAAAGCCCGTCGCTGCGGAGTTGTCTATTGGACAAACGCCAACTAAGCGGTTACAGACTATTGGACAGGAAAGTCGAACTCTCATTTGCACGTTGTTTTTAAAAACTGAATATCCGTCTTCTTCTTGAACGCGTCTTCTTGAACTCTCCTGGATATTCATTGATAATCACGCAATTGTAAACGAAAACTACAAAGCAGTCCCACAAATTCTGTAATAAATCCCATCTTCCATTAGACCAAGGCGGATTTGCGAGAACACATACTACTCGCATGCGTTATCAGTAGTACCCACCGTTACACTCGTATTAGACTATACGCTCGTACGGATGAGAGTCAGAAACGTCGTCCGTTGAAACGTACTTACGCTTGGACGTAAAGACACTCAAACCAACCTCGCCAACTGCACAGCAACTCAGCAGAGGTCCAACATCCTGGAGACCAATTGGCCTTGGTGCATGATCAGTGGTCCATTTTTAATGCTTCAATGACCCACGCCAAATTTTCAATTAAACATTATAGGTCTTCAAGCTGATAGTATAGCCGCTCCTCAGCCAGGTTACTTCCGAAATACTCCCGAGATATTTGATGTGAATCTACTGAATCCACTAGAGGCGGCTGATGCCAGTCGAAACTATGAAGAAATCCTTGAAAGTTGTTATTGACGCTAAGCTTTTTTGGCTACTGCGTGTTGTCTCTGGTAAAAGTCAGTTCATACAACCACTTCTGGACAACCAAAAATCAAAAAGAGAGAAACCGTGAGTGAACAATTTCAGCCAACGCTTTGACCACCCGGATTTGCAGAGGAGAAATTTACAGGTAGAGATATTTGAGCTTTAAAGCATTAACTTTGAACCGTCTAGTCAACCAGTGATTAGTTTGTCGTCAATAGTCCTAAAACTATGAAAGGTCTGGGATAGAGTGACATTCCAGGGGGTGAAAATGTGATGTTTTCCAGTACTCCCATTCATCTCTACACACACCCTCCTGTTGCTTTTTTGAAGGCAAAGCCTAGTTTTGAGTTCAGTTTCTGGGAAAGCTGAAGAACGATGTGAAAGCCGCTTAGAGGCTGCGCTAATATCTTTGTTTCTGTACTGCTGCAAAGATTTGCGGAAGTGATAAAGGCTTGAACTCGACGCATTCATGCAGCTTTTCCCCCGAACAAAGCTATGTGGACCGAATTCTCACTGCATGTCGACTTATTAATCACTCAGTCATAATTCTGCGGGAGACTATTGGCTGTTTCATTGACTTTCGTACTGCGTCCGGCCCACCGTGAATTATTATGAACTATTCTCCCTGCCAATGGTGTGCCACCTAAACTCTTTGCTATCATCAGAGCTTATTATTTATGAACGAAGGCTCGAATCCTAGTTTTCGACGGGAAATGCTGAGTTTTTTCTAGCCTCTATTGTTACACACTTTTATCCATTATTGCCGATCTCCCTGAGCATTTTAGTTGACTTGGGGACGCAACAATCCCCGGAGGGATACACTGGTGTTCAAATGTGCCAAAGTGCTTAAACTGCGGACGCTAAGCACGCAAATGACAACATATTGCTTTGAAAAAGCTCAGACCCATACGCTATTCTTTATCAGTCAACTAACAGATAAGAAATTTTAGACTAGTGATCAGCAACAGTAGAGTGACGTTCTCGTGTACGCAAGCAACCGCCAAGCGAGCGATTTCCGGCATAGAACATAATGATATTGAACGCGTTGTGCGCTTCGGCAATTGGATTATACCATTCTGAAATTTTGTAATTTTCAGTTGAGACTCGTTCCTGTCAGGGGGGACCAACCTATGCTGAAAAACCGAGAGGCCCTGTACATCGCATTTCACGGAACTCAGAGCGGAGCTGAAGGATATGTGGTGCTCTGTCCTGTCCAGGTGAGAGCTAATCACATCGCTATTCAACCGCTCGAGGCTCAACGATTAACTGTTCAACCATTGGCCGAAAGCTCACGGGTTCGAAACTTTATGATTTTCGTAAGGAGCACACTGCTGACGATTCCCAATAAGAATGAAACTTCGGTAAAGTGCTTCTCTGCTTTTCAACATAGGCTGATCTCACTCACAGGACGAAATGTCAACTATACCAGTCTACCTAACGGAAGAGCTTAAGGAGAAGGTGACCTTTGTATCGACGCAAGAAGGCTATACAAGTTACGAAGTTATTGTAGAGAAGAAGTGAAATGAGCTTGCGCACGAAGCTTTGTGTATCCAAAAGGGCAATAGGTTCAGGCCATAATTGCGACGTTTCTGACCACCTCTTCTGATGCATATTCTTGACATTCGACGGCTCGATAGAGTATTCTACTTATTCGTCGGAGAATGCTGCCTCACGCAACCGTGCACTAAGTACGACCTAAGTTATTCGACAACATTGTCCTTAAACCAAAAATTTAGTTTTGCAAGTTTAAAGGGACACCTCCGCCATACCCACAGTCACGCCGCTGTCTTTGTTGTCAAATGAGAAAGGGGATAGGCACCACCAAACTAGAATTGGAGGGGTTCGGTTACAATTGAATATGCCTTCGGTATGTCTTACGGTGTGGAGTGCTAGGCAGCCGCTCATACACCATTGGGAAAGTCTTCCATGTGTGAACGGCAACTTACTGTAAATTTACTATGAATGCAGCAGTTACACACCGAGTGCTGTGGTGTCTTGCATGATTACCATTTACTGCTCTAAAAAATGCATAGCTCGCAAACCGTTTCGTACGGTTCACTCAGTTTGGTCTAACACACTAGTTAAGAAAATCTGAAAGCTGCGTAGCTACTGCTGATGACGATCAGGATTTGGGAGCTTCGTTCTCGTTAGTTCGACATTAGTAACCACAGTAGTCGGAATAATGTTCTCTTTGAAGGGGTAAAAGTTCGAAGGAAACGTGCTGTAAATCGAAATTAAGGGACTTTAGCATTCCTTCTATCGGTAATTACAAGAGATCACGCTGATGGTCAGGTTGCTGGCAGATTTCAGTACACTAATTTACCTCTCTCTGAGGCAGAAACGTGACCAGCGACCGATCGGCGTTGACTGCGAAAATCAGGTGTTCGAATCTCGCTGGATTGGCTTAAAAACTCTGAAAGTAATCGTATATAGTCGTATAGTCGATAACTGCCAGTTCTGTGCTGGTGAAGGGATGACAACAGAATGGTTTCACATGGCAAATTACAGGAGTTTGAATGCTCGCTGCGGTAGACATGATGCGCTGTTGATAAGCTGTAAATGGACTAAAATTCGACCACAGCTCTCCCCTGCATCTCATGTCACTTAGTCCGATGTGCATACGGATTTCAAAATTGTTTCCCGGTCTTCAATATGATATCAGGGTCCCGGAATTCGTTGCTTATTTTTCAAAATTTAATTACAATGCGGCGGACTAGTCTCTCACGACCTCAAACAACAGGGCCTAGAATGTCCAACTAAATTTAAAGCTTCTTTGCCTGATGAAACAGCGGTCTCCAAATGCGGTCCTCAAGTTTGAGAACAAGATTTTCGTCACCATTAGATTATCTTGCCTGATGATAGTGCTTCTAACTTACAGTTTGTTCTTTGAGTATAGCTCTTGTGGTAATTACCAAAACAACCCACGTCCACTGGGTGTTTCGAATAAAATGCTGTATCTTGTGCACAAAGCATACAACTAGTTTCTCAACCTGATATGGGATGTTCAACAAAACCAAGAACAAAAATTTCACATTCATCTTGTGCTAATCTATTCTGTTTTCAAACTGTTCTCCCAAGCTGCACTACTAATCTCATTCGGAATCCGGAATAATCCAGAAAGATGATGACCGATAACCTGATGTCAGTTAGTTCTCTCTCCTTCGATGGGCAAAATCCATTCCCGACTGCGCGGGGAAGGTGAGACGATGAACAAAATTTGAAATTAATTAACTTAGGCATTGTCACGTAAATGTGCCGGTTGAAAATGTGTGACGGTTTTTTTGGGGATAACTTAGGTGGTCACGTAAAACTATGATAAGTTCAACATTTTTGAACTGAGTGAATTGCGATGATTTCATAAATAAAATGTTCACAAACAAAATATGGAACCACAGCACTTGCTACACAATCTAGCTGATATTATTTGATGGAAACGCTGCTCTTTGGTGAGCGTCAGCTAATCCTTAATTCTTATGAACTGGTACTAACACACCAGACGGGCTAGCTCGTCGTATAAAAAGTTTTTAATCTCTTCATACCAACTACGGGACCATGTCAGTTTGTTTTCTTGATTTTGTAAATATTAGTTTCAAAACTGAGAACACTGTCAATGTTAGCTGCTATGTTCTGGGAATATGGACAGATTTGTCTTTTAAACCAAATTAAAGAACATTGAGAATGTGATGTACTCTGGATGGTATCACCTGGATGAACTCTTTTGGGGTTTCACGGAAACCAATAAAAATTTGTCGACTGATGTTTGAAACGACAAACATTGCGTGACTTCGAATATCTTGCGTCTGTGAGCTCCCGAATATGATGTGGAAACGTGAACACAAGCCCAGTAGGTAAACACAGACAGACCTTCTGAGAATTATCTAGCAGTTATGCAGTTTGTCGTCATCAGAACGTCACCCAACGCTTTTCGTGTACAGACATTGCGTGAAGAAGGTAGTTACGCGAAAGTTCATTTAGAAGCTTTATGGTTTGGCAGTGATAGAGGGTAAGGCTGTTGGTGCGACACACTGACAGGTCATTTCTACGAGCTTGTGTGACCTGTCTTTTAATGTAGGCACAGTGTACTTCCAACGATAGGATCAACCAAATCAAATGTCCTTCCTCGGTATATAAAGGCGATACCTACAAACCAACTAACAGCTAAACATCGGTGCAACTCTATTAAACAACGAACGGATGATGATATGTCGGTTGCTGACAAAAACTCTGCAACCATATTGTCAAGCTTGCCGTAAGGAACAACAGTCCTCTGCATGATGTGAGCTAGCAACATTTCCCGCAAAAGTAACACTAAATGTCATCGAATAAAATTTGGGGTGCAACTGTCCGGCGTCCATTTTTGCTTCACCTCTGACAGTATAGTTTGATCGCGGAATTAGCAAAGTCCCACGTCGAACGGATCAATAAATTTTTTACAATCAGACAAAAATAAAATGCATCTCTTGTCATGGCGTAGAAGATGGCAGTTTCAGCATAGTCCTTTTGTTACTTGTGCATGTTTACGGTGCGCCCTTGTTAGTGAATGTGAACTGATATAAATTCTCCTCAGTAGGCCTGGAGTAAGCTTGACACATAGCCTTAGAAAAACCTCAAAGTTAGTTCCACAGCCCTTTCCAGATGCGCTGGACTGGGTTGTACTACATAAGGTATTAACTGATATTTATTCTTAATAAAGCAAACGAGACCTTCGTTCAACACTTTTCATTCAGGTTTCAATGCTCTACCATCTTAGGTGAGATGATTCGGCGAGTGGTTAAATAGTGATTCAGTTTTGCAGTGTTACCGGCCTGAGCATCATTGTCTTTTTGGTTTGTACAAACGTGGCGGAAATGACTTTGGGACAATAGGCTCTATTGCAGCCCACGAGCTGAAAGTCACCCAGCAACTCCGTTTAAGCGCCATCTGTTCATATTGATGTGTGCAGTGGTCATGTAGGGTAGCTCCAGGTCCTTCCCGTATCCACTCTTCTCTCTTACTTTCAGTTGAAGGCTGTAAATGTAACGAAATAAACTTGTGGATGTACATCAGTGAAGCATCAGTGTCAACAATGATTTTGCTGTTTCCGGTGGTGATACTGGACATGCGACATTCCCTTTTGTATGCATTCTTTGCTCACGTGTTATTCAAGGGACTGAGAGCGATTACATAGATGTGGAATTCAAATGTCTTATGGAACGGCCCAGACGAGTATATTATGTCACTGCTGGTGTAGTATAGTAGGTTTCCATCGGTCGAAGGAAACCTCTGAAAACCACAATGATTGTTACGGTATTAGTACGGAAATGCTGATGACGGTCTGTTTTTACATCTTTATGAATACTTCACGTTGACCGTCCTCCATAAGCCATATGTTCCAGTGGGACAGTTCAGACGAGAAAGAGTGAGCCGACTTCCCGATCACAGAAGATACAATGCCTCGCTATTTTAAAAACCGCCATCCTCAGTTCGTTGTAGTACCACAAACGCAATCAAGGCTTGCTTGTATATCTTACCACTTATGACGTCTGGAAGCCATGTGAAATCGCCATTCACCTCATTAGGTATTTCAGTGGGCAAAGGGTTGACATTTGTGTATGTAAATCAGTTGCTAACTGCTGGCGCCGTTGAAACAGACAGAACGATGACGTGGCGACCATGGTCCGATAATATGGTCAATAACAGAAGCGTTATTTCAATGGGCAATTGCTGGCGTCAAATCATGTGAAGTGTATGTCGAAGCAACCTAATAAGTAGGGATGGTATAATGATATAGGTAATTTAAAAAAAATTGGTCGGAGCCAAATGGTAGCGCCATGATGGTTGACGTGATAATCAAGGTTTCAATACAGAACAAAAAAAACCCTATTATTTTTTTCTGGCAACTATTTTTACGTAACTGTCGTAACCATAAATATCAAAGCAGTCGTCCCTTGTGTCTCCTGCCGAGGAGGATCTCACGTGCACATTATGCACTAAGTGGTCGTCCGCAGCCAATAATTTCTTACGCAGTACTACCCAAGACGTTCTGTACACACGAGCAACTGATGAAAACAAAGAAGGTTGTGCTAGTTAAGTGAGTCAAACATTTTTATTGAAGGCGCAGAATATTCCTCCCCGAGAAAACCTCAATAACAATGACACACTGATGACGCTAAGATACTCAGGGGGATGAAAAACGGTTTAAGGAAGTAAGGTTGTTTGAGGAAAAGTCTGCGTACAATGCAATTGTATACAAGGTCAATTTGTGTAGGCATTCATGTGAAACGAAACTTTCACTTCGAGCGTGAAACTCTAAATCACGTGGGGATCAGTCCAGTGGATTACAACCACCATTATTCTATCATCACGTGAGGTATGTTAACACAAATAGGCCAGTTTTGTGTTCTTCAGAAGGTGGTTCTTAGCAAACGGGACATAAAAGGCTGGTATGTTACCTTCAGGTTTTTCCTAACCCCATCGGTTACATTTAACGAGATGCCGGGCGATACACAGAATCACGGACTTTTCGTCACAAAAGTTCCTGCTCAAACCACCCGAATGAAAGGGGTACAAACTAGGATAGAACAAGTTAGGGAGTGTGGTCTGTGACAGGATTCCCTGAGGAATTGTGTGACATGTGTAACAGCGCCGTATTTGGTCACACTATATCTATAGAAAGATTTTACGATCCATGCAAAACTATAGTTTTTCAAGTTCGACCGAATGATATAAGTACGCAACAAATTGTGTCGCACCCGGTGGTGTAGCCCAGATTTTGTCATCGCAGTTTCCATAAGCATTTTTGGGTGGTGAATATAGTGCAAATGATCCCGGAAAATGATGCTTGCGAATACCATATGAGGCACTTAGGTATCAAAAATATGGGTTGTTTACGAAATGCGCTCCATCCTACGCAAACACCGAACGTGGAAACAGTTGTGGAGTCGACTTAGACGTCGGCACACCGTACAGGTTTTGCTACCCTATAAAAACAGATAATGCAATAACAGTGTGTGTGCAAAATACGATTGTTCATTAGCTACCAGTCTAGTTATCCAGATGCTGGTGAGGGATTTCACCACCACTCTGCAGCACATCAGAACGGCTAGAAGACATACATATGCATGTGAGGAGATTTTAGGATCCTCAAGTGACAGTTTATCCTGTAAATGAAGCCACTCTTTGTAAAAGAACTGTACAGTTGTTTCATCCTTGCTGGAAATCATTAGCAGTGCTCATTTCACGAAATTCCAGTTGGAATTGTCTAACCCGTGACCTCCGCGCTAGTAGTTCAAACATTTAACCTGGAACAAAAGTTCAATTAAAAAACAAAACTGTCCTCACACTCTCATCGATCTGTAAGTAGAATAAATGAGTGGAACGTCTGTCTGAGGAGTCGTCACTGGTAGAGCCAATCAATACATGTGGCCACGTGATGTCGATCCCGTGATTGAAGAATGAGCGGCTCTCTCTCCTGTCTCAGTGCGAGCTAATCACAATGTTGGTCAGCCAATCGCGGCCGAACAGTTAACTATTCAAACCACTGGCCGGGAGGTTGCCGGTTCGAGAGTCTCGGGAGTTTCTCAAGTGGTGCACGGCTTATGATTCCCGATAAGGACAAAACGGCTGCACAATGCCTAGATGGGCTTAACTTACAGGACGGAGTCTGCATTAAAATTTCCAACTATGAGATCAGCAAGAAAAAGTGGTTAGTTAGTGGGTCATTCCGGGACTAACTAACTACATGAACCGCTGAGTAATTACACTTCTTTAGCTTCGTACTGATAACGGTTGAGATGTTTACTGTACAACGGGAAGACAGAAACTGATTGGATATGCAGCGCCTTCTAGTGCAATCGACGTCCGAGTAGTAAGCACGAAGCCCTTTGCAAAGAAAAATCTGCCTATTTAATTCTTCACGCTGAAGGTGATTCCGCGATTTACAGCCACATTCTACCTCGATCACACCAGAACTTTTACTGCAAGGGCGTGTAACTAGATTTCCTGCACTATCTGTTTCTTGTGTAGTTTACAAGTTCTCCTAAAGCTACACGGACATTTGTATTGGCAGACCGGACAGTCATCTGACAGAACGCTCCGAAGGAAGTGTGCCGTACGGATGTCTTCGGGTTCGTGTTCCATAGAGTAATTCCTACAGTGAAGTCTCACGGACATTAAATACTAGTAATTTATTGATTAGCGTCAAGTTTTCTAGGATGGGGACCTTGATACCGGTTTTCCTATGGTAAACTCCGTGGCTTTAGTCTTTTTATAGTGTGTTATGGCTTGTTTTTCATGCAGTGGTTTACGTCATCTCTTTTTTAGATCCATCGAGCGACAAAAGTTGTCGCCCTTTTTACAAAACAAATACTGATGTTTCGGGCTAATGAATAGTCGTTGTATACCGATTCACACTGGTAATCTGCCTGCCAGACCGGCGGCTGGACCACCGGGACCTCCCACAACAGCCGATTCACGGTCAGTCGTTTGAGCTAGCACCTGATTCCGGGGAAAGGAGCAAGCCGGTTTGTTCGTTTGGCAAGGAGTAACTGCCATTCCATGCCCCGTATGTCGACTACTGAATCGTTCGTCAACCGCGTTTGTGAATAATCCTATGTTTGGTGCAGCTTTTAGCTCGTAATTTGCCTGTGTCCGTGGCAGGATACTCTGGTGGCAAGCATTCTTTGCCGAGTGACACTTTCGACTACCTGATGGAGTTACCAACGTAGCGGCTGGTGACCTGAGGAGCCAGGTTCGTTTCTGGAGAAGATTGTTTTACTTGTAGTCAGACGCCTGCTTGTCGCGGGTACCTCAGGGTTGTGAATTGATACCCTTTCAGTTGTTAGACCGATCGACTTGTCCTGTAAGTGGGATGGGTTTGGCTTAACCTGTTCCGATTGTGTTCATCCGATGTCTCATCATAATTGCTGGAAACAGTTATCATGTGTGTTCCATATATTACGGCACATGTGGATGCATCGTCAGCGTCGCCTGGTTGTGTGGGACTTCAACCTGCACGAGTGTACCTCAACAACTGTACTTCTTCAGCCCCAGCCTGGATGAAGAGTCTGAACAATCTGGTTGACCCTGCCAGTGGTCGTATGCTTGTTTGAGAAATTAAGTTGTACATGTCCGGGTGAAAACAGTGAAAAGCACTCAAAAATCAGCTACGATTACTTCGACCCTAATCACTACGTGAAAAAGTGTGTCAATCCCACAGATAATACACGTGCTCCGACTCCCAGTGGAACGGGTGGATTTATTAGAACATAACCAATCTTCGGTGGCATCGGTTGTTGTATTTACATTTAGGGGTGACTCTGGATAACTTTACTGCTCACCTCCAACCTTGTGTCGCCGACGGATCACACACATGTCTGTCCCATGTCAGCTTGGAAACAAAACACCGGTACCGATACCGTCCCATCACACTCATTGTGCCTGACAGAATTATGGTTTCTCTCTGTCTCAGCGAATGCTTTTTCTAAACATGTATCCAATTATTATCCTTCTTACTATCATTCGACGGAAGGATCCCGGAGAATCTTGTTCTCTGATGTCGAGCAGCACAAAGCGGGCATACAGTTGGAATGTTTTGATAATCTGCACCCCATTGTTGTCTTTCAATGCTTCTCTGAAACGAAGACGGTCTATCCGGATCTCAGAAACAGCTTCCTACCACTCACCTCAATGGGACTCCAGGTGTTTCATGAGATGCGCACTGCTGTTCATTCCCAACAAGGAAAAGACCACTCTCCAGAGCTTTTCGGATTTTCAGCCTAGATTGGCTTCACTGACGGGAGGAAATCTCATTTGAAATGGTCAACCCAAGTCATAGAAGTACAGTAAAAGATGGATTTTCACTGCAGTGTAAGCTATGTGGTGCGCACCCGCACAGTTTCTCCCCGCACTTGTTTTCATCGTCCACCTGACAAGTGCTTACCTGCTACAAGCCATTATACTTTATTGTGTATCTAGTAATAATGTGTCACGCACTACCTATTTTCTCAAATAGCACCGTTTTCTTTCAAATTGACCCAAATAATTTGGAAACTTTAGCTTAAAAACCTCCCAGGACGGATGAATTTTCGGACACGTCCATCATGTATAACATTGGATTTTTTGCTCTTGGAGGGGTATGACCCTGTCAGTAGGCGAAACACGGTCCACAGTAGTCATTTTAGTCGCAAATTAGCAAACAGATATTCAATTGAAGGTCAAACAAGGAAACAAATAGAATAAAATAAAATAAAGGGTAATGCGTAATTATAAACGTCGGAATGTGGGATCTATGAGGCATCCAGGTATGGTAAACATTAGGCGGCGTAATACGGCAAAGTTTTGGAGCGTACTATATGGGTTCTGGCAGATTAATTAAACGGGCCGCTGGGTATTGTTTCCCAGGGTGCCAATCGAATATTTCAGCCGCCCACCCCGTTTATCAAGTTTATTAATCACTAGGTTTTATGTACCGTAAGTCGAAGGAGTGCTAAACAAAACGTTGGCATTAAGCACTGGCCAACCTCTTCTAAATATTTTTCAGTTTGAAAGACCTACGGCGCAGAGACGCTGAAAAGCTGTTAGCACTGGTATGTTAACCAGTTCACTTTTTTGGGGGAGCTCAGTATGACAATTCAGAAAATAAATATTTGATCTATGGAAGGTTGTCTCGACAGTTTTCTATGCGGGCGATATTCCTGAAAATAAGAAGTGCTCAGGTTCCGAATGTTTTATTTAGCTGACTTCTATGGAGGCCAACCAATGAAGTGCGCAGTAAAGTAGCGCAAACTTACTGTCCGCAAATCTGACCAGAAACGATGTGTTAAACCACCGATTCACCAAAATTCCAGTCTCAGTGGCTTGCTATGAACTTCTGGGCTATTTTCGAAAAGGTTTGGGAAACAATCGGTTGACTTAATGCTGGGCAAATTTTCGCTATTGACACAAAAGCTCTGTCAGACCAAGTGAATGGGTTACGACCTTGGTCGAGACTTAAGGCGGAAGGACAACTAATCAGCTAAGTCGGGTTAAATCAGTGTTAGGTGTCTGCCAAGGGATATTGTTTGTTAGTGTGGGTCAGAAAGTGTTAAGACCGATGGGAAACCTACATGAGTTTGGGTCCAGCTAAGGGTCTAGTTCATCTGGTTCGCTTCACGGGAAGATCCCCCTTGAAGGCCGTTTACACTTTTGTCCGTCCGTGTGGGTGAGCTAGGGCTACGATGGTTGTGTGAGGGAGAGGGATTGTTCGGACTTTTTTAGGTTTGGGATTTTTACCCCCTTTTTGATGATTCTTCGTATACTGACAACCCCATGCTTTCCCATGCCAACTCCGCTAATCTTCCACCATAAATATCGACCAACTTCATAACCTGGTGTGTTGGCCTAACGAAGCTATTGTGTCAAAAGCGAAAAGTTGCCCAGCACTAAACCTACCAAGTGCTTCCTAAAATTTTCCGAACACGATGACTTCTCAGTCGGTTCCAAGCGTTTTCCAACAGACTGAACACAGCTTCCGGGCCAATTATTTTTATGGAGCCACTATCACACTGAAAACCAGCAGTTGACAGTTGGATAACCCCACAGGGTTTTAAGCTCCAACAGTCCTGGTTGCTCTAGTTGGAATGATCGATATGGGTCATCTGCCGACTCGAGAATAAAGTTGAAATCTTCAATCAGGACATTCCAAAGCGTCATTATGTCTCAGTCACCGGCATATTTCCTTCATATGCCTAGTTCAGCCACTTCAGGAAGTCCAGTTTTCTAGGATTGGTCACTTACATTCTACTCAATTTTTCTTTAATCTCCTAACTTAATCCATGAGCTAATTTTGGGCGTCTTGCCTTTTGTTCACGGTTATCCAAATTAAAACAGCCTGACTCAATTATTTACGAGTATGACCCTCTTCTGCAGTCGACAACGATAGTAATGATGGTGACAACAGGATGAGGAAATGAACGTGGTAATAGCCGGCTGGGAGAATAATTTGACGAAATGTCACTTCTTTGGATTCACTGTCATACCTTCTTTGACGAGACACGTTTAGACTGGGAGCGACGATCGCCCCAAAATGCCATCCTTCCTTCGCTTGCAGGTCTATCTTGTCAGCCCCTTAGGTGCACTAACCACAAGCCTTTTGGCCAGAGAGCCAACAGTCTCTCTTGCACTTTGGGTTTGCTCTCAGTGACATTCTCAGTTGGTTCTTTAAAAGAAACTTCTTTTATGTAGCTCTTTTATCCATATCCAAGGGTATATTGAGGTGAAATTTGGCGCATGGGTTCCCAAAAGCTGCCCAACAAAATAAAGCCAGAATATGAACTGCAAGGAGGAGTTAGACCAGCTTATGTTCTGAAAGTTTGAAACATGAGATCGTTGAACAAAAAATGAGGACAAGCGATCAGTTCGGCTGGATGCCAACCGCAAAAGTGAATGCATATTGTGGAATGTCTTCCTTGGCTGACTGATTGTGCTCTGCCAAACCATGTGCAGACTTTTGGCAATGGCGGGCCGCCATAAAAATGATCCGCGCGTGAGAAGTATTTTGGTTTATTCGGTGGGGGGATATCGTTTGTCTTCAAACGATCACCCATTTTATGTACTTCTACTTTGAAATCTATCAAGAAAACGATCAAAATATTTGAACTTGTTTGCCACCCTTTCAACTAGAAAGCGTTGGTAATATGAGCTGATTTGAAAATCTGAAATCGGATTTTATCCCTTAAGTAAAGTCGATCCACGTAGAAACGGCAAAGGGGACAGTACAATTGTTTTATTCTTGCTGGAAACCACCAACAGTGCGCTCCTCACGAATACAAGGGGTATTCGAACCCACTTTAATGTCTGGACCTTAGTTAAAGACTAAACCATCGGACTAAAAACGGCTGATCATAAGCGTGATTAACTCATGCTTGGACAGATCACTTACTCATTTTCGTAGCTTTTTTTTCAGCCAGCTGGTCATTCTCTGACCGACTCAGCTATGGAGACTTGATGAGTAGCTCGGAAAAAATAGTAAAGCACGTGACCCACCCATTGAGCAGTCAAAACTCGAGCAGCTAATGAGTACGCGATTTCGATTTCAGTCTCGCACGCGCATATCAGAGCTGTGTGCTCGCCGTCAACACACAATAACTCACACTGGACAAGCCTTGTTCTGGCTACGCCATTACTAGTGCTTTCAATAACCGGTCCACTTCCGATTATGGCTTCCACTGCCTACTTGTCTTTGCAGTAACATAACATAACATGTTTAGCCAATAATTAATCTATAAAATACGGCCTTGATCGCTTAGGCAATTAGTTGATTTCACCTTATTTCCAATTTCTGCAGGCTCAACCGAAGGTATTGTAGCATGGGTAAGTCGACGTAATATGCTGAAAGGCAACGATTACACAGGGTTTACTCAGAAACAGCAGCATGCGGAGATACAGCAAGCACGACGCACAGATAGGGAGGCAGAACGACCGCTTTGCAGAAACACGTGTATTCGACCACCGAAACCGAAACCGAAACTACGGGTACAAGTCACGTGAGGTACAGAAAAACAGGGCAGGGTCACTCAGGAGGGGTGTACAAGCAGGCCACTCCTTCCTGTCCGGCGCTCGTGGTGGCTCTTCAGGGATACCTGAAATTGGGGGGGGGAGAGAGAGAGAGGTGCACACTTAAGATCATATGTAAAACATGTGTAAGCAGGGACAGTCAAGTTTCAATTGCGTTACAGTATGTTGTTCACTTTCCGACCAGTATAGTTCCAAGTGGCATCGACACACGATCAACTAACCTGTTCTTAAAAATGTTACCTGTCGTTTGGCAGGTCTGTGTATCTACCTGAATCAACTTACTACTTTATTGTTAAAAGCGGAGCAAAGATCTCAGTGCATTTTCATGTCTCTTAAATCAAGTGATTTATCCTCATTTCTGATGCAAGTTTGATTTCCAGACAAATTCAAACGCATTGAACCCGAATCAAGAATGAGAGTTCGATCAGTTTCTTCCACCTCAGGGAATACGCAATGTATATACCCTCATGTTGTCTTGAAGTCAGACAGAACGTCGATTTCCTTTCTATGATTTGTGAGATGCGGTGATTTGAAGCATCATCGCATGTATCGAAGCGTTCGTACGAAAACGTGACCGCTTCACTGCTTCAGCAATCAGGTAAACGAACATGTAACGTTTTAAATATATAGGTTTTCAACAGGACGGTAGATTAGACCAAAAATGTTCCACTTTATGGGACATGTACCATTCCACC
The DNA here is from genome assembly GCA_004794785.1 of Opisthorchis felineus. Classification (NCBI taxonomy): domain Eukaryota; kingdom Metazoa; phylum Platyhelminthes; class Trematoda; order Opisthorchiida; family Opisthorchiidae; genus Opisthorchis; species Opisthorchis felineus. Next base: position 483,181 of record SJOL01009575.1, on the reverse strand, counting down.
AAATATCTACTCAGGTGGGAATGCCGCTTAAATTAGGTAGAATGCCCCGATTTTCGTAAGCACTTTGAAAAGACGGTATACATAATTTGGGTTCTTTACATCGTGCAGTCAAATGAATGAAAAAATCGGTGGTAATTTAAGGAGCGAATGCTCAAACGTTTGTTCCTCTGTTGGACGAACCACAGTGGATAGGATTTAGTCTATTAGGGCAAACTTGTCACAGTTTTGAATGTCTGGTTTAGTGTTTCGTCCCAGCTGAACTGCCGCACGCTTGGAAGTATTTGGCAATGAAAGTGTGAACCTGAAGGGGGGGGGGCAGAGAATGAAGTCTTTGCACGATACACCGGGGGTATTTCGCTGTATTTCTCCAGGCGTATAGTACAGAACAATGTGGGATAAATGAATAGACGAAACAGAAACTCATGTTTCTGTCCACTTACAGTCTCCACTCACAGTTTAATGCTAGCCACAAATATATCAGCCAGGACACTGCCAAGCGGGCTTCCTATGGCGACAATTTCAAGGTGTTTGTAACACTGATCATGGAAGCTGAGGATGATATTCCCCGTACAAAACTTGAATAGACTTTGCCGACACTTTAAGGTTGGTGCGGCTGGTATGGACAGTACCACAAAGAAGTCCTACGGCTTCATGCGGAAGCACATTTATGACCAAAGAAGTGGGATCCAAACTCGCGAAGAGTCTCAGCATTCAACTGCGCTGGCGATGCTGCCATTTCGAAACTTTACCCCAGTGTGTGTACTACCAATCAATCGAACACCGGTCTCAGTGTTTGCAACAACCATTTTGTCAGCTTGTGCTGTGGAGAGTTCACCGTCGGTAGGATCAATCTGAGAGGGAAGTTTGGCTCGCATAATTTAGACGTTGCGGGCGGCTGTGTGTCTCTCGACTTCAAAGTTTTGACGGCAGTTTCGGTAGAATGCGAAAAAAATCCTTTTCTGGCGTAACTGGACTATCTCCAAGAGTTTTGTCTACTTATCCAGAATTGTGCAGTCAGTTGCGTGCATCATTGCGATACCAGGCCTTTTACCTGGCTCGTCGTTTATTTTCAATTCTTCTGGTGACCACACGAGGGTTTCTTCTAAAAGACATCTTCGTTTAGTGGAACCGCATCTTTGTTGGGGGTGTCATTATCTCCGAAAAATATTTGCTTGTTGGATTATTGACAAAGTATTTTCCAAAAAACTGAATTTTGAAGTTTCGCGCCATCTTCGCCATGCTGCGTGTTTTTCCAAAATGACCACGATTCTGTCCTACTGACTAGTTGCACTTTTTGTGTTCTCCAAAGTCATTATATATATATATATATATATATATATGTATATATACATATATATATATATATATACGAGACGTTGCTCTAGTTGCCTTTTTCTTTTGGTTGAGGCAATAACTGCTCTTATTCGAAGGTCCGGTTTTCTTCTTTCTGCGCTGGGTGGTTGGGCTCGCGTTACAGCTGGGGATTTGTGCGCTCGTTCTCCTGTCGCGTGTAGTCGTTGATCTTACCCTTTCGGCTCATAACAGCCTGTTTAAGGTGATTCAACGGCCTAGTTTTCTACTATGATCTAGTGTGACTGGACTTGAACTTCTGACGGGATAGCTGGCAGAGAAAATGCTTGAACTGTAGTTGTGATCCGTTGTAGTTCATTTTCCTCCCCAGAAACGCAACATTTCAGGCTTAGTGGAAGTGACTCTGCCCGATAATGATCATGCTGAACAGACGATAGACTGGTTACTTATCCGTCAGGCTTTGGTGGAATAGGGGCTTGGGGTAGGTTGTGATCGAGAGACTACTCAAGCTGTTGCGTTGGTAAAGTCTTGCTCTGTCTAATTTATTTGTATTAAATCATTCCGTAGAAGCCCCTCCCCCCGTCAGAAGAGATGAAGCAAAGTACACCCTGACATGTTTCGCAAAAGTTGGGTTTCATGAAAATGTAAACTTTTGTCTCCAACATTGCGCAATATAACATTTATTTGTACCTCAGACCCTTCAGGTCCTGTCAAAAATTGTCAAAAAATTTATAACTTATATTGGCGTTAGGAGCCCATAGAATTAGCCCCTCTCATCCTTTTAAAGGACATAAGGTAAGAGCCCTTTTCTTATAGCGAAAACCTTTGCGTAAAACTCATCTGTCGCTATCCCCTCGGAGGCAAAACTAATCGCAAGCCCTTGTTGTTCATAACGGTTCTTTCTATCGACAAACAAAACTCCACAAAGGTTTCTTTTTTCGTTTCTCTTTGTTTCTGGGGCACCTGGCTGGTACGTGCAATATAGAGATTATAAGGTCATATGAATCGATAGTAACATTATTTCATATGTGTTTCGAAGACTGAACACACTTGGTCTGGCTCAAAACATTTTCTTACGTGCAAAGACACTTACCCTGATGTGTTGCTGAAGGCCTGGTACTCAAAATCCCAAAGGAGAGGAAGCCAGCAAAAAAAATTTGCGTACTGGTGGAATTGAATGCCCCCCTGAGTGAGCGTGGCCCACTCAGAACTGCAAAGCATTTACGGTAGGTGTCAAATTTGTGGGGGATTTTGGTTTATGCTCGGAGCAAATGGTCGAATGACATCAGCTGCGTAGAGACAGTTTGCCTGAATCCGTGACCGCAATAAATTAGAGCCAGAGTCAGTCAGGATAACATTTCCGACAATAGAAATCAGAATAAAGCTGAATAAACAGTTAGATCTGAAGTGGTTCAAAGGAGATATTGAGCACATTTCAAAGTATCACTTCTGTTATTTGCTATACACGGATTTAAGATAACTCAGTCAGTATATTGCAAGCTGAAAATGCCGAGGAATTTGATAACTCATCTAGTCTCCATATTTCAATGAAAACCGTGTCGATTAGTAGGCACATACTTAAAATAAAAAGAACTTAGGTTGTCGGCGTATGAATGCCAAAAATATCTGGTTGAGTATGTCCTTTGTAAGTGGCCTTTGTCTCAGTACATACAGGTTTATGGAAAAGCCCTACCCATTTAGCCGTGGATGAATTTAAATTAATGAATGAAAAGTATTCATAATTAAAATTAAACTGATCAAAATATGAATCCTGGCAGACTGTGAAATGGAGACTTTTGAGTGTAACCAGGAATTGCGGTTCTCGAATCCAGCTTAGTAGCTAAACCAAGTGGATGTGTGCCCGCAGTAAAAAGTATGAGGCGTGAACCACACTAGATGTTGCCTCACGGAATCTGTTGTGCATTCACAATCAACTCACTGGTTTCTCAGATGTTTTCTGCTTTTTGGAGATATTATTGTCTGGTTTTCAAATCACAAAACATTCATTCTCCCTTGAGGTTCAGAGGACAATGAATTTGCTGCAGTCCACCGTACAAGTGATAGATGGTCACATCGACCAATCATTTTCGCTTTAAACTAGTCTTGGTTGTCAGGGGAGGTCTAACTGGAAAAGTCCTAAATTTGGATCACTTGGTCTGAAATACAAAATAGCTAAATGGCATTGTTAACCTGGCCGAAAATTTCAAATATGTCTTTTGTGAATTTGTCTGGCAGGAAGGACTAATATCAGGCAATGCCGAGGAGCTTCGGAAAGTGAACTACAAGCTCAGGTTTCCCTCGAAACAATCACACCATACCGAGAGAAGGACAGTTTAAACAACAGAATAAACCTAAAAAACGGTAGTCCGTGGGTAGGTATGAATGTAAAACAATATGCCGGTTGTGTAAAACTGCAATAATATCAATGACTATTTCTTGTGCCACTTCTTACTCAGATTTACAGATGACCTCTAGACAACATGGGCATAATAATTGTTAACATCGATTGTCAAGATCAGACTTTCATGCCAAACGTACTATGGAATTACGTGATGTGTTATCGCATGAAATTAAGTGGGTGTGTACGCAGCGGATGTTATGGGTACTTTAAATGATCGGGACCGGTGGATGCCGTCGCAATTTGCACCCGGTTTCAGCGGGTAAAACAATTTCAGCATTCTGCCAAAATCCGTCCTGCCTCGATGATGCAATCATCACAGGACAGTTGAAAAGATAACCGGAAAAATAGGATTCGTCTCTTCTGCATGCTTGTATTCCCCAAAAAGATTCCGAAACAGGGTTTTAGCAGAAGGGGATACTGTGTGGACTCTCGTAGAGATGACCAAACTTAAAACGCAATACAGTCAGCCAGTAGCATTCACGAATTACATTGGCTACTTTCGTACTCGATAGCGTATGAGTTTGCGTTTGTTGAAACTGCTGCACTCCGATCAAGCATCGTTGGTTTGTAGACTGTGTCAATGCTACGTGGATGTTTTTGCTTCACACGAAATTTGTAAAACTGTGTAACACTTAATTAGCTGTTCCCTAACCCTGGCCTTAATTTTGCACTTAGAAAAAGAACCCATTGGTAATTTTCCCGTTTGGTATATGTGGTTGATTTATTCGAATTTATTATACAAGTTGTATTCATTGCCAGTACATTTGGAACCTAGTTCAAGAAAAAAATCGATACCCCCTAGTCTTCTAACGACAGCACTGTCGGATTTCGGAAGTACTTGACGTTGTTTCACCCGACTTGAATGTAAAAACATGTACACAATTAATTTAAGGAAGACAGAGTACTTGGAAATTAGCTGAAAAATTCACACGTAATTATTTGTTCTGACCAGGTGTGCATTGTTCCCGGAGTTTGTGACAGGACCATGTTTTGACTTTGCTCTACTACATAGTGTCTTGAGTTCCAAGCCTTGTATATTCGGACTTCGAAATTCAAGGCCCGAAAAGTGAAGACCAGCATGAGTTTGTACTACTTGAGCTGGTTTGATTAATTCAAGATTATGCAGTGTGGAAAAATATTCCATCAACTCAGCTAATCAGCGGACTGCCTTGTAGTTCAAGGTTATCCTGTCCGAAATCATCTTTAAGCCACAAACTTCAAAAGGAAATAGCTAGGAGGCCTATATGGCTTAGTAAATGCTGACCTCACATTCGATCTGTCTCATTACTTTCGGGGAAATTTGGTGTCATATACTGGAGTAAAGCTCATTCGTCTGAAAGAACAGTTTTGTGCTATCATCACCAATTGATGCTTGCATGATTTAGATTGATAACGCCGCTAAAGGGCGTAACAAACTCTGCTCAATTTACGTTTTTAACTGGGATCATATCGGTGCCCACCTATTTGAAAAGCAGTGCCAGAGCTCCTCATGTCTTTAGCTTGCCAGCTTCAAAGGCTTACCAATTTGTGAGGCTTGAAAAGTTACTGAGCGTCGCCGCGGTCTTAAAACATAATCAGCGTAACATGGTTTCAAAACCCACAGGAACACGCATCTTGAATACATGGAAACTGTCGCGAGCAAGTGGTTTTATGAGAGTAATCAAATTATTTTGGGTCTATTTTAACTATCCTTAGTTATATGTGCCGCGCGCTTGTTCCAACACTTGCATATTACAAGGCGAAGTTTGATTATCAAAAAATGACTGGCTGTCGTGAAATTTCAGAGATTCGATGACATAAAAATGCTCCAAGTACATTGCGCTGTCAGAATGTATGTTATTTCCCGTTGACGCTCGGATGAGAGTTCCAGAATGTCACGTAATTTTTGCAGCACTTTGTGCGTTGTATTCAAATGAAGTGGCACCACAAAATCAAAAAAATTTCACGATTGTCCTCATAAAAATGATTGCTAAGTTAGATGGTGTGTGAATTCTGTACACTGTGCTTGTTACTTCAGGTGATGCAGTAAACCGTTTTCAGGATGATTGGATAAATTATGAGATGGGCGTGTACATTTGCATCAACAAATGACCGCTTCCGAAAGATATTTCCAATGTACGGCGTTGATTGGCTGATTTTTTCAACCAGTGAGAAACCAGCAAATTATGTTATATAAAGAACCACAGATATTTTATTCATGGAAGTTAAATGACACCTTTAGGACACATGACTACAAAGACGCCGGAATGAACGCAACCCACGAATATTCCTCCATAATACTTACTCCAATAGCCCCATCCATGTGTACTTTTGACGGCTGGCCACTGAAGGTTTTTCACAAAGGATTCCAACCGTTTCACACACAATTCGCTTTATTTCTATGCCCTCTGGGTGTACTCGCGAACCTGATCAATGTGGTAGTTCTCTGCCAACCAAGACTACGTAATTCCACGAATCTTTTGCTTTGCTTCTTGGCAATCAGTGATGGAATGATCATGTTTTTATACATTTTCTACGATATATTTTATCTCATAATTCCTTATTTAAAGGAAGGAATGCCTTTGAATTATGCCAAAATGCTGTTGGTTATTATCATCTTACTCAGTTCTTTTCAAGCTTTTTCCGCATGGACCATCGTTGTGATAGCCATTTTTCGGATGCTGTACGTTCGAACAGGGGTTCGTGCTGTTATTTTTTGCAGCAACGTTAGAGCTAGACTTGCAATTACGTGTGTTTCTATTGTCTCGATCATTCTCACTATCCCGCTTGCTCTGGGACACCGTGTGGTCCCTGTTCCGGCCTCAACTAACGACTCAGCCAACGGTAGCCTCGGGAGTAACACAACAATCAGCTACACAGTTCATTACGCACCCAACGAAATACTCCGATTTTTTGTGTTCATCACCACAGCAATATTGATCAAAGCTTTGCCCGTAATTATTATGTCGGTGGTCAGCATTATTTTGATCGTTTCAATACATCACACTGAACGACGGTATCGTGGATTGCAGAAGGATACTAACGAAAGGCGTCGGTTTCTTGCGCATATCGAATTGGACATGCGGTCCAGGATGGAGCAGCAAGACTCACGAATGCCGACCGAACCAGAGAATGGATGTGGTTTGGGGCGTTCATTCCCAAAATACAGTGGTGCAAACTCTTACATATCCAGTGGACGTAACGCAAACCAAACTACTTACATGTTGCTCACGATCATTGTCCTCTATGTAATCACTATTCTACCTCAGGTGAGTTCCTGAATAATTATATCAGTAGTTCGTTGAATATGAAATAAATAAGTGCGTTTTTGCTGTTTAGGCTCTATGCCTAGGTAGGTGTTTTCTAGATAAACGTCATTTGCAGTCAAATTCCTTCCAAATATGATCATTCTTTTGAACCGTTTAAAGCCGTCAAATGGATGATGATGACCCACGGTGTTGTCTTCGTTGAACATGTTTTTCCATAAATAGCGCCTCGTTAGTGATCAACCCTTAGTCAATTGTGCTCCCATAGGATTTTGAAAAGTTTGTTCTTTACAAATAAACATTTTTCGGGATCTAACGTTTGGCGAGTCTACACCCAGAATAACTCCAAAGGTGAACCTTGTGAACAGTATAGCATAGTTGTTGATCATGCTCTCAGCGTGTCACCTAACACCCGGTTATCAGCTTAGTTTATTAAGGTCAACATTTGAACTTTACAAGGTATTTTGGGACAACACTGGATAGTGCGGTGTGGTATTTGCCTCGGCGAAGATTTCAGGCCTCAAAGATAAACCTTCTACAGCAGTGTCTTGATGTCTTATTCAAACTTTAAGTAAAACAGCAGTTGTGAAATTTATACCAAGCTCAGCGAAAAGATTAACAGTCAGCTGAAGGAAAACCAATGGGAAAGTTGAATAGCAATCAGTAGTACCCGCTGGCGATTTATCGGCGTAGAACCGTGCACAGGACTCTAGGTCAAACCAAAAGAGACATGGGCTATATATATAAGGAGCAAAGGCAGGTGTTTTGCATACTGCAATAGTGTTAAAAAGATATAGCTGAATCCATCTTTTATGATCTTCTTCAACCAAATGCATTGCATAAAAGTCATCCCTGATATTCGAAATACCGGAGTATATTTTCTCGACCAGTCGTAAGTTGCCAGGAACCTCATGAGTATTGGGCTCGTTCGGTAAAATTATGGTAGATTTTTTTCGAATACAGATGGTCAGTCATTTTAATTTTGTCCGCCCTCTGGAGGCCAGAATAGCCTCAAACGAAACAGAGTGATAAGAATATTGGGTAGGAAAAATATATCTTAAAGAACAGTCTTGTTGTAGCAAGCTATGCATACTGAGCGGAAGGATGTCATTCAGCAAAAGTCGATCGTGAAAGCTACTTCAGTACCAGTGAGGGTTATCTGACTGCGCCACGAGATGCTGGATTCATGTTGGAAAATGTTCTTTTAAAACAAGATGTAGGAGATTCCGTACCACTATTTTATATTGTCCACTATGATTTGGTGAGCCACATGTGGGGTCTGGATGGGGACGCTCCAACTATCAGCTTGTTTGATCCCGCTTGTAAGCCCGTATAAACGATAACAGGCTAGCCGACATAATTTTGCTGAGTGAAGTAAGCCAGAAGTGGCCTATGGTTGGAATACAATGAGACAATGTAAGATAAGAATACCAGCTGTATTAAAATTGACGTGGACTTGCGCAGTCACATGATTGCAATTGTTGTTAGTGTGGGCTTATTTGGCAATTTTAATGGATGCGTTTTCCACCAAGTGAAGCTGGATTATGCTGAAAAGCTGAGAAGCACTGTATAGCTGTCTTATCCTCCTTGGTAATCATCAGCAGTGCGCCTCTCACGAAACTTCAGTACAGAGTCCCGAGTGCTCGGCGTCCTGGATACTAGCTTAAACACTCAAACGTTCGGCTGATCAGCAGTGTGATTAACTCGCACTTAAACGTATTATACCGCTGCTTATTCTTCATTCACGTAATTCACATCACGTGAGCACACGTGCTGACTGGCTCCTTGAGTGGCGATTTGTAGTTAGCATGCAGCTGGTGAACTCCTCTGAACAGACCACGTTCACTTCCACCTTCTGTAAGCGGCTGTAGCGACACTTTTCGATCGATGCTACCCAACGTACTGGTGTAACACAAAAGCATTACTTGTCCAAGCTTGTCACCTTGAGAAGTAAGCGAGGTTGTCGGACAAGCAACATTATCTAGAGTAAAGTGCGGCTATGAGAAAACTGATGCAAGCCATCAGCAATCCTACACTTTCGAATAGTTTGAAAGTGCAGAGGTGTAATTTATGGAGAAGGAACTTAGTTATTGTGCGGAATTAGACAGAATAGCCAAACCGGAAAGAGTTATCATTGGTTTATTGAGGACCTCAATATCCTTCCCATTTAGGGCAGACAGGTTAGAACTGAAATATCATAATTCAACGCTCAGAGGGGTAAATTAAGGCGCAACGAAATGTAGGACCTCGGTTATTGTCATTGTCTATAAGTTGTCCAACCGGGAGTTAAGGAGTATACAAAAGCTTAAAGTGCTAGTATGATGGACGAATGCAGGAAAATTAGCTAAACCGGTAGTGGGTGCCCGAAAGTAAACAGTGAAGACGGTCTAGACAAGTAATCGGTCCCCTTAAATTGAAGGCAATTCGTCGGTCCTATTAACATGGAAGTCGTGTATGACTGCAGAGGGAAGATAGGGCTGACCATTCAAGAGTAACGGTTTACATTCTAGCACTAAGGTTTTGATGGATTTTGGACAAGAATCACATGATATGCGCAAAACAATTTGGCTTTTAAAAAGCATCCTGTGGTCAATCACCTGTGCATTTTCGATCTATTAGTGCTTATCACGTGGGAGTAGTAAAAATGCATAAGTGGCTCTTTGGTTACTTTTCGGACCTTATCTCATCTAACCAGCTGGTGCATTTGATATAATGAAATAGCCTGTCAAAATTGGTTTGACTAGTTGCCAACTTGGCGAAATACCCTCATTTGTAAACTAAATGAATACCCGGTTTATGATGTTATTCAACCTAATGTATCGTAAACTGGTTTTCTCACGCGTGAGTCGTTACAATATAAGAAATATTGCAATCTGGTTACTTTACCTAGCGCACTATTCATAAAGTTGCTGAGCAGTCTTCGATAGCCCACCACCTGGTTCGCTCTTTATGGGATCCGTCAGGCATTTGCATTCCCAGCTAATGACACTGACGTATCAGCTTGTGAACCTTCAGCCAGATTCGTAGCAAATCACGTGGATTTTCGGGCGTATAAGCGAAAGCATCTACTGTGTTTCCACTGGTAAACACTCCATTCCACTCCATTCACTGCTGAATGAAATCTCTATCAAGTCCCCTAAATCCCCCAATACTCAAAAATTTGCACTTTGCCTTGACGAGTTCGGTTTATCCAAATATCAGCTGAGTCCTTTGGGGCAATTGTAAACCAAACTATCTCTGTCATTACTGTATAAGATTATGTATTATAAGATATCAGATTGTAATGAACCATTTTCTGCCATTTCCCATTTTTCACTTGGTTTTGGAAACGGTTTAAAGGCAATATTATTGAAGCATTAGCCCGAAGGTGTTACTTCGGAAACTTTGTTTTTTAGCTGGATTGGGACTACGTTCTGCCCGGCCTGAATATAAAACGCTGTGGTACACAACGAAGATTTCCGGAAAAATTGCATTGTTTGAGATACATTTAAGATTAATTCCCCTACACCATCTTGATTTCTGCGCGAAAGCAGTGGTTACTTGAAGCGTCCGAAAAACCAAGTCATGAGTAATGAATTAAAGTCAGTTTATCCATTAATCTGTAAAAGTTCCATAACAAGTGTCTTGATGGAACATTTACAAAATTTTCTAACAATAAAACTACAGTATTTTACTGAAGCTCGGGAAAACTGCCGGCTGATAAAAAAATGCTAATTGTTGTAACAACATGTTTAGGTGGACTGCAAGTGTATATTCACCCACCAATTTAAGTCCTTCGGAACTGAAGAATTAAAGGCAACGCCAGTTTCGTCTCTGCTCAAAACGTTTGAGACTTTCGAAGAATGCGCAGGTGTTTAATGTCTCACCCACCGCGTACCGAAGTATGTGATTTGCTTACCAGCCCTTCACTTATGTATACGTAACCATACATAACTATCTGTTTACCTCACATCAAACTACCCAAGGGGATAACTTTTGCAAACAAATTTGCTACCCTATCAAACACTCTACTGCAAGAAACGTTGCCGGTTTCTTTGTGATCTCCAAAATGGAGCCTTTTATTCCATTATCGCTTTGATAGACCTTTAAGGAAAGGCAATTAATTAAGGCTTTACGTGGGTTGTAATTGCATTCTTTCAAGGCAATCAGCACCTTTTGAACCACGAATCCAAATAATAGCATCAGCACTCAGCTAAAGTTAACGGATTATCTCGTTCGCAGATCTCTCCCTCTGAGTGTGCCGCATACAGATCGCCACTTTTTGTAACGATATTCTTACTTACATAAGAGTATCCAAAACATATGGTTCATTTGAGTTTTGTCCCAGGCTCCTGTTAGTATGACCGTCTCCGCATACGTTCAATTCTATGTTCAAGTGGGAAGACGGGTTGTTTACTTATTAACAACTCATCCACACGAGAAGTCTTAAATCTCGAAGCCCGTTGGGGTATATCGAAGCGTTTCTATCAACCTTAAGTGTTATGGTACGTGAAAGGGAGAAGTATACACACGCATACAGATCAACCTGTCAAAGTTGTAAAAATGCCAACTCCAGAATACTACTTGGAATTGTTTGAGATAATTTATTATTATTTATTATTATTATTATCGTTTACTGGTATTAATATTCTCGCCCATGAACTATGGAGATATCTCATACTCAGATGAACTCACAACAGTGTTATGAAACCACAGTTACCATAAACGTTTTAAGATGTGATCTGAAGGTTGAACGTGAGCTCTGCTGGAGCGGGAGAAGTTAATCCTTGTTAACTTCATCAAGACAAGTTTTTGCTTGAGATTGTCTCGAAGGTAACCGGAGAGTGAACCTCCACGATACTCCCTTGCGATTTGACTGGTCTGTAACCACAAGCTGTTCACAAGTATACCGATGAGATAGTCAAAATAAACTGACGAATCTGCAGGCAAATTTATTACTCTTGTCGAGCGCCTCTAGTCTCCTGCGGCTGATAATTTTGTAATGTCTATCGACATTGCACTCTTTGTGGTTACGGTTTAGCAATGAAGCGAGTTTAATTGACTTGAGCTCCGTATGTTTATTCACTATTTTTAAAAAGTGTCATTCAGGCAAGTTCTGTTTCAATTTTTCGGGACTTCTCACGCAAATGAGTTTGAAAAGGGTCTCAGAAAAATATTATTGGTTTGTCTCCTCCATGTTTACAATCACGGGAGCTGAAAACCTCATTAGCGTTCATTCTCAGGGTGGTGTTCATCTGCAACTGTAGGACGTCTGGCGTCCTGCTTGCAGGGCGGCGACCAGCATTAACCGCTGTTGTCCTGAGTTGAATTAAATTTTGTTGTATCCGCTTACCAAGAGATACACAATTACAATGGAAATTGTCGCATGTTGTCAAATGTGTCTCGAATCGCTCAGGGCCACAATCGTAACAAAATGTATAAAAATAACAAAAATTCGCGGATTATTTGTTCAGCAATAGAACATATGCCCACGTGGTCTGCATTCGTGATTGAGTGAGGAATTACGGTTTCGTGTGGCTCATCTTGCGATTGAGGTCAGTGGTTGGTCCGGTTTTTACTCAAAACCCAAGTTGGTGCAAATTTTCGCATGAGTAACCTCGGGTTATGTTGTAAATGGAGAATGACAACTTATAGTACCAACTGTACTCACTCAAGTTGCATTTCCATCAAGGCAAAAGTTTTCGTCATCAACAATTTATTGTTCCCGTAGACGGTAAACTTTCGGCTGTCGTGAGGTGGCAATTCAGACTGTCAAAGTGGCCCGGCGCTTAAATTTTTGCTGCTACTTATATAATCTTTTCTGAAACTGTCAAATCAATATCATTTTTTAGTTAAAGTAACTCAGCCGTTCTCCCTGTGAGAGCCAACAAACATGAGTGCGTGAAAAATCTGAACCGTTTCTGGGTGCAAAAGTAGTCAACAAAAATACCTTAGTGAGACAAAATACTTCCAAATTGTTTACATATCTGGCCCTTGCTTTCATCTCTGAAATTTGTACAAACGTTGCTGAGAAAAATAAAGTAAGGGCCGAGAACAATCAGTTGTATGACTGCAGGCTATCGGCGCAAAATATGGAAAAAGGCTTAAAAATAACAAGCACCGGCGGTTGAAAAAACAAGCACACCTGGCTAATAACTGATGGCGCTCTGGCTGTTGAATCAAAAAGCTAGTTTATGGGGGACCAGTGGCCAAACGTTCGCCCACAGTTCCATTAATCATACAGTACATATACTCTCTACGATCCCTTATACTGTATGTAAATACTTATAGAGCGTATGCTGTATATATACGCAGAATAAGTGATTGTAGAGAGTAAGCAACAGGGATTCAAACTGTTAATCAGAGTTTGCTTTTGTAGGCGTGATACACTACTCATAACGTCGCTTAATACTTTTTGACACCCCACGACGCCCACCTCAAGTATCGTGCCAACTGAAGCCTGAGGTGAGCAGCACATTCAGTTGAAGAAAACCAGCATAAACGAGAGAGGAAGGTGGTATGCAGATGAGTGTATGAGTAGTGTTTACATTTGTCCTGATATTATTCTAGGAAGTAAAGGGCGATAAGAAATTTGGATTTGGCAGCGTCATCCGCGATGTGAATGCTCTGTTCAGGCAGTTTGCAACGCAGTCATCTATGCTACTGCACAGTGACGATTCCCAAATAGTTCGATAATTGGCTTTAAAATTGTTGCACACACCTCCTGGACGTTTTGATGTCAGTCAAATAAAATACGGATGTTTTTAAGCCACCAGGGTCATACAGCTAGGAACTTTGTCCGCTGCATCAACGATATTATACTTTATTCGGCATATACCTCTCGAAAACTTGGGACCCAAGAGCGAAGAATCTATGAATGTTCCAACCCAGCAGGATTTTCTCGCTGGCCAGTATCAGCCTTCTAGTGGGGGGCAATGTGTACTGTTGGAAGAATCTTCAAAACTCAGGGGTGCAAAAAATCCTGGTTAGATTGCTAGAAAAAGCAATGTTTCTCACAACGTGACGAATTTGGAGAGGGACTGCTAATCGTCAAGGAGGAATATTATTTTAGATTGTCAAGCCCACAATTCATAAGGGGTATCCTACAGTTTGCAGTACGCTGAGCTTTTTGGTGTCGGAAATATGCCAATAAGTGTTCAAGTACAATTCTAAGCTTTTCATGGCTCCAACTCTCCTTGTAAAAACACAGGAACGCGTGCTTGGTTATGTGGTGCATGATTTGATCTAGCAGGCAAATAGGTAAACAAATAAGTAATGGTTCTTCCTCTGTTGCATTTTTCTGTGTCCAGCTACTGTTCAACTAGAGGGATGTACGAGGACGGAAAACATCTACGTTGCCTAAAGGAAGCAAACCAAAATCCATATTTAGGCATGAAGCACAGATCATTTAATCAGTGGCTTAATATTCTGATTGCCGAAAGATCTGGAGCCACTGTATTGATTACTAATGAATTAATTAATTGGTTGACTAACTGAAAATTGTCGTGATAGACTAATCACTGGTAAAAGTTCATTTGCATAAGCGTTCGTTTTTTGCGGGAAACCCACCTGAAACAAAATGAATTTCTCATTTACGTCTAGCAGTTGTTTTTTAATTCTCCTTTTATAGACCCGAGAAGTGCGAATTATTAACAAACTTCAAGAACTGCTGAAAGTCTTGTTGTCTTTAAACCTGCAGGTTTCACATTTCAGTGGACGTTCTACAAAAGCTAATTAAATAATAAAACGGTGTTTGATCGTGTCAGCCATAACGTATATAAGACTTACAAGTTTATCAACTAAACTCCAATATTCAATAGTCCAAAATATTTTTATCGTTGAAAGTTTTCCGAACAATTTGCACCAGTATGTGTATTGAATTGAGAAAATCCATGCGTACCAGTACTTGTAATGTTGGGAAAGAGTAAGTGTAACTTTGATTCCGCAGAAAACCAAACAACCCGCATTACCTAGATGAAGTACACTATTCATACGGTTCCTGAAAACTCTTCGGCGGCCCGCGACCGGTTTTACCCTTCTTGGGGCTCATTAGGTAGGCACAATCCCCGGGTTCCCGTCGAATCCAACTTGGATGAAATTCGGCAAATACACTTTCGCATAACAATCTGGTTTTCACAGGAGACTTAACTGAAACCCAGCTGAATACCTCGCTTATGATACTCTCATTGAAATTATAAGTACAGCATAACAGCGAGCTAGCAGACACCACACTTTTTGCCCTATTGCTCTACTACATACGGCTAAAAAGGTTTCTTGCTACAAGCGTCACTGCCTAGCTTTATTTGTTTTCCCCGCTTGATGTTATATTTTAGGCTAATATTTGGCAGTCTAGTGCATGTTCAGTAACACGGAAGTTTTCTGGTATTCCTGCGCAAAAAACAGGAGGGCGTTTGTATCAAAACATGTTCAGCTTTATGAAATTTCTTAAAGCGGTCATTACCGCGTGACGTGGTTTCTGTGACTGAAGGGTGAGCAGTGCTATATCCTTTCTAGGTAGGAGCCAATCGCACTACTGATCAGCCGCTCATGGCCAAACAGTTAAGTGTACAGCCACTGGTCGCTGGTTCGAAACTCTTTGCCTTTCATGAGATACGCATGATTCTGATGATTTCCAAAAGGGATCAAACAGCTGTACAGTGCTTTTCAACTTTTCTGCATAGATGCGTTTCACTGATCGGAAAAAAATCGAAATGGCATATGTGAAACTGCTGACAGCATGATTGTTACTGCTCTATAAAACATGACACTACCAATTTCGTTAGTACTCTGTGGCCTGTTTCAAACTGAGCCCAGCAACGCTTGTACTAAATTGTATTTAATGCACGGAGTAGAATTCCTACCGTTTGCGGTAGTCATTTACTGATTTTCTGTATCCATCTCACTCTTGTTCCAAACGTCCTTTTTCAGTCCCATTGCAACTAGTCCGTTTGGTGCGCGTCCAAGAGTGGAAGCACCGGGCTCATGTTTTGCTCCAAATGTCTTGTCTGTCCTATTTGTCTACAAAAAATCTGATATGTGAAATGACAAAGTATCCAAATCACGTCAAAACACCACTAACATAGGCAAGCGTAATCATGAATATAGCAGCCTTACAGACTCATAAGTACATTTTGGGGTTCCTGTTACACAAAACCAGAAGCGGTTTCACTAAAACAGACAATAAGTACTATTTAGGACATTTTTCCAAATAAAATCACACAAGGCAAATAATGGTCACGATTTTATCGTCGCTACAGCCAAATCGTTGTGAGCATATCATTTTTGAACACAACACACTTTGTTAGATCCGTTTTGTGCTAAATTGCATGCCGGATTAGTGAAGAGCTCAAAAGGTACATCCATTGTTTATGAAAGAGACCCTAAAATACCGGCTGACGGTCCGCACATCCTTGTTTTAAGCATTGTTTCAAAACGTTATTCTTTCGAGACCCAATACCATTCAGCCGACTAAACATTCATGCCAGTTTGCCTAACCAAAACCTTGCTGTATAGAAAAACGCCACTGCATATCTTTCGCGTTTGATTCTTTCAGGATTTGAGGTAAAAACAAATTCATGTTTTCCATATTGCTGTATTATGCGATTGCCCATCGGGCTGTCAATCGAGTTGTGTCGCTTTGGCCTTTGCGTGGCTAAGCGTAACGAACAATACTTGGCATAATGGATGTCTCAGACAGCACAGTTTTCTTTCCGTTCTTCTTCACTCTTTATACGTACGATTAAGTATTTCCTGATTCCCTTCACGGGTGTAAGCATGCTGACAAAATTATGGTCATGTGTAATTGTTGCTGTTTGAAACTCCAGTTGGAGTTACATTGAGAGTGTGCTTGATTAGAATCCACTGTCGGCTTTTCATTCGGCGCACAATAAAATATTGCTGAAGACTTCACCCAACTTTGACTTTAGGGGGCTTGACTGTTATTTCAGAAACGTGAGAAAATACCTTTCAAGTTGATATCATGTCATTCAGTTAGCGGTCGCTTCTGTTAAGTTTACGGACTAAAAGCCGACTGCATTCGAATATGAGACTTGTGACAACTGACCAGTACGATAATGTTCCCATTTTAGTAGATTGGAGAAATCTGAAAAAAGACTAGAATGGCGTGCATTGGACTGACTGAAATTCCACCTGTCTAATTAAAAACATAATGAGATGCACTTATATTGACACGCGAAAAGATTTCTCCGGTTACGGACCACACGGAACTCACAAGTGGCCTCCACTGACTGGCACTGTGTTGTTCTAGATTGATCATTGTAGGACAAGTCCAAATTCCATAATGGCAGAGCCGACTTTTCAGAAACAGTTACTGAATGGTGGTAAACAATAGGGTGGGCATTGTTGACGGTCATTTCAATAGTTTTGTGGTGATAACTTTTCTGTCGTATGTGTTCAGATTAGTTGGCTATTGGGGTGTTGATTATTTCGTTTCTAATCAAGAGCCTGAAATGGGTTTTTGGTTCATCCACAGTAACCTTTTCCTTTTTCGTCCATATTTTCAATCAGAATCGGTGAAAGCGTCAATCTCAAATAGCATAGAAAGATTTTACCTTCAATACAATGTCTCGACGTATCCCAACATTTTACAAATTTACAATTACAAATAAATTAAAACAAAAACATTACAAATTAAACAAATAAAAGCAAATTAAAGGAAACTCTTCCGGCAGATAAGGCTGTTTTCGGTGTTATCAAGGCGCTAGAAGTATGGTATTAAGGTACACTTTAAAGGCACAATTCACGAAAGTAAACAAACTGGACAATCAAGCCAAAGTACCTGGCCACAAAAATTTCTACTGAGAGATGTGGCGACGTGTCTACAGAGCAGACGTGTTTTTACAAAGAAAGTGTAGTAATTTTTGTGGAATAATAAGCCTGCACATTGAACGTAAGGGACAATACATAACAAAAGGGGTCCAGATCACCCACCTCCAAAAGCCTACAAAGCAATAATATTGTTACTACCATTATTATTACTTCGAAACACCTAACACGTTGCTCGGCATGTTTGTGTTTGAAGGGTACCGGAGTACTTTTAACTCGGGTGTGTCTCTTGGTAGCTGATCGGCTGGGTGTTGATCAAACTCGGCGGACGGAACGACAGCCACATCAACAACTGCCATCTTTGTGCTCATACATACAACAGTACTTCATATTCTACTGATGTAACAGTGGATATTACTGATGAGGCATGTGAGTAGTATGTGTGTTCTCGTAACTCCGCAGTGAAGGGCTTTCCTCCTTACACTTGGTGCCGTGACTAGGATAAGGATGAAGATCCCGTGGCCATAACCTTTTGAGGATGGGGATGTACGGATCTTCCAGGAGAATTTCGAGGATGTTGTAGAGGCGGCCGGACTGGAGACCAAAAGGGGTAAGTTGGCGGCACTGAAGACCCTCCTCAGGGACCGGGCGAAGGCGGCCCTGGATGCGGCCAGAGGAGGCCCTCGGAAGATGGACTGGGCCGTCGCGAAGGAAGCTCTTGCAGCGGGGTTCGACCGACCGCCAGGAGGCTATGAGGCGGTTCAAGACGGCCAGCATGGGACCTGGATGTGACCCGACCGTGTTCTTCGCCAGCCTGCAGCAGTTGTTGGATCGGGCCTTGCCGGAACTGGACGGAGTATCGCGCCAGCAGTTGCTGTCCGAACAGTTCGTCGAGGGAGTCCACCCTGCGCTTCGTGCCCAGTTGCGGTTGGCAAGAGCAACTGGCCAGTTGAGTGTGGAGCACCTGGTGCGTCTGGCACGGGAATTGGCCGAGGCGCCACTGGCCACGTTGCAGTCGCAGGAGAACAGGGATGAGTCAACAGTGGAGGACCTGAAGAACAAAGTGGACCAACTTGCCGGACAGCTTGCAGCAATCAAGACGGAATCTCGGAGGCACGCTCGAATGAGCCGATGCTACAGGTGTGGCATGCATGGCCACTGGAAGAATCAATGCCCTCATACCCGACCACCTGTACATAATAAAACTTTGGACTACTCCTCTTTTCCCGGGTGGGTTGCGATCAGTGCAGTCACACAGGCTACTATACAGGCCGTTGTCGAGATAGACGGGAAGAAGGAGCTGTGTCTGATTGATACGGGAGCAGGGGTATCGCTGAGACGGAGAGGGAACGAAGCTGTATGCAAACCGTGCGCGCTAGCCGTAAGAGCAGTGGGTGGATACCAACTGAAAATTGACGGATTGTCAATGCACTCAATGCGCCTAGGCGACAGGTCCGTGCAGCACGAGTTCCTTATCAGCCCAGACATTGAGCAGACAATTTTGGGAGCAGATTTTCTCAGGGGCACAGAATCCGTGGTTGATCTCAAGCGGGGAAAACTGGTGACCAAGTATGGCGCAGTCAAGCTTGAAGGTTACCCAAGCACTGCCGTGAACGAGCTGCATGTCCGAAAGCTTCCGTCCTGTAACATGCCGTCAGTACAATCCGTGGTCGAGGAATACTCCGAATTGTTCACAGGCGAAGAGGATCCGTTTGGCTTCTGCTCGTGGATTGAACACGAAATTCCGCTCTCGTCTGAATGCTTTCGACCTTACGGACCCCGTCCGCTGCCGCTCCATCTACGGGAGGAGGTCCATAAGCAAGTTCAAGAGATGTTGAAAAATGGTATAATTGAGAAGGCCAACAGCGCATACAACTCCTGGTTGTGCTTGTAAAGAAGGCAAATTGAAAGTACCGGTTTTGCGTGGATTTCCCGCGTTTGAATGAACTGACTGTAAATCGAGTTGTAGCTGTCCCTTCGGTGGCGGAGATTTTCGATTCCCTCCAGCATTCCTGATATTTCACGGTGTTCAACTTGCGTTCCGGATACTGGCAACAATCTATTAAGGCGGAGGACCGGGAAAAAACTGCGTTCAGTGTTGGGGACACCCAATATCAATTTAAACGGATGCCGTTTGGTTTGTCGGAAGCACCATTCACATTCCGGCGCTTGATGCTTCGTTTAAAGAAGGGTCTACAGAATGTTGCCGTGCACGGAGATGATATCGTTGTGTAAAGCAATTCGGAACCAGAGCACGCAGCTTATTTGAAGGCCGTATTGAAGCGTATCCGGGAGGCGGGCTTGCGGATATATGAAGTCAAGACACAGCTCGCTCGGAGTTCAGTGACACTGCTGGGGCGTAAATTGGGTCAAGGAGAGGTGAGCCCACTGCCAGAAAAACTGGCGAAGATCGAGAACTGTGCTGTTCCAAATTCCAGGCGGTCCCTACGGCAGTTTCTTGGACGAGCAGCATACTACAGCAGGTTTGTCCAGGATTTCAACACGATAGCTGCTCCACTGTATGACTTGCTTGGGCAAAATCGGATGTTCGAATGGACGAGGGAAGCACACGAGGCTTGCGAACGCGTCAAAGCGCGGATACTGGATCAGCAACTGACCCTTAAACTGCCCAGGGTCAGAGAGATGTTTACTGTTGCAACGGATGCTAGTGTCCGCAGTATCGGTGCTGTCCTAAAGCAAAGGCATGGAGTTACCGAATATAATAATAATAATAATTTTTATTCCCAACTGGTGGGTGGCATACCATCGGGCATGATCATAATGTTATGGTCAGAATAAAACCATGATTGGCGAGGTTTGTGGGTACAAGGGGTGGTGCGGAAAAGGGACAGCGTCATAAACAGTGGGAATTGTCCGATGTAGACGTGGTCACCCCTAAACGGGAACGGGCAGGGATACACAGTTACTACTGCTTTTTTGAAGAAAATGTCGAGCAGGATCAGATCGTTGTAGCGTGGAATGTCGGGAAGTCAGCGGTATTCGACGTTGGCGAGGATGTAGTGACGGCACACGTCAGTTAGGGATTACAATTGGCCTACTCGTTCTTGTCTGGGGCTCGTCGGGGATAACATCAGTCATGCTCATAATGTTACAGTCAGAACGAAAGCTAGACTGGTGGGGTTTCTGGGTACTGGGAATTTCGTGGAATAGGGACGGTGACACAAACAGTGGGCATTATCCGATGTAGACTTGGTCAGGCCTGAAGCGGCACGGGTAGGGAACCAAAATTACAACAGCTCTTTCTTATGGGGAACATATCAGATGAGACAAATCACGATCGCTAGGATGCCAGTCCTGTCCTGACTAACGCTGAACAGAAGTACCCGACTATTGATAAAGAATTTTTAGCGATCGTCTGGGCCCTGGATAAGTGGAGGCCATACCTGCTTGGGCAAAGTTTTCATGTCAAGACCGATCACAAACCCATGGAGTGGATCAGGACCACCAGAGATCCTCGTGGAAAGCTCGCGCGCTGGGCACTCCGGTTGCAAGAGTACGACTTTACGATCCGGCACGTGCCAGGGAAGGAGAATCACCTGGCTGATTGGCTGTCAAGAGCAGAGGCTGAAGATGAGGCCCCCAGGATCATGATCGGTGCCAATAGCCTCGTCGTCGAACTGGATCCCGGGAGGTTGGTGCAACTCCAACGGCAGGATC
>SJOL01009575.1:392853-459081 GCA_004794785.1 Opisthorchis felineus | reverse complement strand
GAAAATATAATACCGTTTTATTCGTTTCAAGTGAACAATTCCGCAACCAGAGCAATCCGGTTATTCGTTAGATTTAGAATATCTGCACCGTATTCATTCAGTAAGAATGAGGTCGGATGAGTTGTACACGGTGTGTAACAACCACTCCGGTTGATAAGTAACGGGAAAACAACGATAATTGCAGAATGTTTTTTTACAGCCCAACATTCTGGCTACCATGAATGACCATCGGGAGCAAAGTAATCGAGACCATGGAATACAGAAGAATCAAAGATTGAGTGTGGTCAACTGATGTACCGCTAACCTGCAAGAAGCTTTTCCATCGGTCAGGATGTGATTGGCATACGTGCGTGGCTTGAAGCCGAGGGTGGCCAATCACGCTATGTGTTGGTGTCTATGACCTCTGACCACACAGCGGATATGGACTGACCGTCTTTTCGACTAACGAAGCCAGGTTGCGTGCCTCTGCACATTATCGTTCTGCGTGCCTTGCTAGACCTTTTTGGACTGGCTGAGCATGGTCGAAGAAAATGTTGTGGTTTTCCATCTGTGCCTGCAGAGTAATGAATGACCGACTGAGCAGTCTCTCTTAGGTTTATTGCAATGGATAGACACCAGTCAACCCTTGTTTATTCTGTCGTTTGTGATTTCTTCATGAAGGTTACACACGGTGATCGAGAGTTTGAGATAAGAAACTCTGCAATTGCCGTTGTTCTTTTCCCCCACAAATCAACCTAAATTTCTTCACCACTTTGTCTGGGAATACTGAGTTTCACTTTTACTTACTATGGTATCATACGTTTTTGATATTCCGACTTGTTTTCTTACGTCAGTCCGCCGGACCGCCCTGATATTCTCTTCTGAGAGATGAGCAATCGTAATTAAGGCAAGCGTACAATCTTAGTAAAGATTTGGGTAACTCGCGGGCGCGTGACATATGCTGGACTACGAATGCCCTTCAAACCAACTAAATAAGTGTTCCATGGTTTAATGTAGCTTATGCATCCATCCAAACGCTCCTCTGTTGCTTTAACGTACTGGGGAGCCAACATTAGAAAAGTTAGACGCATCACACTCAATCACTGTGCCGCCATGCCAAATTTGTCCTCAACTGTCCGGGCTGTATGATTTTTTCCCCAAGCTGAGAAAAAAATCGCTCCAATCTTTAACCGTCATTTAAACGGTTTTAGCTTACTCGGCTCTATATTCCTGACCACCGCTTTCGAATCAGTTTACGTGACAGGGAGCTCATTTTCACCTCCATAGTCTGATTCTTTGAAATTCCATTAGGAGACAAAATGCGGAATGTGAACAGAAGGGGGTGTTTAGCAAACATCCCATAAATTTGCTCGTAAATTCATAAAAGCATTTCAGAAGGTATTTATTTGTACATTCTAAAAGTTCATGCCTTTTTCAAATGCTTCTTCTGCTTCAATATTCTCCCCCAAAAACGAAGTACGAATATTCTGGCACTCCGTCTACATATAAAAAAACGACTGCTGCACCTGCTCCCCGACTGAGAAACAGTAATCTGATTATTAACACATATACTCGAAAAATCGAGAATTTAGAAACTTTCCGCAAAAAAAGGCTAACTAGATGCTATACTAGATGTTGGTTGTTCTGACAGATTGACAGTGTTCCTTTTGGATGTGCGACAACGAATAATTTCTGGCACGACACGACGTCACGCATGCCTATTGATTAGATCGGTCTGGCTCAAATAAATCGTCCCATTTGGCAAGTAGACACATCAATTTTCGAGTGCCATATTAGGAATGGATTGACAAATCTCTGGTAAATTTAAGACGAAATTTCGCTCGCAAAATTGAGTGAATGGTACTGAGCTGGTAACAAACACTATGTTAGGCTGAATACATCCATTTCATTGCTTTCTTCCTGTGCTGATACAGTAAACGCAAATATTTTTGTTGCACTCTGAAGCGCTAACTATATTTTTATACGTCATGAAGGTCTTAAGGTAGAAGCATCGTATTTTATAGATTTACAGGTTATTTCTACTGAAATGTCACATCGATCCAACAATGTGGACCGTACCACAATTTGTCTGCAGAACCAGATGACTGGCCGTTGTCCCGTCTATCGTTCCTTCAGAGTAGTCTGCATCAAGCCCACGTCCTAAGCTCTCTCATTCTTAAATAGCTAACATCAGAAGTACGGGCCCGCTTTTACAGTGGACATATTGTAACCAGAGTTCACTGTCTGTTGTCAATAAATCGGAACATTTGTTGCAGAATACGGAACTATTTTAAAAATACATTATTTGGTATTTTTGCGTTCGACGTTACTATCACACTTCGCTCATAATGGAATAAAAGCCGACGAACCCCTACTTCACACTGTTCTTCCAAATGTCCGCCAATGAGCCTAACGTTTAACTTCCAGCATGGAAGCTGCGAAAGACTTGTGGAGAAGGCTGAAATATCTGAGTAACGGATCGGAACATACAAAAAGAATGTTGCACAAGATCCGAACAAATTCAGTAGCGCCAAAACAAAATTAAGGTCTCATTTGATGCCACAGCTCTATTCACATCAGTCGATCACAATCTTGCCAGGAAGACCATTACTCATCTAGTTTAGAGGAACGATAAAACCGGAGAGCATTTGCCAGCTTAATTTAGAGGAAAAACCTACAAAAATCCGAAAGCGACTCCAATTGGTTCGTCACTTTCTGGATTCATCTCAGAAGCAGAAATGCAAGAACTAAAAGATAGTGTGCTACGCCTCAATTATCATCAAACGAGCTTGCAGAAAAAAGCTTCTCGGTAGCAACAGGTGGAACAAAATCAAAAAAATGAACGAACGGCTCTTTCCTACACCAGAGACATATCAGAATTCTCGGTATATCTGAATTCTTATCAACGGGAGACATTAATGGCTCACTAACTATTGGCCACATTAAAGAAAATGATCTAAAGACTGAAGGGCATTGGCGACAAAGGTACAAGAAACAGCGCCGTGTACCGAATCGACTGCACAGACCGCAACAACCATTGTGTTCGACAGACTGTTTTTAAGCTATTCTACACGCGCACAAGGACACAACGCAGCTATTCAAAGGGATTAACTAACACTCATTTACATAAATCATGATCAGGAAAGACATAAGTGGAATCTAGGAAACGAGAAAATATATGGCTCATGTAGTTTATTATCAGAAGGGGCAAGAACTCATGGTACGGATTATCCGGGTCTTGTTATCAGTAATCATACTTAATGCACTTTAGTTTCAAATTGTCGGTGATAATAAGACTAACTGACCAAATGTAGTCCAGCTGCGTTAATACGGAAACTAGTAGGCAGCAGCAGTTTGGAAATAAAACTGTTTTGAAGTGAACCCACTTAAAATTCTTTGTAGGAGAATTCTAACATGAACTGCAGAATTTTTTCGCAGTGGTTTTCTGAACGTCACCGTACAGTGACTAAGGCTAATGGCAGCACTTGATGCCGGTCGATAATTCATCCCCTGTAAAATGAAACCGTAACAAATGTCCTAAAATTGATGGTGTCATCTGTTCCTTTTAGTTTCAAACGGTACCACGTTTGCACGTATCAGGTGATATATTACTACGCACTGTGTATCATGCAACACTATATTAATTCACGTGGGAATACACCACCCATACTTCTTCCCAAAAAGCAAGCTGGAAATGTCAACTCCAATTTAAAGGGGACACCCATTTACTTCTGCGGCTTAAATTCTATCGTAGCACCTTGATGAATAATGAACTTTCTGTCCATCTGAAAAAATCAGGGTTGAGAGAATCGACCGATTTCAAATCTGTATTGCAAAGGGAGGTTTTGAACAATGGTCATCTCTTTGAAATTTAGCCTGTCGATGTAATTATCTAAAAGTTCTGGAACCTAGAATCTTCAGAAGTTTTTTTGCACGGAAAGATGTCAAGTTGGTGGACCGTGTTCCATTATTAGTCAGAGGCCAAATTTTCTGGATAAGTCAACAAGTTTGCAACTTCATAACCACACATATCGGCCAGCAAATGCGTACTAGACGGGTCAAACTAAGTTTAAACGTAATACTTAGAAGCCAAAAACATCCCGTCAAGCGCATTCCGTATTAACTCATCAGTAAAAAGTTATTAATAACAGAAAAAAACGTAGTGTTTACGTTGCTCATCCCTCTTGTAGATACCTGGGAAATTTCATTCCCTTGATATCGATGATTTGGGGCAAAGGACTCAATGCTATCTGTGTATATCTACTAGACTGCGTCTTCTAACTGTGATGCTTAACCGTCTGAAACTCATCTTCAGCTTGCTGAATAAACCTGGCCCTTGAGTATGCTTGACGGAACGTTTCCATTGCCTTCGGCGTATTACATCTGTTTTGTCATAATTACCAACCGACCCGTCTGCAGTCACGTGACTTACTCATTACTGCAAGTAAATGGTTCTCTTGCTACTGATGTGCGAGTATCTTAGTCTGCAGGGAGAATGACGTTGCCTGAATTAAAACGAAGGAGACGCAGCGAAATAGTAATACAAAGTACAAAGTATACAAATATATATACATATATATAGTATATATACAAAGTATATACAATGTACAAAGTATTACGAAAATATTCTTCAATTTACCTGGCCCGAAAATCAACAGCGGACGTTTTGTACAATCCAGCATCTTTGCGGAGTGTGTACAATATAAAGATACGGATTAAAATTTTCAATCTTTAGTGAAAAAATTAAGATTCCAATGATCTCATTTGCACACTAATTTAGGTTTGGCGAGAGACTCGTCTGAAACCAGCTGAGTCTATGACGGTCTGTCCAGTTTAGGTTCAATTAGAACATAGGGTTGAGGGAAACTAGGTGACTGTGCCTACGTGATGAACCCAATAAGGGTGAAGCCGGTCGTGAGCTTTCGAAGAGTTCTCCGCATCGTTATGAATAGAGTATTACGTTTAGGGTTTGTGGCCTTGCTTCATTTTGATCCCATCTACGAGGTAAAGCCAAGCTCAGCACCTCCCAAAGGATGACACCGTTTGCGCACTTACAAATGTTGCTCGCAAACAGAGGAAGCACTCAGCATGCAAACGAAGCACCGTTAACAAGACAGCTATAAACCTACGCTAATCGGCGGATCTTTTTGACCGAAATGTCCAGTATTCAAAATTGAGCGATCTTGTTTTAAAATAAACCTTCAGCAGGATGTATGGGAATGTTCGTTTTCAAGGACTTTTTTGTATTTCAGTTTGTATAGATGGCTGTTTGTAATGTGTTGGAATGTTGGTAGCTCGGGTGCATTAGTTGGTAATTGATTAGGCGTCGGAGTGTACCCGTAATTCGAAACATAACGATGCATCAGGAAAGTCGGAATGGTATGGTACAGTTTTTTCATCACAGGACGCATAAATAATATTCGATAAACTCGAAAATGGCATCTTTCATTGACGGATTTCCAGGTTATTTGTGAGTAGAAAGAGGGCGTGAGCATGGTGTCAGTGAGCAGCTGGAAGGCTCATAAGAGACAAAAAACTACAAAAGCCACCTGTAATTTACAGAACAGTTGTAATGAACATCGCAAAGAACCTCTAACAAGTTAAAATCGTTTTTTCTTCCACATCAGTTAAATTACGAAGATGTCCGCGGTTTTGCTTTTCCGGTTGTTTATTTCATTCCGGTTTAATGCATCGTGCGTTTGGCTTCTAAAGCTCAGGTTAGTTGGAAAATGACAATGACAACAGGAATCAAGCTATAGACAGACTATGTTGGACAAATTCTGTATTTATCACTGCATTATCCAATTGGTCATTTTTTTATATCACACGACCTCCCAACGCACGCGGATTTCTGTATCTGATATGAAGGAAACTCCCAAATGCCTTTCGTGTGAGTAGCCGTCATTCAAAGAACCAGTCAAAACCAGATAATGTGAGTTGGCTGGCTCTGTCAGGGAATAATGTTCCATGTATATTCCACTGATGTGTAAATAGGAGGGCTGGGTGTTAGAAATCGCAGTACCAAAGGATAATTTTGTGACCATATCCTGTCTGCGAAACAGCTACTCGACCGACAGGTCAAGCGTTCCCGAATTGTATCTAGTAACACGACGGTAGGTTGATCAGCTCCCTTTTATTATTCGTCGGGAACGCACTATTGATGATTTTTGAGAAAAACGGAACAGCTGATTAGTACTTCACTTGCAGGAGAATACTCATTTGACGTTTTTGCAATCCTACAGGTGTCGGTAGATTTTGCGAGCACTGCAACTAGGATGCAACTAAGAGGATTTGTTCGCAATACGTCATCTAAGATGAGCATGTCTTGTGTTTCCGTTGTGCGGGCAACCTACGCAATGAATACCAAATATGTGACTACAAAATGAAGGCTCACGTGGTTGACGTAACTGGGCCATGCAGCAACAAAACGTAATGTAAAAATGACTGAACTGATTGAATGAATTATGACGTACTGGTGACGTCAGGGCGCCAGGCCCTGTCCAGCATTTCTTCTCATAAGTCTCGGTTCAGACCAGTGTACGAAAAACTGTATCACTGAAACCTAGTTAAATATTTTTTTCAAAAGGCCGTAACCTTCCCCACAAATTGTAAAATTTGTAAGAAGAACGCGTTGTCATGGCTATATCTATAATCCCAAGTAAACAGCGAATTCTGGTTGGTGAAAATTGAAGTCTTCCTCTGAAAAGACTTTTTTAAAACAGGAGAAACCCCACTGTATAATAGACCGGTTATGTTGTCTTGTAACCAACCATAAAATGTGTCTCCGTAAAACATTTTGACGCTCATTCACGCAAGTTGTCTTATGATCAATCAAACAGTAGTCAGTAGTGTTGACTGGATGCCCCAATTTGCTGTCTTGCTTCATATTTGTTGATGGCACGGCCTATGGCCTAACAAATTACCCTACGAAATTCTGAGTGGGGCGACAGTCGTCCTCGTACCTCGTATTCATTGGGCTGTTAATTGATCACGACGTCGTTTACGTGAAGATATGCACTTGTCAGTCACCCGTGTTTTCGAAAGTGGACTCGTGAAATTGGAAGCTGGTTGGTCCTTTTGAGGCACTGCTCAACAAGGTGATTCCGTCTTTCTACTAAAGCCGTTCTCTTTTTTGCCCGCGGGTTTCCCACTTGAGCCTTGGCCGTTTGTCAATACAGTCATGTTAATTTAATCTCTGGCATTTGATGTCACACAGATATGACCTTGTCAACCGGGGTCTACAATCAATTTTTAGGACCTAAATTTAGAGAAATGTCATTCAACTCAAAGCGGACAACCGATAGCCTCTTTGATCTGGAAACCGTGCAACGAATGAGTTGGTTTGCGGGAAGCATATACTCTGACGGCTAGCTGTGGCCTTAGATTTCCCCCATTTAAAACTTAGCTATTTTTGAATTTATCTAGAAGTTCGACACTTTCATTTCCATGAAAGACGACTGCATGTTAAACAAACCAGTCATTACTTCAACTATATAGCAGTTACAATTCGAACGCGCTCTGTAGGAGACGGCAACTTTTGAGGTAGATTTGGAATTTTGTTGGTTAGACCATCATTATCATGACACGCACTTTACGTTGAGAAGAAGCCGCTTAAAGGTTTCTCGTAATGGACTGTTGACTTGAACTGTGAGTTTGAGTGATAGACATCTCCGTCAAACTGTTTTTCTCGCGAAACTGCGGTCACACGAGATGAAGTGTGGGTAACAAACATTTTGACGTAGTGCACAAAGTTCCCTATATATGGTTTCAACTGGTTTGTTTGACACAAACTAGCTTTTTACCTATTCTCTCGATTATTCCCTGAAGTGTAGAAAAAAGCTCAGATACACAACGTTTGGCCATACCTCTCCGGTACAGTTGGTTGGTGAACCAACATACCAACTAAAATTACATTTGAGATATGCTCCTTTTTCAGCAGAATTTCATGAAATTTTTAAATGTAACTGGTCTCAAGCCGTGTGAAATCACTATGGTAGTTTTGATGCTGGCTATTTGTCGTACTAACCAGAGCTTGGTCCGAAGGAGCAGTTTGGCTGTTCGCATTTCATGGGCTAGTGAGATGTTAAATAGAACGTGTAGCTAAACGAACAAGCAGAAGTCCGCCCAAAAATAATAAAGCGTGATACAGCCGCTTATTCGACCGTATTGTCAGTTAGTTATAAACAGCTATACGATACTTTCTGAGTGTGGCAATGGACGAAACTCCATCAAGTTCAGCATGAAGACGGAAGTTTTTTACCTTACCTATGCCGTTTCGTGATAGACTACTGTTTACTGGGTATTAGCAGTGTATCCTAAGATGCTGCATGTTTTTATTGTCTGTGCCTATAACTACAGAAGCAGCTCAGTCAAGGAATTTTCGGAATGCTATTATCTTTGGGTCGTTAATGTCGTTATTTCTTTGTCCAGTCTCAGGAATTTCACAGGGATGCAGTACTTCTGCTCTATGAAGGGCCTGTCTGGAGGAACGTTTTGTGAACAAGAAATTTTTCCGTTGCAACCTCCTCAAGCAATCTTTAGAACCAACGGAAAGACAACGTTTATTTTGCCCCCAAAATTAGAAAAGAACATGTTACTGCTCCAGACACGCTAGTTAATAGTCATTTCACAGAGTTCATAGCTGACTTGTCAACCCGGCAAAATAGGCGAAAAATTTTGTTTCGACGATGCACGCAACAATTTACGATTTTTTAGGTGAGGCAATAAAACTGGGTTAGAATGAAGAAACACACTTGAGATTAGTGAGTCTGTTTTTTCCGGCGATATTCATTTTTTGTGGCTGTATATCTAAATTATGGTTTTGTGATAACTTGTCACGTCCGGTTGTTCTAACTAGATATATAACCATTAGTCCGAAAGGATGTGGGCGGTTAAATTTGATAACCGTAATATGAGTTCCTCCTGTTGCGCTGTGATCGATTAGCTTATACGGTAGCTGGTGCAATCATTTTAGGCGGGCGGAAAACTTATGAAGTCTGCTGGAAAGTGCCCATACTTAAATAAAGTTTTATTGCATCGCTGTAGGATGCATGCAGTACGGGTTTTGGTTTTTAATTTTTCCACAGGGAATCGATTGAAGATGTGTGAGTAGTCCGTCCAAAACTACTGGATTGACGGTACCTTCCTATAGCAATTTTAAGCTAGCGGAAACGTTTCCGAGTTCAGTAAAAGATTTAGGTCTTACCAAACATGTAGGAGTCTGTTTGTTGAAACGTTAATCACATCTTCTGATGGAAGAGTTCACTAAATATTGTGTCTGACTATTTTCAAAAATTTGACATATTCGTCACCATCAAGACTGGAGGATGCGAAAAGTCTGCGAATTTCTTTGCTACTAATTCAAAAACCATAACCTCCAGGTAGCCTTTCTTGGGAATTAGTTTACGATAAAGCTCTTCAGCAGAACAGTAATATTCAGCAAACCTCAAACGGCATGAAAGAATAATAAATATAGATAAGGCAATGATATGGTAACACTGTGATATGGTAACAGTGATGAGATGAAACAATAACAAGCAGATCGCTTCATGACTAGCAAACCAAAACGTTTGTTTCATTCAAAAGGTACACAATGATTTTAGAAGTTCCAAACAGAGGAAAAACAGCAATAAATGAAACAACCCGTTTTAGTTATCAGGAGAGCCACTATTTGGAACAATCGGGAGGGGTACGAAGGACTTCCTGGAGGGATTATATAAGCTCATTCAATTTCGCAATACCGTGGTCCGCTACCTGGTGGTTTCACAGGGGTACCTAGAGACATCAATGCATACGTGAAAAACCAAACATCATAGGAACGGGTCGGAGGAAGGTGTGGAAACGAAAACATTTTTTCGTGACAGAACAAACCACTCAAAAGTCTGCTCAAAAGTGCCAGTGAGCTCACAATCTGTTTGACCAGGTTAGCCAGGTACTCGTAGTCACCGGGTTTTCATTAACCTTATTTTCCACCTAAACATCAGATGATTTGCAGGTTGTGGGATGTCCTATTTCGCAGTTTGGCTTTGTGTCATTGAGAGACTCAAATGAACCTAAGCTAAACCTCTAGTTTAACTGAATATGTTACATACGGACTACATCATGTTTCATTTGACACGACATGCGAAACATCGCGGTATATTTTTTGATATAATAAACTATTTTCGGGAACCAACTGAAATATCAAAAGGCTTTTTTTATAGGCAGACCGTATCATAAATAAGAAATTCACTTTAGTCCCTTGTTAACCCCAGTATTTCTTGGAAGTCAGCGTACTTCAGAATTTTGTTTTGTTCATGGGACCATGGTGTGACCGGAGAAATTTTGGTTCAGTTCATTGAAGCGAAAGGGACATTGAGGTTTAAAGGTAAACAAGCCAGACGGAGCAGAAAAGCTTAGAAAAGAAAGTCAAACATTCGAGTTAAGTCCGTTAGCAAAACTGGAGAAAGATGAATTTTTGGAACATGCGGGAAAGATTTCCACTAGAGTGAACAGGCTACACCAAAATGAAAGAATCCAAATTACCCTACCTTTTCTGAGGTTTTGCATTCTCAGTAACTAGATGGGTCGTTTGTTAGTAGAGTGCTTCACAAACCCAGTGACGCTAGAATTTTAGGATATCCCTGCTTACCAGGTACAGAGACGTGCTCCTACGTACCCATTTTACACGGGTCACGTGCATGCGTTACATTAATGTATCCAACCCTAGACCAGATCACTTTTTAAATGGTTTCCAGAAGACCGAATATGCTAAGGAATTTATCCGTAGTCATTTCAAAGTTAAATGCAACATGCATCAAGCTTTTGTTTAAAGAACCTGACTTTCCAAACCAAGTGGACCGATGACTTTTTGGCTCCTCAAAACGAAACGTTTATGCAGCTGACAAAACACGTGTAGCCAAAACACCGAAAATACCGTTTTTCTGGTCAAGGTTAACTTGCACCTACAATTACGAGTGTAAGTGCGGACGTACACACAGTCACAATACCGAAGGCAGTTGACTGCGCGTGCACCAAAGCACTTATGATTTGTTAGAATTTATGATATACTTTGCAGAAGATCAAGTAAAACACCTCCTGGTTTCCAATTTCGTCGAGACATCTCATGTATTTTGGATAGTTGATCACCAGAAAAATGTTGTGCCAAGCTAACGTGGCAGGGGTCTGACCGCTGTAAACAGCCTTATGCATGTATTCACAAATAGACGTTTGTGAGATTGTCATAGCTAAAAGACCAAATTAATCATTTTCCTTCTTTTCTCTCACTATCAGGCTTTTTTGTTTCACACGCATTTTTCGGTTCGATGAGCCGAACAAAATTTTTCCATTTAGATCTCGGCCTCAAGGTAGACGAAACGTTAGGTTGTCAGATAATTATGCCAATCAATCGGCATATGGTGAGCCCAAGTATTACACCTGATGAGCACACTTTGTCTGTAAAACTCGCAGTAAGATCCAGTGGCATCTGTTTCACTCACCTCGTACGATATATTTGGAAATGACACCAAACAGCCGGAAGAAATACAAAATTATGAGCTCACATGGCCCTCCAAGCTCATTTAAAATCCAATGAAGAAACAGTTTTGTTTTTCTTAAAAGAGTAAATGTTGCATTTTTATGAATTATTTCTCTAAATAAACTTGGTATTCCAGATGACTTGTGTACGCAAACGTTTGCCTCGAAATTTGGTCCACAGCACATCCAACAATAATTGATTTTAATATGTTTTATCGTGCACTTACTGAACGCACATTGAAAGTTGGGTAGATGTTATCACTGTGCAATATACCTTGCGTACACGAGAAGAGTTCACATTGGATGTGGTCATATTTTGCTCAAGTGAGTTGGTTCTAGAACATTTGATTTCGTTACGGAAAAGTCATAGACAATTGACGGCTGCAAACGCAAGTCGAGATATTGTAAAGCATTACCAACCAAAGCATTCATGCTGTTTTTCGTACGGTATTTCGCGCACATTGTGTATTTGTCCAACACCTTTTGGTTATTTAGACACATTTCGAAGATGCACTCGCTCACAACTCACGGTCGAATGCACCTACGTGCCCTTGAGATATTTATACCAGTTGAACAGCAGCCGGTCTTTGGTTTTATCCAACGTATTAGCAGCGAGAGCACAAAAAAGATGCAAAAGTCTAGAATATTGCTGCTAGCATGCAAGCAGATTTATGCAAACCATCAAAAAGGCTGATAATCCTACGGTATGGGTACGTGAGCTGTAAACCTTATAAAATTCGCATTTAGGATGAAAAACAGACTGCAACAGGCTAATTGACAGCCAGCAAGGCATTCGAACCGTAACGTCTGAGAGTTTCTGGATATAAGGTTTCGGTTCGTACGGTTGCTAATAGGTTCAGTGTTGAGGTCTACCATGCTCCCTTGCTAAATGCAGGTGGATTGTACGGAGTATTCAGAGGATATTTCATCCTGATGAAGACAGTCTGTGCTCAGAAGCACCATTCACCTTTCATCATTGTTAAAAACTTTATCGCACAAGTTTCTGAAGAGATCTGGATCGGCAACCTGCCTGCTTTTGTTTGTGGACTATGCCATTCAGCCACGAGTGATGGATTAGCCAAGTGAGTGGCACGCACATGGACACAACAGAGCATCAGTCGACCTACCGCCACGCAGTTGACGATCCGTGATTAAGCGTTGACAGGCTACTCATGCAACGACTTCTAGGATAGGAAGATTGCGTGGCTTGTGGGACTTTTGCTTTCGCAAACAGGCTGGTTATACAGATGTTTCACATTGTCAGCGAAGTCAGTCCATGCTGAAAAGCTGAGAAGCACCTTAAGACTGTTTCGTCCTTGTTGGAGTCATTAGCAGTGCTCATCTCATGAAACTCAGGGAGATTCTACCCGGCGACCTATCGGCCAGTGTTTGAAAACAACCGTTTTGGCCATGAGCGTCTGGTCAGCAGTGTGATTAACTCTCATCTGGACCGAACACACGTCACTCATGGATCGTGGATGCCGCGTCACCTGGTTTTGTACTGAATGGATTCCCTAGCGACAACTTTTCAGATGGAAGTAAAATTATTTACTAAAGCGCGAAAGCGAAGTTAAGACACACTATTCTACATGGGTATACTTACGGTGACCATTCCTTAACATTATGTGAGTACGTTTGCAGAACGTCCTTGGTAACGGTTTCTGAATACGCCTGAAAAGTCCACTACAAACCAAAAACGATTGATTCAAATAGCCTCACGTTAACACAAATCAAATATGCGGCTAAATGTATTCTGTCAGATGCACACAATTTGGATGACGGAAACTCGGGTACTACGTTTACCGGACGAGCCCCAGGAAGGACGGAATCTGTATTGGGCTGTTGAACAGTAACCTTATGAGTAGTATGTCATATCAGGGAAATATACTGCGATATCTTGTATGTTGTGTCAAATGAAACATGAATTGGTCTTTTGGCATCACATACAGTTCGAAAACACCATAAACTAGACACCTAGTTGATTGTCACTCCAGAAACTAATTTTTCAAATGAGCGTCTTTCACCAAATCACAATCAGTTGTTGCTTGACATTTCTACGTCGATTTTTATGCAGCAGTCGTTTATCCTGTGAAAAACCGAATACTACTGACTATGTGTATGCTGGATAAAAAGATTGCTTAATTTCATTCGATTTATGAAGTCCTATTTTAGCAATCATCTGTTACTTACAAAAGAGTTGAAATGCCCTCGGCACACTGATTTTGGACGGCCCTTCCAACTCAATATAATCACACCACCAAAATCAATCGAATTCTGGGAGTAGAATGAATTTAATTTTTCTGAAAATTAGGGCCTTGACCGCATTCAAACTTTTACCAAGGTCTGGTTGCGCATTGCACAAGTATCTTGTGGACAACTGTTTGTTTAAAGAACAAATTTTCAAGGCCGCCGAATACCTCGACCTGGAAAATCTCTGGATAGTATTATTTTCAAACTGCTTCAGCACATAGAAACTGGGAAGCAAAACGGTACACTATTTTATAATGTGGAAAGATTACTGGTTGACGCTTCTTTTATTTGGTAAACTGGCAAATTGTCTGATGCCAAAGTTTACAAAATATTATAATACAGGCTTGCGAGCAACGAAGACTTCTTGAGTACCAGCAAAATACACCCATTTGCGAATCAATTTGGTTTTACTGGAGACCCACATGGAACCCCAACCGAAATGGTTTGGAAATGAGTGTATTTCGCTAATTTCGTACAATTTGGGTTCAAACAGAACATAAGGTTGACGGAATCTCAGGGACTGCGCCTACCTGATGAGCATCACGAATTGCGAAACCGGTCGTGGGCTCTCGAAGCGTTTTCAGCTACCTTGTGAGTAGTGTATTACATCTTGGGTACTAGTTTTTGTTACTGACCAGTTCTTTGTTGCTGAACTATACATATGATCGTACATGTACGCCATGATGGCACTTGTAAACCATGCACAGGATGAATAGCAATGGTGCGCAATAATTTTTTATGGCCATCGAAATCTCTTGACTTTGCTGTAGAACGAAGTAGACTTCTCTAGGGTTTTATGTTGCCCAAATGCCACACGATGACACCCATTTATCGTGGCAGCCAGAGTGATAACATGAATAAAGCATCAGCGGAGCCTCGTAATTGAATACCTTGGTAGTCTTATGCATGGAATTAAACGTCCTTGTTACTGAGTACATCAACTTCTTCACCCGCCACAATGCCCAAAACAAGAACTAAGACACGCTTGCTTCCGAGCAAACACAAATGCAAGAGATGGTGTGAAAATTGCGTACTTAGTGCGCAAATGCTCACAACGATGGATAGTAGTAGACGTTTTTCAGTTGGACAGCGGAAGCTCAGTGTCATCCGGAAACTTGTCTGCTTATTCTACCCATTCGAATTTGAACAAATTGGCCATTCAGTTATAAAAGGAAATTTTATAATGCTCACCTAAATTTCAAAATGTTTTTGGAAGAATTGGTCGAAGTGCTT
Organism: Opisthorchis felineus; assembly: GCA_004794785.1. NCBI lineage: Eukaryota > Metazoa > Platyhelminthes > Trematoda > Opisthorchiida > Opisthorchiidae > Opisthorchis > Opisthorchis felineus. Next base: position 444,105 of record SJOL01009575.1, on the reverse strand, counting down.
GAAAAATAACATGAAATTCACACAAGTAAAAAATTACTAAAAACTACAAAACTAAAACTAAACTGGACGCCAAAATAAATGACTTGAACAAATTCTATTTAGTTGGATTCCCAAAGATGCAGGCGAATTCTACACTTACTCCCAGCTCTCACTTTTTGAGAACTTCATATACGTAATAATGATTGAATAGCGTAAGTAATGCACATAAAGGAAACTACTCACAAGGTCGCTGAAAACTCTTCGACAGCCGACGACCGGTTTCGTCGTTTTGGGGATCATCAGGTAGGCACGTTGTCCGAGTTTCCGTCCACTTTCTGAACAGATTGTGACAAATACTCTCATTTGCATTTAATTTCCGTCTTCATGAAGAAACAGACTGCGATATCTCGAATATCGTGCCAACTGAAACATGGGTCGGCCTTTGTGCAGCACATTCAGTTGGAAAATCTCATAAACGAGAGATTTACTTGGGTTTCCCGTGAAAACCGAATGGATATGTAATTAGGTGATACGTGCTTTGGCCCCCCGTGACTTTCACAACTGCGTTCATTTTTGACCATGAGCGCACTTGATGAATTAGACAGCAATGGAATCGACCAAATGACCTAATAATGCCGCTTGCCTGAATTACTTGCTACCTTGAAGTTTGCATAAAAATTGACAATCACGACACCGGATGAATTGGACAACAAAGTCAGTGGTGAAAAAACTGAGCGTAATCACTCGTTTTCAGTTTGTGTTTGCCTGTACGTGAATCTTGCTTGTTGCACCTACTCATTGCTTTTATTAACATGCTGGCCTAGTATAGACGGCCTTCTGGCCGGTTTCGATCAGCGTTGTCCTGTCGCTGTCCAAGGACGATGCTTGTATATATCTAAACCATCGGTCATATTAAATCGTTAAGCCAGCGTTGTCCGTAATTGGGGATTCAGTGAAGTTTTTTTAAATCTTTACTTTCCACCGGTCCGACTTTTGACACTGAACAAAAAAACGAACAGTAAACCGGCTGTTTGATGCCCCTTCTAAGACCGACGTGTATTTGTTACATCAAAGATTGATATTGTGGGTTTGCCTAGTTGGGTTGCCTCAATACTGGAGATACTACTTAGTAACAAAGGAAAGAAAATGGAGTTGAATAGAATGCGGCAGTTCAGAAGCCAGTATCAGGTCCAGCTGGGGGTTTGAAATCAGACGAAGGCAACTGAACAGTCGACTGGTGGACTGTGCTACACATGAGCCACATCCAATACGGCTTTGGGCTTTTGGACATGTGGCTGCACAACGGTCTCTCTCCAGGCGCCATATCACAGGCTTGTCACAGAGCATGGTCTTGGCAATCTGGTCGGATTGCTTATAGGTATGAATATCGAAACCTGAATTTTCGCTCACGTTGACACGTCACTTGAGTAGCCTTTTGGGTGATTATGTGCTGAGTCTTTTTCTTGGCAAATGTGCCCGCAGACCATGTGGTGATATACCTAAAGAATTTGTTTCGAAACGGCCAAACAGAAGATTGTTTCGCCTTTTATTTTCGTCCATAATACACAATTGTGATGGGTGTCAAAGTGTGGATTAATTGCCCCAGTGATGCGTTTACCCTAGATGTCTTTTCTAGTAAAACGGCAAGCGTACAGGATGCAAAATAATAACTGGTAGCTGATCTTAGGACAAACGCCTAGTCTTTCACGAACCTAGCTTAAATATTCTCTTATAAGCCCTCTCCCATAAACTTCCCTTTGATCCATTTAGTCTTCCACTTGATACTTATCAAATACCAATCAACCATGCGCGTTATATTCGAGTGCCTCATTTGTCGAGCCGATAAAAATCTTTTTCAACTCTGTCAAGACTGAACGTTCCACTCGTAAGTTTGCTGTACCACTCTCTAACAGTTCCTTGCAGCTCAACAAGTGGACACGGTCGTGTGAGTTTTCCTCGGATTTACGTTCTGCTCGAAATCAGATCGGGTACAATTGCGACCTGCACCCAGATTCACACTAATCTGGTTTTTAACGGGTAACTCAGCCTAATCACCCATGTATGACAGTCTTCTTTTTGGTTTCAACTTTCTTGATGCAAGGCATATTGATATAGTCACTCGGCTGCGAAATCAAGTAAAAACTGTGAACACTGGATGGGACATTCGTTCTTAGAACCATACTAGATCAAGGTGTCATGAAAATCAAGCATCTGTATTAAGCTACAACAATCGTTTTGCATGAAACATTGACTTTACGTAGAATTAAACCGTTTTGCAGACATGTGCGTCACAAATGCCCTGGCAGGTGTCTCCAAAATCGTGAGATTTTCACTTGTGAACGGGCTTGTGGGAACGGATGAACATAAACTATCTCATATAGCTCCGTGAGATTTTTTATTCCTCTTGGTATATGTACAAAACCATCAGCCAATGAGAGATAGCCAATCCACAGCCAAATTATCTTATTTACCCCAATAAAGACAAGCACCTTTCCGCTTCTTAAACCACATTCTACCGGTCCTGCGTCCATGAAACTTACCTACCACCAGAGTGAATGTATTCATGTTGATCAACCAGTCTTATAATTTTGAGTGAAAAGTCGCAAAACAAGGTAGCAGACGTTCCCAGAAAGCAATAATGCTGTTTTTCAGATCCGGTGTGCGTAGATATTTTAGCCAGTTTCTCAAAAGTGCCTGCAGTTATTTTTCCTTTTTCTATATTGTTGCCCCTCATTCAAGTACAACAAAACTGATGACGTTTCGAGAAACACATTGACAATAGTGCTTGTCATAATGGTGTGATTCCGTTTCTTTGGAGATCGAAATTAATCTCCACTGAGGGGGCTTGACTGTTCCAACGCATCATTTCTTAAGTTGCTCAGGACCGATCAGTGTTCACACTCATACAGCATGAGCCGTTTCCACTCATTTTCTTTTGTTCATGTGAACTATCACATGATGATTGTGGGTTTTGTGAAAATTATACTGGCGAAAGACTCAAGTGATCAACTTGTTTGATGAGATATTTTTCGCACCACTGTGTGTGTACGTATAAGTATATATCTGCAGAAATGCGCACAATGTTTCCGGTATTTATCACGATAACCTAGAATGCGATTACATGCCTAGTCGTGCACACAGAAAAGAGCTTTGTTTTGCTCTGATGAGTTTTCCGCTATCGGGCTTCACTAGGGAAAATTGTGCGTACAAATTGGCCCGAAAATTTCTAGCTAACTTTGGATAACTCCTCGACATTATTTCCATTAATTTGATTATGCAAAAGCTGAACGTGTTTGCTGACAAAAAGAAGAGAATTTTACAACGACTGTACCGAAAATATAGGACAACGTTCAAGAGTGCTTTGGTTTTAAGAGACATATTTTTAAGGACAATAACTCATGAATAACAGTGAAATAAATTCTGCTGATTTTCATCAGATCATTTACTGATATATCAACCAGTTTGTGAGGAAACTCAGAGGAAAACACATTTGTGCGTAAAACTTGGACATTTTGGTAATGCAGGCTAACAACGACTTCCCTGCAACGGGCTAATCATTCCGATGACACCCAACACACAGTCGTCTTTGACACAATGTAGGCTTGAAGTATAACAAGCTTCTGCATCCTGGATACAACGGTTGCTGCAAGTTCAAATGGTACACAACCAAACACGTCTTGTCCTCGAAACTGGTGTGTCCGAAAATGAATTGTGATGAGCCCCTCAAATAGAGAGGACTAACCTCTTTCACTGAGAAACGGATTTTATTGGGATGACAAAACGTCTTTTATCTACTACGACACCTGACAGTAATAGGCAGATCATCCTTTACGAACATGCTATCTAGTAAAAACATCATTTGCCTATATGCCTACCGTGTAGAACGACTCTCTGCTTCCATAGTAACATTATGGTGACGTTTGAACACTCTGAACAAAACCGGAATACCAAAACACCTACAAGCGGTCCGCCTAGAAGACTAGCCTCCAAGGACGTGAAAATCAGCAGTAAATTTACGCCATAAAAATGAAAACCGGTTTTAAATTCCTTCTCTAATTTTGGATCAGAAATTCCTACTCGACCTCTTCATATACCTATTTGGTATTGCTATAAAGCTGTTTCGATTTCATACAACTTACTTTCTGGTCTTTGTTGACAAGAGTTTTGCATCATGAGGATCTCATGTGACACCACTTTAAAGCTAAACCTTAGGGGAGCAAAGTTCTTGCTGCTAAAATGACCCCTCTGATTAAAAACTACCAAAGGTACTAATATATTTTAAACCAGGTCGTCTCACAAAAAATCCGATTTTATTTCCCTTGATTTTCAATTCTAACTTGAAGCCTGAATGTTTTTCGGGCGACTAAGTAATCCGTTGGAGAAATACTGAGCTCAAAAGATTCATATGGAGTGATTAGGAGGCGGAAGTCAGCGGTCGTCTAAATTCCAAGGTATCTTTTGAGCCCGAGGCCGTTGCCGGCTAATGGATTGTGCACCTTTTCTGCCCGTCTCCTTTGTAACGTTGGCGGCCACCACAGGAAGTCTTTAAACATCAAGAAACTGGTTCACATTTGCTTTGCAAAGACATAAACAGACAAATAGTTAAATATTATGCTTGGAGATGAATGTTTATTTATCCACAGTCTCCGAAGTTTTACGTGCTGCCAGAAATACCAGTTCCTCCAGGGACACTACTTGATTGAGGACTGCCTACTCGAACATCACATGCAGTGGTTTATGCGACTTGATAGACGATGTAACTTTATGAGGAGGGGGCTGTGTTGAGCACATTGGTTCAAACTATACATTTTGTTCCTTCTTGCTATCATGGGAAAAATAAACACACTAAAACAAGGAAAACTAACCTGAATGACATCGAAGGCTTCACAAGCAGTGACTTAGGATTTGGGTCTTGCTTTAAGTGACTACAACCTCGCTCTTCAGTGCCCTAGATGTGTTCTCGACGGTAGGTATAATTTTTCGGCCTTTAATGATAAATTAGACAGTAAACCGTTGCGTTTCTGTTCAGGTTTGATACTTGCACAAAACCATTAGTCCCAATGGCAACGGTATTCATTTTGCGCAGTCAGGTGCTTGGGTGATTCTAATGTCCGGTTTAATTTATTCTGAAGTATGGAGAGTGTATGACGTTTATTCAGCTGGAGGTTTGAACTAGAGTTTGTCATTAAGTGTTTTACGCAATAATGCAACTTGAATGAAAAAAATGAAAGACCAGTTTTCTTCAAATTTGAGTGACTGGAGGTGCGATGTGAACAAAAAGACATCAAATTCTCTAATCAAGGGTGAATGGGTGGCGTTGAGTTATGCAAAAATCTGCAACAAACTTGATGTTGTTCGTCATTAGCTGATTCTGTTTGACAGGGGAATTAATAATCTGATAAGCCCTATTCATGTTAGCATTTCGAGTAGTGTAGTGAGAGAGCAATGCGAGCTTCGGAAGAACGACGCGACCTTAACTAACGCAGTCCACCAATGAATTGAGAAACGGAGAAACTAAGTGTGCTATGTTATGCGCGTCCTACCAAACTATTCACGGTACACTGTGCAAAGCAATAATAGGCATGACAGTCATACTCATCAGTTGAATGGTTGAAAACAAAGTACAGTTGTATTTGTAGATTGTATTTGTATATTGTCATTTGGATGCTTTTCCGCGGGAAATGGGAAGGGTCCTGGCAGTTGATACCAGTATTACGCATTGTTTGACGACGCGCATGGCAACATCATTGCGGAGAGATGGGATGCTGTGTTGCTTGCGGCCAATTTTGCACGGACGCAATTATGAAACAGTATTAGATGATGTACCGGTTTCGTCAAAATTACCACAGCCGAGGGAGTCACGAGGGTGGCAAGCAATATTGGCTAACTGTCTGACCGTTTGTAAAATTTATTTTCAGCCTATCTCCTATTTGCTTCAAATGTGGAACAAATCGGGAAAGTGACAACACGACAAAGGACATCCAACGAGGCATTATAAAGATATACATGCTATAATCATTAGCGATTCGTAGATGGGGTTGGTATAATTTTCTTCCTTATACGGCGTGAACAAGCAAATTATCATAACAAAAATGGAATTTTGCCACCGAATGAACGTGTTTAGTGGTTGTGCCATGTTTGAGAACTCAAGAATATCTTGGTTCTGGTGGAGGCTCATTTCCTCTGAGTGGAGCTCAGGCAAGCCAGTAATGGAAGAGCGATTTTTTGCTTTTCGCTTGCGTTTGATTACTGATGCCACAAACTTCTTTTAGAAGGCTGAGACGAGTTGGAGATTTAGGTCAAAGTCTGATTACGTTCTGTATCAGGGGTATATCATATGCACTATATACCACTCAGTGTCAAAACAAGACGCTGCCACCTGGACAGTAAGCTCAAGTGCGGCGTCCTCCTAAGGAGGGAACCTCAATATATTGGATATCAAACCGGCCTTTTGTGCAACGCATATCAATAAAGAACAAAAGTGTAAAACAAGATTTTTAAAGTCCAAATACAGCGTTGTGGAATAAGTTGTTTTAATCCGACGTTTTGGTTTCCGTGGGCTATCCTCAGAAAATTCCATATCATACACCACATGGCGCTCAACTGTTTTAACACCATTCAACAGCGTAAAACTATTGAATTTCAGCCAAGTCGCCTACTCACACTGCCCTAATTTGCATCTGAGTGCTTGTATGCATAAATTTATTGCGGACCATACATGAAAAATATAGATATATGGGTTTGGAGGTTGGCCTAAGAAGAAAAATGGGTTGTAAGATGGCAATAATTTCCATCGACGTTATAAATAGTGTCCTGTTTCGTAGGAAAAACCCGTCACAGCGTTAGGAAAAATATTTCCAAAGGTTGGATCGCTCCGAAGCACAATGAGCTGATGGTTTTTTAAAAAATAATAAAGCTAAGGAGCGTGATATTCCAATAAAATTTGTCTCGCTGAACTATGAATTTCAAAACGTCGCTATGCTACTAACGCCCAAAAGAGTAAAAGTTGTTGGAGTAGAGGTGAGTCATTAACTGTTTGCGCGTATATTCCAGGGGTGGATAGGTTGAGGCCAGGATTTTCTCTGATCTGTGTCACAATTTTTGCTCTGGATACAATCGTCTGAGGTGAGTCTTTTAAAGTTTACCACAACACCAGCGTCGAAAAGTTGAAAATGCAAGCCATCCAATAAAACCATTTAGGATTAGCTTATCAGATTACAATCTTGGACACAGCCTCTTTTTGCTTGTTCCTTTGAGCTAAAAAATACAATCAGACTGAGAAATTGAATTTGCTTTAGCTGGATAATTGGATAATTCATTTTTAGGTAGACGTTTTTTAGATGACAAAGATAAATGACACTTTGTAATGGCGAGGACGTTTTTCAGTTGAAATAACAATGAGAAATCGACTACATTTCCCATTCTTTATAAAGTGTTTGATGGGAGACTTGAGATTGCTTTGGCGAGTGATAAAACAAGATATAATAAAACGCCAAAGAGAATTTTAATGCGTTATTTGCAGTGAAGAGTCAGACTATACTTAAGGATTTTTGAGTAGACGCAGCAGTAATATTCAAGCGACAATGAGGATTGAAAATATATGTGAAAAACTTGAAAAATCTTTGAAAAATAGCGTCGACTGTATGAAATGCTTGTTGTCCAAACATCCATGATGAGATTCAGGTTGGGATTTCTTGCATAAAAGCAGTTGATGCTCATGGTCAACATGTGACCAAGCACCAGTTCAAGTTCAGACTGCTAAGAAAAACACAGACAGACTTGCCTTGAACGTTTCTGATGGAAATAGTGCAAGTTGAATGACTTTATCTCCATCTTTGAAGTGAGGCTAGAATAGTGTAATTTTGACTCGATAACACGGTGAAAGGGCACCAAATGCACAATATGTTGCCATACACATGGACGGTCAAGTCGACTGGGTCCATGAAATGCTGTACAGGAATTGTGAAACACGATATATATTCGGAACTAGGAGACAACTACAAGTACGAATCACTGAACCCAAAAGATACGTTTGTTTTCCATCACAGAATGTCACTCAGTACCATAAACTAGGCAGGACCCGGCGAAATCATGTCTTGCCGTGACAGAGAGACACATAATGTCTTTTATTGAAGCCATAGCAATTTACCACGATGGACGGAATGCTGCTGTGGAGAACCCCTACTTATTCGCTCCAAACTGATGGCCAGCAACTATCTGCCGTCTGAACCAATCTACTCAACCGTAAAACATGAACACATGCGTGGAGTTCTAGCAAGCCCACAAAAACCACGAGTCCTGGTTAATCCGAGTGGCGCAGAAAATGTTGAGTGCTTGCGTATTGGAATCAATTGTTGCGCGTCCTCTTTTCCATATGCTTTTGATCATTTTACCCCCTAAAGCTGACCGATAAAAGGTCTGCTCAGAAACATTCTTTTCAAGCCACTACATCAATAAATGGGATCCACACAAAGCTCAAACTGTTCGGTTACATCTGTGCTCAATTTGGCTCTCAAGCACGAGATGAGGCCGTTTTCTTGTACCAATAGGCAAAATTGACAGCATATGTCGCTCAGCCTTCCACCTCTACGATAACTTACGCTCGAATTAACTCTTGTGGCTACTCCTTTCTAAAGTGAATATTCTCACCAGGTAAAGCTAACTAGTCAAGATGAATCAGAAAGGTTTCAGGCACGCAAATTAGTATTTTGGTAGTACATTGTCCCAACCAATCCAGACACTTTCAGAACACATCTTTCAAGAAACTCCTCAAACTTGGTTCCATTTGGTGATCTGCCAAAAGGAGAGTTAATTAAGTATCAACTATGTTAAAAGAGAAAAATGCTGTGTGTAACTCAAATTGGGCAGAAAACCCCGGTCTTTCTACCCCCCAAGGTAGCAGAAATGTCAGTCGTTGGTATACGATTATGTTCCTAGCTGAGAAAACCCTTACGGCCGCTCTTATTTTGCATTCATCAGTTAACCATGGTCTTTGACTATTATTTAGCGGATGATTTATGTTTCTAATCACTCAATCTGACGCAATGGAAGTTTAAAAGTTGGAATGATAAGTGGATAAATAGTTTTGATTAATCCTAAAGGAAAACATTTTGGATTTCTGAATAGTATTCCGAGTAGGACATCCCCTATTAGCGATAAGTTGACTTGAGTATTATCTTTGACCAAAAAGCACGTAAGTCTCTTGTTACCAATAAATTAATCTAAAAATCTGTATCTGTTTTCACAATTGTGTACAAGCACAAAACATCTAATGTCCGAGAAGTAGGTCGTGTTAGTGCGTCCTAAAAAGTTACGTCCGTTGATACGCTGCTGAAAAGATTTAAGCAACCATGTAATTAATGGCAAATCAAGAAAACAATGTCATCGTTAAACCAACCGAATAACTAGAGTCAACAAAAACTGTCCACTACTACTTGTTCTTGATTATCTAAATGGCTATATTCAACAAGCTGTTGAATAATATTCAAAAAGTTCCATTTGGTTTCACGAGTATATGAATAGTTGTTAGTCAGATTGATCCTTTTGAAGCCTCATCAGCATGTCGTACCTACAGAGAAGGTGACAATGGGGAAATTACTCACAACTCTACTTGTTGTGGTGTGACGTATGACTGTAGCAAGCATAATTACATCGCACATGCTTGCTCACTTGCTGTTTACAACTGTAAGTAAAGCTTTGATCCCTAAACTTATGTGTCGTATTAGCCAAAGGGTGTGTGTTTTGATTTCCAATCACAAAGAATCCGTTTTTGCCCAGTCCAAATCTGAATGCATCCTGCGCCGACTAACTTCAACAGGGAAAAATGCCATCTACCGCTTCTTTGGTTAGGATTACGTGAAGCTTTGGATAAAACTCAACGGTTACATGAAGCATGGCATGCTCCCATGCGTGGACAACCCAACCTCATAGCGCCTGATCGTCACTGGTTTCAATCAGGGTACACGGAGTTCTCAAGCCTTATAATTGTTTGGAAATCAAGGATTCCCAGAAGGCAATTAAGTTAGATGACTAAAAATGCGGGTTTAAGGAACATTCTGTTGCAAGAGACTGAACAGCAACTTGGATATTCGATTTATAGACACATTATTCTACAATTTTATGAGATGAACCGGATAGAAAAATGGGTGCATTTTGCAATGATCCGAAAGTAACACCAGAGTTTAAATGGATGGTTTTCTGATGTAGAATACTGTGAGTTATCAGTAGAAAAACATACACTAGTAGCGTGCCTTATATTTTATGCAAAAGTTTAATTTTTGTCAAGGCTCTGATCGCTGAATTTTGTGGCTTCTATTCTAGCCGCACTGAAAATTCGGAGATAAAATCGTTCACCAGGAACGTTCAGGACAAGTATGTTTGTATTTTTCTAAGCAGTCTGGCCTTGAACTAGTGCTTGGTTGCGTGTTGATTGTGGGCAAAAGTGAAGATAATACGACTGCTTCTATGCACGAAATCTTAACCTGAATCTCATAGTGGGGATTATTGTAGAGTTGCACGCTATTTTTCAATAGATATCCATAAGATGAAGGCAGAATCCAATCTGATAGGTGGTAAAAATTCTTCGATGGCTGAGATTCTCTCCTGGAATAAACGTTTATTTCAGTTACCTCACAAATGACCTCTTGATTTCTCATTTTTACTCATAAAGTGACAACATTACAGGTGAATAAATAGATGAAATGAAGAAGAATTACATTAACTTAACTTTACAAAACTCACAGAACTGAAAATTGACATACATTGAATATTTTTAACCGTAATGCGCATAACAACGATTCTGAACTATCCCGTGTTTCCTCACAATGATGGTTGAAGACCAACTTTTTTAACTAGGAAAAATCCCATGAATTCATCCATTGCGACTAGAGTAAACAGGTGATTTGCCTTCCCATTTTAACTTATCTACAAATAACACCAAAATCCCTAGGCATAGTTTTGGGTGGACCTGAAAAGTTTGCCATTCTTGCCAGATGAAAAGGTTTACATTGCATTACAGGTACTGTGTTTCACTACCAAAGACATTGCATGTTATCAAAATCACTTTGAGTGACCATCGGCCACAATCACTCCAGATTAAATTGTCCACAATTTCGATTGCAACCAAATGAGCATTATTCATTCACCGACAGAAGCCCTTCACTTCACCCGAACGTCTGCAAATGACAGTTCAACTTCAGACGTACCTTTATTGCTCTATGTGAGATCGGTCAATTGTTCGCTACGATTTCTGAGAGGGTAAATTAGTCGAGCTGTATTATAGTAAGTCGCGCCAATTGCAATCCGAATCAGCAGTTAATCATGTGGGCTTCCGGAACGGTGCTGTTTTCATGGGAATGGATAAACAAACTTTGCAGAACCAGCCCACATTGCTTTGCGAACTGTACAAATCCATAAACATTTAAAGTACGTTTATTGATATCTGGATCGTTTTTTCCGAAATATTTGGAGTTAAGAGCGATGTGAATGTCCCATCCTGAGTGATTTTTAATCCATTATTGTCAAACCAGCCAATTTTGCGGATGATATTTCCTAAGGAGAGCTGATATTTTCAGTCGACTGCTTTGCGTGATTATCTTTGCTTTTCTTGTCACATGAAAGGCAGTGTGGATGGCCCATTGACGTATCGGTTAAAGCATATTGTTCAGCTGTCACTCCTTTTTTAGCTGAACAAAATCCAGAAGCGACAGTATTGTCTAGCATCTTGTAACATAACCAGGCATCATCCTGAGAATGAATAACTCTCCCTGAGAGAACTGTCTCTGTATCTCATGAATGCAGTTGTCAGAGCAAAAACACATATTTTGGTACCAATAATATCGAACAATCTGGTCGCTGTGTGTAAACTTTTCAAAAATTTTCACGAGAATCCAAAACTTTATCGGGAGTTGCTGGTGTATCCCTATCTCAGCCAACATAGTGGATTTTCGTCAGCAGACAAGTAATGAAATTCAGTTGAACATTAGAACAGCAAAAGTTTCTACTTTATGAAAGCCAGTCGGATTGGAATGCCCGCCATGATCACGTATCCAGTAAACGAAAGAGAAGGGTGCTGCTGTGCTTCGTTTCCTTCATCAGCTTCGATTAGACGGAATAGAGATTTTGACTATTTTATTCGATTTTAAGCAGGTGGAGTGTGTATTAACTGCAATAAACTGGGTAGGCGATCATAGGTTATGAATCTCTAGGCCATCCGAGAAATGGCTGGCCGTAGGAAGTAACCCTTTATCTGTTAGTTTCTTATTTAGGCATACTCGCTAGATTCGGTCGAATGATATCTGACTGCACCAAGATCTTGAATCAATGGAGAAGGTCGGTTTGCATTATTGGTTGCGGCTCTAGATTGGCGGGCAATGTTCGTCCGGCAAGTAACACTTACGTCAGCCAAACGGAGATATCACGATTATTTCTAATTGCCTTGAGCGCAAATGTGGTTCCTAAGCGTGGTAACCAACTGCTAACCAAACAAATACACAACATATCTTGTTTCATCCACATTGTAAGTCCCATACAGCAAGAAACGTCTTTCAGGAACAGCTGCATCCAGCTTCATGACCTAAACACATTTACACATCCCTTGTGTGTGAACCGCAATGACCCGAAAATTCACTTTCATTACTTTCTATGTAGGCCGCCAGGCTGAGCTAAGATCCTCAGAAGCCTCGACCCTTTTGTCAAAAACCATAAACTTACACGAACCACCATAGAACTTCAAACGTCACCAGACGGATGCAGAAGCGGTCACTGATCACATCGTTGTAGGACCTGTGCTTCCACTTTCCAGATTGCCTCCCACGTTGTTTCAAAAAATTATATTTGTTCACAAAGGCATGGCCAGAAACTGAGTCTATGCAGCGACAGAAACTCAGTTAAAGAACAAAAGGGTTTGAAATCTAAAGTTTCAGAAGACTACACTTATTTTTCTTACCATACTGTTCCAGATCACCCATGGAAGTGTGGTGCTTCACAACCCCAAATTTTACCGTAACACTAGCCTGTAAGGACGACTAACGACGGCTTGACCTCCTACAGACTGCCATTAGCTAATTCAGTGACATGCATCAGGCTACACTACCTGAGATAATTTTTCGGAATTCTTCCTTAGGGATGAAAGATACCCCACAAATGGGTCGCTCATATGCTGAGATTCTCGTCTGATTCGTTGCGGTGCTAAGTGTGGGGCTTGTTGAATACCGTGGGCGGATATCTCACTTGGACTCTGCACGCAATTCAAAGAGTTTGTCTTAAAATGTTTTTCACTTGAAAATAAGTTGGCATCAGTTGGTTTACTCGCTGTCCTGGGCCGTTTGATTGTAACCTTCTGAAACCAGCCCAGTAGCGCATTGTCGTGCGCAGAGTCAGTATGGGGGGCCGGTGACCAATTTATGCAACTTCATCTGACATCTTTAATAGGCTTCAATGGCCTGAATCCGTTCGGCATTAGCTGGTATATTTTGTCGACGTTCTTAGAACACTAAGTTCTCGCAGTGTTGCGAACTCACTTGTGAATCCGACGCAGTAGGATCAACATGGTTATCAGTCTGGTCTTTGTTGGCTAAAAGAACAAGTTTCGCTAACTTGATTGACGGCATAAAAGACCCTCTCTCAAACCCATCACTGAAATTTCAGAATTCAAACCGGTAAATAAAAAGCAATCCCATAAAACCGGTGGAAATCCCGTTTTTAATGGCCAGCGTTTACAAAAAATTGCCAGAAATATTTTGATGTCTTTTACAACCGCAATGCAATGATAGTTCCTATGGCAGTTCAGTCTTGTTCGGTTTTACAGGTTCCTAGGAATCACCGACAGATCTTTCTTGTAGACTCATCCAAATTAATCCACGGAGCTAGGAGCTCACTTTAGCTTCCCGGTCTGCTTGTTGAAGCAAGGTTAAAATAACTTATGCGGGCAGTACGGCATTACTAGCAGTTTTCAATTTTTGCCTGACTTCAAATTTGTTCCTACTGTGCTCATTCACCGAAAAGACTGCTCGGCATATCCATGTGTATGCAGTTCAAGAGCACGCATAACTTTCCAGGATTACTCGTTCGTAAGACGGGACGACAAAACTTCTGATGTAAAGAAGCAAGGGTTTGAAGGGCCTTGAAAATGGACGAAGTAATGCAAACGAAACGTCGAAGGAATTGGACGGGGCTAAAACCAGTTATCCCCGCTTACCGAACGAGTGCTTAGCCTGCTGAGTTACCGCGGACGTCACCCAGATCAGGTCCACATGTGTGACCTGCAGAAGAGTCCGCTGGATCTAAGTTGGTGGTGCAATCACAACAGTGAATGATATCCTTTGATGGTCTTTCCGTCTCAGTAAGATGTCCTTGTATGTAAAGACGTAATACACTACTCATAAGTTTGCTGAAAACCCTTCGACAGCCCACGGTCTTTTTCGCCCGTATTGAGGCTCATCAGGTACGCGCGGTCCCTGAGTTTCCGTCAACTTTATGTTCTGCTTGAACCCGAATTGCTAAGTGTGCTTATCGAGTCGATAAATGACGATTGCGCTGTGCACTAGATGGCGGCGGAATAACCGAGAAAGAAACGAAAAATCCTAGAAGGGCATGTGTTCGTGGAGTTTGTCCTCATTTGCAGTCGTTTTCTGGTTCTGGTGGTGTAAGTCTTAAGGATGCTGAGACTGTGTGAACGCCATATGGATGAATTTACGAATAACATCCGGGAGCTGTTTACCACATGGTCAGAACGATCAAAAAATATGTGAAAAAATTACCACAAGTGTCCACTGCACTTCTCACATGACTGTAGTGAACAAACGAGTGGTTTGTTGTGCGGTCTGGGTCATAAAATTTTACGTTCAGGACATCTGGCTTATCAGAAACAAGAGAAATTAAATCTTTTGCAATCCGCAAAACATGGCCGGCAGTCTCACAGGTAGTGTGATATCAAACGTTGCTTCCTCAAAGTCCCATATGCTTTAAGAGTGGTTGGAGTTTTTTTTGTAAATTTATGACAGCGTTGAATAGCTTCAGCTTCTTATTTAGAGTTTAAAACTATGTATTGAATTTTTGTCTTTGTTTTTTATTGTAACAACTAGAGTAACCACCTTCATAGAAGTTTCCAATTGGGCTGACATGTCCGCCAAATCTGGTTAGAAGTTTGGCTGTTGCCGCTTCTGTGAGATTTTGGGGGACTTTCAGTAGAGATTTGGTCCTTTCAGACGAGTCAATCTAGACCAAAATGCCGAACAGCACTGTACAGCTGTTTCATCAGCAGTGCACATCTCCCGAATCTCCAGGGAGATTCGAAGTCTCAACCTTCCAGCTAGTAGATGGAGTCTAAACAAGCGCCTGATCAGCACTGTGCTGAACTCGAACTCATCCGTCGCCCACGAAACAAATATCTCACGGCTGCATATTGACTTGCTTCTCAGGTGATGACTCCTCAGGTGGAAGCTATACACACCGTGTGAATCGTCCAATCTTCCGAGCTGCCTAATATTTGTTGCCAGTCCACACGTGACCACGCGATTTAAATTCCGTGATTGAGCGTAAGCGACACTATATCCCCTCCAAGTGCGAGTAAATCACAGTTTATCAGAAGGCAGCGGTTAATTTATTTATCCATCAACTGCCAAATGAGAGGTCGAGGGTTCGTGAGATGCATACCACTGATGATTCCCAATGAAGTTGAAACAGCCGTACCGTGCTGCTTGGCCTACTCCACTGAAAGGACGAAGTCTTCATTGAAATTTTGACTACAGATAGTCAGAACTGGAATTAACTTTTCACAATCACTAAACGGGCCCTGAGCATGAAGAATTTTGCGAGCCTCGTACGCGCAGGTAAGGTCGGTGATTCTCTGGTGTAAAATTTGAACCTGAAGTCCAGGTAACGGGATCCTGTCACATCCACTTGACGAATCCCAGATAGAATAAACGCGTAGTACACTACCTTTCCATAACCGCGCTCCTCCTCCCGTTTGTTATTGTTCATCTTCCAAGTTCCTCTCAAATGAGTGATTATTTGCCTCCAGCTCATGGCGTGCCAGTTTTCTTTTCAGCATGGATAGATAAAAGGGCTTTGTATATTAGCAGATTCTCTGTCACAGTGCGTTATTCAAAATTTTTACTATAGGTGGTGCGTGGCCATCAAATTGCATCAACTAAATGCTCAGTTTGAGCTGTGGTTGAGCCACTTATTGTGCTCCAGTCATCAATCCGGTATTATTTTATCACGACAGCGTAAATTACAATGACGCCTCTTGATGGATTTTGAACTGCACTATCTAGACAAAGCCGGGTGGGAGAGGGTAAACTCTAGTGCATTCGTGTGATGGACGACGTAAAATTATATTACTGAGGGAGTGTCATGCTGCAAACATTACGGTGCACACAAAAGTTTCAGATGCCGTACGTAGAGTGACATACTATACGTGATATAGTGGTACCTTTCATCATTTTGCGTCATTAATGTTCGTAATGTAGATGGACAATGAACAAATGCTGTATTGTGGAGACGCAATCAACCGTTTCATAGTAGTTTTTTACACTGTGGGTGTGATGAAATGCAGCTCGGTCGAACAAGACGGTGGTTGTTGACACTCCCCCCGAACACTTAGTACAAACCTATTCGGGAATTTAAACCGACCAAAATCCCGTTTTGTCGACTACCAGCCATCTGTTGAATTCTGACATTTCAATCGTTATTTATTGGCTGTTTAGAGCATTGAAGTAATTCCGCTAGCCTCCATAAGCTACTTTGTCCGTTTTGCGTAGTCAAAATGTGACACGACTGGGGAGAGTGAGTGGGGCTGTACCATATCGCGTGGATTTTGTCCTCCAGGGATCACTGTGCTCAAGCACAAGTGTAGTATTGAAACTGCTCTGCACATTCTGTGCATTTATTCAATAGATGACTATAGATCAGTGCAGCCTTACTCAAATAGCCGGGAAGTTCTCTTTTCACACTACGGTTTGCACGCGAATAGGACAGTTGTGCATAGCATGTGGAAAAATTTCACCTGGTTGCGAATGACTTGCCGGATGACCCACGGACATTTCTCATTGGTCTGATTAGTTATGACTGCAGAATGCAGTTAGTCCTCAAGACGCAGTCAGCTGGGCGTTTCATTCTCATTAAAAGTGATTAGGTGGATGTAAAAGATCACGAAACCAATGGCCGTATTTGCGCGCACGGCGAAAATAAATCAGTATGTTTTATTGGTTTGGATCTTGTACTGGAAATTACCGGGAAGCCTAACTATCTAGAAACAGACATAATTCTAAACTGCCCGTTATCCTTGAGGATGAAATAAAAAGTACTAACATTTTGTGGGAAGCTGAACTTGAGTATGATGATTTTATGTGTATCTGTATAACTATGCATATAACACTAGGCACATATCACATTTTCCAAAGGGATCGGGAGTTCCAGGTAAAGTGTTTGACGCCCAGGTTTCTGACAAACCTCATGGCTTGAAACGAACCCAGAAGTCACGGTGACGCCTTTGCGGGTAACAGCCTTTGGTTTCTAATATTTTCTTGACTGGCCCGAGGGGACAAACTTAGTAGTAAGAGAATTTGTTTTCAGCGGTTTTTCCTCATCTAGAATTTTGCACATTATATACATAAAATACAGAACATCATTCGAGATGAAGAATTCATTGTTTAATCAATTTTCCGCATTTCCTTCTCTCTCTTTTTATCAACGCCTATGCAGTCAGTTTTATTGCTACTCAATCAGTTTCTTGGCAAATGCTTCGAGGAGAACGTCTACGAACCGCTGGGCGATTTGCAAGACTTCTGCACATTGGTGAACAACAGCCTCAACTTCCTGCTCTATTGCATCATGTCAAAACAGTTTCGTGAAACCTTTTTCAGTTTATTTTGTTCTCGGTTTGTATGACTCCTGATAATACAGCGATAAAGTGTTGTCTGTTCTATCATCCTTGTGATCACCAGCACTATAGCCCTTGTCATCATTTTATATTTTACCCCGCATATGGACATTAAAACCACTCTATTTCTTGCCATCTCATGAGGAAACAACCATACACCAGAGACGGCTGCGTAGAATAATCAAGATTCTCCATAGTTGTTTGTTTTTTGTTTAATGTTCGGATACAATAAAATGCAATGTTTTAAATACCGTGCTCTTATTTTTAACTCACCGATTCATTTTAGAAAGGTTTGGGACAGCGCTCAGACCAAGGTTTGCAGTGACCGATGACAGCCTAGATGAAATTATCTCAGGCTTGGTGCGTTTGTTGAAATGCACACGCTTGATGCGCCCGCAGACTTGCATGGTTGAACGAGGCGGCATACTTGAGAGGGTTCAGCGAGTAGTTTTCGTTGTAGTCTTAGTTCAGCTCGTGACATGAGGCCAACAACGACAATAGCTTACGATGTTTGGTGGACGGGCATTCACGGGCAACGTTCGATTACATACTCAAACATAGGCTTTCAAGTCACAAACAATGTGCAAAATATTGTTAGTAGAGATGAATAAATACCTCCGATTTTGGCTTCTCCTGAGTTGAGTAATTCGATATAGGAAACCCAATCTTCTCACCAAACAGAAAGCCATTCCACATGTCGACTTGTTTTTGAGTTTGTAGGAATTCATTTCTCAAGAAGCCGGTTACCGTTGGTTTACTTCATGGTGTAAAATCCTTGACTGAAGGTATCGTGGTATTTTTCTGACTAAAACTTAAGTCAAACTTCATAGCCTACTATACTTCATACCGCTTTGTATCCCTTTAAGGAGCACTGAGAACTCTCTCCTAGTCTGCACGCTATCCACATAATTCATGAAGATTTTCCGGTTTTATGCAAAGGTTAGTTTAGCTGTTTGACGAACTACCTGTGCCACAGCAATACCGGTTGCAAGTTCTCCTGTCTTGCAATCATAAAATAACATGGATGAATGAGATGTTCCGCCAGAAACCCAATAAATTTCTCCAAATTTTGAAACATTTACTTAAGTGTGGTGGTGTGTCAACGGATGCCATTTATGTAGTGTTACTTGGGAGGGGTGAAATAAATTTTTCCATCGGAGCTCAAGTATGAGGGGACTCAGTATGGAGGTTGGTATGTTTTCTGCTGACACATCTATGTAGACAGAATGTCCCATATCATCCTTGTTTTTCTCCACCTTGGTGCATCAGGCAAACATTTCCTGGCTTCTTAAAGTAGTCGAATTTTATTTATGGAATTAAACCTTGCCATACTGTTTGGAAGATAAGTCAGTTGGCACAACTCTATCAGTAGACAAGAACTAGGGCACCTAGGCTCATTTAGTTGCCTTGAAGCTGTGGGGAGACACCGCTCGGCTCCGGTCCTCACACAGATACTCGGCAGTCCAATCGGATTTCCTGGTTAGCGGTGGGCATATCATTCAATGCTCTCCCACAGGAGGTCTAGACACAGCTTCCACGTGTTCCGTTGCATCTAATTACTTTATGCCGAGGTACACATAATGGAATACAAAGGCCGAGGAACATCCACGGGTGATAGAAACCGGCACCAGGTACCGGCATCATCCGTTAGATCCCTCAGGTTTCGGTCTATTACCGCCCCATGCACCACTATTGCACCATACAGCTGTTGACGGAAGATGTCCGTCAACACAACTTTAGCGTGGTAATAGATAATCTGGCGACATGTCATTAAACGAATTTTTAACGATTTTGCCATCCTCAGGATGACATAACTCGCTTAACAGTGGAACCAAAATATGTCTGTTCAAGTTGTTCCCGTTTAACAGGTGCATGAATGGGTAGGCTAGTGACTCAAAGGCCTGATCTACTATGACGAGTGAGTCCGAATTTCGCACAATCCTACATTCACTAGGGAGACCGAGTCCGTTCCAGAGAGCCCGCTTGCTTTGCAGCACCGAGAAGTTTCGCACTTTAAAGCTTCGCAAGCTTGCGTGGATAGTCGTTCTTCAGGCTGCTCCGTGGAATATCAGATCCTCCCACAGTAAGCATAGGTTTTTTTTCAAAATTGACCGAAAGGCTGTTTTAATAGCAGAAGTTCAGGTGTTCTGGATTTCGAAATTCATCCATTTGGTTGAACGAAGGAAATTTACTACCTTTGGTTTTAAATGTCCTAATCATTAAGGCTAGTTTTACGTTGGATATCATTCAGTTTTACCACTGCTACACGACAGAATTTGTGCTTCAGACTTCTATCTCTTTGTTTTATCCATTGTGAGTTGCGCAGACAAGGAAGCAAGCAAAATTAGTCAAGAGCCAGAACATGTCTTTACCGTATACTCCAGGTCTTGCTGCCATACAATGATGAGGACAGCATAATAGCCCGATAAAATACGATCAAAATAACCGCATTCATTTCATTATGAATTTTCAGGCCCATGAGTAGTGCACTGCCAATACAGCAAAGCGTCGTACAGCACGCTAACTTCCAGCCGGCTAGCTGAAAATACTCCGCGCTTTATGCTGAACCACAGGTACAGGCTGATAAACCAAGCATTTTAGAACTATTTGCCGCTGAACTTGAATGTCTTCACTATAATTATGTTTCAAAATGGGGAAATGAGATGAATCTGTCCGCAAGCAACAACATACCAACATTGGTTTCGTGTAGCAGTGTGCTGACCACGAAACCACCCAACAGTTACTGAATCAGTGCTCCACCTTCACGCTGCTGGAACCCCCCTGCTCAAATCGCTGTTGGAAAAGGGACAAAAAGACTGGTGAAAAAACAGTTTTCTATGGCTTTACCGTCGCGAGGGTCCACTAACGTGCCTTTCTGTCAGTGTTTAAAAATTTGATGAGGTTGACAAATTTATCTGGACAATCAAGCTCCCGTAATACAGCCCACAGTTTTTTCTCCGGTAACTAAGTCGAAGGCTTCCGTGAGGTTTACGAATAGCAGCAGATCCCCTTCTTGCATTTGTCTTGCGACAGGAATTAAATAAATATATTTTGCTCGCTTCAGGAACCACACTCCTTGGTAGGAAATTTGTACCTCCGAATGTCACAGACCAGTAGGATGAACAGGATAAAAAACACGATATTGCCTGTTGTGTCTACGAGGGTGACTTTTATGGGCTGTCCGTTTGTTCGAGACGGGGAATTATCACTTCATCTCTGGGGTTTTCAACAATTTTCTATTACATCCCAACTTGCGTATGGCAGATAATGTTTACTTTGTATCGCTCGTCCTTCCACCTTAGACATTTTCCCCAGGTAAGCTGTCCGATCTGGCGGTCTCCCATTTTTCAGATGGTTTGTGCCATCTACAGTCACGTGGCCGCGGGTAAGTCAGCTGGGTAGGTCTTCAGAGTAGTTTGGAGTTAGTAGGCTATGTAGCTCAAAGAAACATTGCCGGGCAAGTTGATTAGTATTAAATTATTACGACTCAAACCAAATGGAAGACCAACAACATTGTTTTTTTGCAATGGTTTGTTTGTCCTCTAGCAGCTGAAGGTTTTGGAATTTCAGCCCACATATTTGTTTCGGTCCACTCAAAATTTATTCTTCACAACGTTGATCTGAGTAAAATTTGTTTGCTCCTCCATCCGTCTTTTTGTTTCCCAGATATTTCAAAAGCTTGCTCTTGGGCTTAACTTGTCCAAACTTGGACTGGT
Organism: Opisthorchis felineus; assembly: GCA_004794785.1. Classification (NCBI taxonomy): domain Eukaryota; kingdom Metazoa; phylum Platyhelminthes; class Trematoda; order Opisthorchiida; family Opisthorchiidae; genus Opisthorchis; species Opisthorchis felineus. The sequence continues at coordinate 422,526 of SJOL01009575.1, read as the reverse complement.
TTTAAGAACACTGAATTTTTCTCCAGGATAGGTAAAATAAGTTGTTCTAATCGGGATTCTCTTCGTTCTTTCTTCAATCCAATCACATCTACAGCAGCTTCTTGGATTTGCGTTCCTAATCGGGTCCAGTGGCTTTCGCATGTTCTTGGATCTTTGTCGCCTACTAGCATCTGTGTCGAAGCTCCGCGAAATTTCGATATAGCTTCCTGGTTTTACAACATTCTTAAATTCTGCTGCAAACATGTTAGTTCAAGAATTTTATGGGTACGATACCGCCAGAGATTGATCAATAATTTAGCAAGCTCTATGCAGCACTATATATATATATATATATATATATATATATGAAGACACTGACTGTCTGAAGGCCGACCACTAGGAAGCTTTAGTTCGGTTTCCAAACAATACACCTATACTGAACAGTGATGACAAGATGTCTGGACTTGTGCACCCACTTCAAAAACGAAAATGTGTTTATGAGACAGAGATGTATCTCTCAACTCTCCCACGTTTTAACTGAAGACGCTGCTTCAAAAGAGCCTTCCACATTTTGGGAAGTATTCAAGGTATTGAATTTCTACTTGATGTGATGATACTCTTAAAGATGATAAAACTTCTTAGGCATCCCATGATTATTCATGTCTTTTTGAAGTCACTAGATTGTGTCTTGGACACTTATTCCACTTATTCCACATAAATAAATTGCTTTTATAACCGCGTTCTTCAGAATGTGCGCAAAACCTCTCATTTCCGCTTCGAAGCACCGATAACCAATGCTTTCAAACACGAATACTTGCAGTGTTTTGTAACTCATGTAACAAAGGAAAACCACAGATCTGTTTCAGGAAATTCAGTGTGTATCAATCGTTTACCTAAGGTACCTCGCGGTCCCACGTTTCAGCCTGAATGATTCGCGCCTTCTCGAATGTGACTGCCAACCCACAACGCTCACAACGGTCATTTGCTCAAAGGGCTTGGCTATATTCTGTCGGTCCAGTGTGTTATTATTTCTTTCTGTTCGTTTAATCAAAGGCTTTGATGTGAATGAGAACAGGAACACTCGCCCATCACGTTTTGTAAGCCAGTGCACGTGAAGGTAACAGAGGTCGTCAGGAACTAGTTGGGATAACGTAGTGGTGTCTTGGCGACAAAAAGCATTTCGTAATGCACAGTCGCATGCTTGAAACAGCTTGTCAGATCATTTGGGTGAAATGATTTGCTTCGGAGGAACAGCAGTTTGTTTAATACTACCGCACTGAGGTGAATCAATTTGGCCGTCTTTGATGCTCATTTTGGCACCGGCGAAATCAAATGTGGTAATTCCTCATCCAGTTAGCAATAACTGCTCCGATAGCACGGCTAATGGCTTGCTAGGAGGCCGGCTAAGGTGAGGAATTCCTTTAGATCGCCTTTTTAGTAGTTAGCCTTAGAATCGAATATGTCTGATCACATGGTTTGATGTATGTTTGTGACTTGTCCCTAAATAGCTTTTAGCAACTGCAAAGTGGAAAACCGCCAATAATTCAAATCTAACTAAAACCTACACAGTTTCACACTGATTACAGCAGGCAAGTTTTTGTTCGATGTATCACTTAGTAAAAGATTTAAGCAGTTTTAGAACTGATAGTTGTCACACATGCACGAGCGCATCCAACAGTGTTGGCTGCCTCACTCTGCAAATTTATCATAGACGCACGAAAACCCTGTACAACATCGGCACCTATAGGATGGAAAAATCAAGGTCAGTTTCTAAATCAGGCTACCGAGCTTTCGACTACTTCCGTTTTACCGTAAAGCGCGAGTAGGGGAAATATTTTACTGATAAATTCTAACCAAAAAACTCATTGTTCCTCGCCAGAGATATTGAGGTTTTGACTGCCTATCAAGCCGACATAGACATCAACCCGTTCGGAAAACTGTGATTTAGAACGACAGCCTGATTCTGCTTGAACAAATCCTTGGAAGGAATAAAGAAAAGAACTGGGTACATGTGGTATGATCCAGGGCAAAACACCTTCCCAGTTTCGGAATAAGTGCGAAAAAGTTTATAACGTATGATATGTATGTCTTCGAGAGTACTAACATTTGCGCTTGTTTTGGGCTGGTCCGAGTAACTGGCTAGAGAGTTATGACCTCAGTAAACAAGTCTGGTGAATAAAAATTTGGATATTTACAGTCAAACCCAAGTGCTGAAAAGTGAAACGGTTGGTCACCACAACGGGATCCACAAGCCTAAAACATTTCACAATCTTGCCAAGATGAAACATGCGGCTTACGCTCTAATCATCGCACAGATCAATTGTCTGTCCCAGAAAAATATTTATTAAATCTAGGACACCCAAAGTTTTGTTGACGTTTAAATTTAAACAGCCGTTTCTTGCTTGCCGATAATTCAGCAAAAATCAACTCGCTGGATAGCCCGTAAGCTTTTACACGAAGCAACGGGATTAAGTTCCTTGTGAGACACCAAATGCCAGTGACACCATCTACACAGACTCCCATGGCCAAAAGTCATGATGTGTTTCAGTCTGATTTCCACAATATCTGTTCACTGCAATTTGCAGATCCTTTTTGAATCACGTGTCTGTCTGGACAATGAGTAATACCGAAAACATTGAATCATATCACCTTCGGAATCTGCGGATTCCCCCAACCGAAATGTTTAAATAAATTTCATATTCGTTGAACAGTTTGAACACCGCTGAACATAGCTGTCACAATTTTCACGTTTATTTTTTTGCCTCTCGGTGATGCATTGTTCTTCTATCGCTATGACAACCATCAGACCTTCAAGCTAGGTAGAAAATATCTGAATGTTAAGGTTACAGTGAGCCTTAGGTCTGTCATTGTCGTCAACTGTCAATTTCCTAATCGACAAGCCAATTTTTGACAGTGTGTAAAATATGAAGTGATGACGTTCCATTCGGACAAGCACATCATGACAATAGAAGGTAACTGTCAAACCGTTAAAAAAATCTTATTAGACTATTCAGTAATGCGCTTCAAATTGTTAGCTGAGAATAATAAAATCATCTTTTTCTGCATCTTGTTTTTAAAATAAATTCAGGTTCAGCTTTTGATGTGACCTGCTGGTTGTCCAAGTACTTCACAAAAGTGTAACCATACACTGAATCAACAGAAATTTTTAGCGGATTCAGCGCAGCCTAACCGTTTCTTGAGATTTTCAAACTTGGAGAAACTAGCAAAATACACTCATTTGCAAACAAATTTGGTTTTGCGGGAGACTCACCTGGAACCCAGCTGAATCGCTCGCTTGTGATGTTTCCAGGCAACTGAATGTGCTGCACCAGGCCGCCTCATGTTTCAGTTGCAATTAACATGGTGAAAAATAACCGTCAAAAATACATGCTCGGAGAAACCTATGCCTAGGTACAGGTGTTTTTTTATGAACCAAGTTTGGTTATTCTACCCAACTATCACGCTTTTAAGGTGGCTGGCATGGGCTTGAAAATAAGCAAAATATGTTCAAAATATCGTCATCACAATTGGACTGGGTAGTATAACAGTTCACAATGTCATGGGAGGCGTAAAGTGGTAAAACATTGGAATAATTCAGTCAGCTGTGCATGTACCCTGTAAGGTTTAATTCTCCGTGACCACAAACGTCCTGAAATATGGTCCTACGTGTTAATTGGTCGGAAGTTTGAAAATTACGAGCTTTATTCTATTAAATCACAGCTAGTGAACTAGGTGACCTTGATACTAGTATCAAAAATCAGGTAAAACTTGCCTATATATAGAAGCCATTTCTAAAATCGAGCAGATTGTGCTTTCTTTAGCCGTGCATCACTTACTAGTGGAATGTTCGCCGGCGCCTGAGCCAGAAGCACGCTGGCTTCACTCCCGAAAAAAGAAAATCATAGCGAAATACACTCATTTGCAAACAACTTTAATTTTGGAGAGGCTAACCTGGAACGCAGCTGAATCTCTCGTTTGTGATGTTTCCAGGTAATCGCAGGTTTTTCAGCATGGAACGGAACTTTGTAACGAGTGCTCCGGAAAGAAACCTGTGCATTGTCTTAACAGAACACTACTTAAAAAGTCGTTTTCTTAATTCTCAATGCTCACCAGGTAGGAGCAGTGTTTCGAGGTTTCATCAGCTCTGTTTTCCTTCTTAACACCAAATGATTCGCAAGTGACGCGCTGCATTTATCTGAAAATTACAGTGACATCTGCAAGAGACTAATATTAAAGTATATTCTTAGACCATGTTTATTCGACTTGAATGGTGCAAGATTAGAGACGGAAGGGTTTATGACAAAATAATTGTGACGGAATTATTGCAAATCTCTATAAAATTAGTTCTTGAGGTTTCCGAGGGGATAATTTGTTTTCAGACAATCTTCAAGATGTCACTGCGGAATTTGACAGCCCATGACCGGGTTCACACCTCATGGGGATTATGGACTAAGGGCAGTTCCCAGTATCCTTCTGTGAACCTTGTGTTCCGCATGGGTTTAAATTAGAAGCAATTTGCGAAATTCTTTCATTTATACACTAATTTGGTTTCATAAAGAGGCTTACTCGGATTCCATTTGAGTCCCCCATTTAAGATATGCTTCAACTGTACGTGCTGCAAAGGCCAACTTATGTTTCACTGGGAAAATATATATTAGAGATATTGCAATACTTCATTAGGACGAAGGGTACTAGTCTGTTGATTTGCTTTAAAAAGCGCGGCTATCAGGATTTCAGATGTACGAAGCTGGAATGTTAGACGGTCATATTAGTCGTGCATTTATCGTGGTATATGGCTGACCCTACCAATCGCTTTAAATCAAATTACGTGATGAATTAATTCTATCCGTCCATGTTAACTTGAGAACGTTGATCCAGCCCAGATACAAGGGCGAAAATATGTGGCATCTTCACTTGACGATTCCCGTTGTGAAAACTGTCGTTTTTCATTAATCCCGAAAAATCACAGATTTATCAACAATTTACCTTTTGTTATTCAATAAATTTATAATTTATTAGCTTACCCTTTCATTCCCGCAACCGTTAGACTCCCCGAAAATTTTCCAAAATGAAACAAATGATAGACGCATGCATCTACCTCGCAAATTACTTTGTAAGACCAGTAGATGAATGAAACAAAAGCATCTAAAATTGTTCTATTATTTATTTTCCAAAGCCGGAGGAGCACGTGGCCATTTCAAATGTCACTTTGGCCTACCGGAACTAAAATCAATGCATTGTACTGGCACCAAAATATTTTCCCCTAATTATACTACTTGTGCTTTACGACCAAATTGTTTTAACCTCTAAAATAACCACTAAAGCGATCACGCTGGAATGTAATAACAATGCGTAGGTCTTCAGTTTGAAAACTGCCAAACACGAACAGGGGAAAGATGACGTTGCAAAAGCAACATTAGATGTGTGTGTTTTGCTGGTGTTACTACACAGTAGTCACTAGGAAAGTACCACTACTATGCGTTGGCACATTGAGGAAAAAACAATACAATAATCGTTATTCAGAAGTTATATTGCTCTAGAAATACAAAGCCGTTGGAGACACCGAAAAAAAAAAACAAATAGGCCAGTTTCAACGATTAGTAAAGATTTAAATGTTACGGAGGAAATCTTGAACATTCCACTCCAGTGAATAGATAAGTGAGCGTCACACATAAAGTTCGAACAAGCCGATCCCGTTTGATTTTTTCTTGTATGCTTCGACAGAACTCATCTGGGCAAAATTAATGGGACTAATAAATTAATTTTGAAAAAGTAGAAGTGAATATATCGAATTCCAGGGATATTCGCGCTGACATTTTTAAATCCCCGATCTCATCAATTAAAGTTTGTGTGGATTTGTCTAACGCTATTAAGTGGGATTTTGAAATATACACCGGCCCAGAGCTAGCTAATCTGCTGACCGGTTTTTGATGTGGATTGAGGGAAATATTGTCACCTTTGATCAGCAGACACGCATGCACTCATAGAGAGTAAACATTGCCTAAACAGACCCCATGGAGGGGCTACACTTCAAGAGAATCCACAAACGCAAGTCACCCCAGCCATACATGTTCAGGATTTTCCGTCTTTGGGGAAAAAGGACCAACACCCGTCCGATAAGTCAAGAATAGCTATTTAATCCACTGAAAAACCACAGAAATACGATACGCTGAAGCAGCACACAAAAATGTCTCAAGAATTACATGGATTTGAACATTTTGTATCTGTTGTGCGATTCAAATCGCCAATTCACACGAAACTGCACATATTTGCTTATCATCAGTTGTATATTCTGGCGGCTTGACAACTATGTTTGCTCCATGCGTCTACTCGCGATGGTTCCCCCAGTTTGCTTCTAATCTCGCTAATCAAACATATTCATTGCTTGACATAAAAGAATGGGGGCAAAATAAAACTGACTGTTTACCAGAAATCAACAGATAGTCGTGCAGTCTTAAACTAATCCTCGTCACACTAAAAGGAGGTTATCCTAGAATACTTTCAAGAATGCTTAGTAGAGTAGAGAAGTAGAGTGCACAAAAGAGGTCTACTGAGAAGCAGCATAACTTGGGGCAAAAAAGAGCGCCTTCAAGACAGTGGATACCCAGTGGAGTTGAAGTAAGCCGCAACCAAGACAGTTATTGGCCCAACACCAAGAACCAACAAGGAATGAGTTGGAACAGCAGTCGTTCCATACAAAACACGGACATCTGGGTTTAGATCAGCCGAGACGACACGAGACGGTGTGCTGTTATCAGTGAGCCACCTGATAGCTACCTTCCAACCCCAGTCTTATTATTTTGGCACCTCTTTAAGTACACAAATCAACAATACATGTGAATGACCCCTAAGAGAAATATTCAAATACAGTGCCCTAGATTGGGGAAGCAAGGCCTCAAAATCCTGATTCAACTTGATGGAAAACTTTCCTAATCAATATACTGTAGGTATTAGTCATCCCCACTAACGAACAAACAGGAACTTCAGACCACCACCTTGCACCGCTCAAGTCGACCGCCTTGAAACACGGTCAACCTTGTAACTTATTCACCTGGCCTGTCGAAGCTTTCCTGTCAGAAGCAAAGTGTCGCTCAACAATAAATCCGCCGAATGCTTGCCGGAGCTCGCTGTAACGATACTCTCCCCTTAGGTATGATGACCAGCCAACCCCCGCTGGACTAACACGCACCTTTTATTGATTATCTGAAAACAGCATAAATTTCACTGTCTATTCCAGAAAACATTGTGTTACATTGTATGTTCAGGACGACATAAAAATAACCTGGCAGGTGTACACATTCTGATATCTTAGAATCAGCTACATTCAGTTTTAAAAGAGGACTACTTTAAATACTTTACCTCCCTCCATGACGAAGACCAGAACTCATCTTTTAAGGACTTAATTCATGATGATCAACGTAAAAGTGCCTGTTCTACATGTCGAAATACACCAAAGAGCTTCCTGTTTTGGTCTGGTTAACAGCATTCTTTTTTCATAACTTGATCTACGTCTTTTTACCATTGCAGGTGGCAGAATATAAAGAATCCCAAAAAACAGTAGACCTAGAAGTTTTCGGGTGCCCTTGAGTGTGTGACTAACACTTGGCCGATCAGAATTTCTTTCCAGTCCGTGAAAATTTACATTTATAAAGTTTGCTCCGCTTCTCGACTTGGAGACAGATCATGCAGAATACATCATAATCTACTGTTTGGAACATTTTTCCTAACCATAGGAATCATTTAAATAAAAGAACTAAAAGTGAATGTTCATAGCCACTTCTTAGTAGTTTTTTTCGTATATTGCCGAAATAATGTATCTCATTTACCATACCAATGCTGATTAATTGAAAACAAATCGGAATATTTATCTAACGTGCTTAAACTTGTTGAGTCCGTAGTCGGAATTGCGAAAACTAGGCATAACGATAATAACATGCTAAAAAGAAAGATAGTACATTTTATGACAATGAAACGATTTTCTTCCGCCTGAACTATGCTTATTTTCTGTTTGATGAAGAAAATGAATAAAAGCTTTGAATGAACTTCTAGAAAAACGTTGTGCAATTATGTCTAAGTGTTTTGGCGTGCCGGCCTAGCAAGATCGCTTTGATCGCATTCTGTCACATCCAGTCCACACTAACTCGGCTTTTTATTGCCCAATTTCGTTCATTAGAATTATTTTATTATTTTCTTTTCATTATTTTTAGTACTAGACTACTAGTCCCAAATTTGCAGGAAGAAACAAGGGGCCTATCACGCCCTGTCTCTGTAGTGGTAGACTGCATTATCAAACAGTATCTATCAATCATCAACTCTTGTCGATAGTAAGCTGACGATCTCAGAACATCTAAATCATCTTCTTGTTTCTGAAATTCTAACATTATTTTGGACTCCAAAATTCCATCATGATCCGATCCCCAAGTCCAGGGTTTCTCAAAGCATTGTTTGTGTTGGAGTGTGGGAATGGCTTCAATGAGGCGAAAAACAATGCCATCCATGGTGCATTAAGATAGCCGTAAACTAAAGATCTTCAGTTTCTAACATACACAACTGAACACTTAATACTCAAGTAAATCTTCCGAACGGAGTTTTTATTTAAGAACCACCTTTCCAGAAACTATTTTTAGGCATTGCCATAGTATTGCACCAACGCCGGAGAGGAAATGTCGCATGTTTTATCATTTAATGGCCGGTGATCGTTACGTGGCACGGTAAATGGCACACGTGAAAAGCCATTCTTCGACATTTCTGGAATTTCGACAACTTGAGTAGGTGGAATAATTCTGTGAACGACTGGCGATTCACGTGATATGTTATAACAAGAACCAAGTAGTGGGACAAGCGTTTATTTACGCCTAGCTGTTGTACGCACTCGCCTCTCTATCGCCGAAATAGGAGTTGTTGACTTGTGTATATCTCGGTTTTGGAACGATAATAAAATTCCATACTTTTTACCTGGCAATGTCGGTCATTAATTCAAAGCATTCAACGTTTTGGCTGATTTGCCCAATTGTACCTATCAGCAACGGTATACACATGGTAAGGTTTAACCTCTTGCGTTTGTGGGACCCATTTCACGTCATTTAGGCTTATCGGCGAATTATGCACAAGCGGATGCGAAATAGACACCGTTCCGTTTGGTTGGTTAGCATAATGTAAGAGATTATCGGAGGTTTCAGATTCTTCACCTGTTTGAAAATGGTTTCTGTTTTCTGAGGCACTCAAGTGTACAGAAAAGTTTATTAGGGTAAAATTCAATGAAGAATCTTCATGCTTCTGCACTTCGGATTCACACGCTCAGGTTTTAGTGCTGTGCATGTGTGCAGTTTGACAGACACAAAACGGAAGTTTGTACTACGTCAAGAAGACCGGTAACATTAGAGTTTCCACCTAATCCGTTTTGCTATCATAGATATTTGGGGATTTGAGGAAAATTTCTTTATGTGCTAACTATCAGCTCAAGTTTTGTGGACAGTTGTTTCTTGGTCCAAACTTTTCTTCGCCTACCAAGGTGATATCATCAGTACGCAGTGGAGTAGCGTTTAGTGATCGTCTGGCATACTAAAATGCTGTCTGAATAAGATTCAACGCAATATCATTTTAAAAGGTACAAGGGCAAGTGTTTCGCAGTGGTCAAGCTGCAAGCTATTTGTGCTAAAATTTGCCAGAGAAAATGCAAGTGACGAAAAATTACCATTCAAAAACAGTGGGACTTCCTTCCACAAACAAAGACGATTGTTTCACGAATGAGATGACGCACAAAAATGTTCGATTCTCTTGCCGAAAGTGTTTTGTTGCACAGCTCTGACCAAAACTTGAAAACCGAAGAAGAATGTCCTCACTCGTCATGTTCTTTTCATCTTATTGCCACCTGGTATCGAAAATGGTCGAAACTCGCAAATGAGCGACTACTCACTCCATACGTGATTCAGCCTGCGTGAGTTTAACCGCCATGTACACACCAACGAAAAACGTATGACAGGCCAATGCTCACAATTAGACCAGTAGCTTCAACAAGCTAACGTCTCTCATATGTCCCATATAGCTTGAGTGTCTCGAATTTTTGCTGTCTTAAATTTCTTGTCGTAGTTAAAACCATGATTCTCACATGATGCTCTTGCAACGTCACAACACCAGTGCAATCACATTCACTAGTTGGAGTCATTTCAGTCCTAGTGTGGTGACCCGTCCTAAATTACTTTGTCGCGAAACAGTGGTCTCGCTTGGTCGAGAAAAGCCTTGTTGTCTCAGAGGTGAATTTTTATTGTATGGCAAATTAAGAATAACAAATAATAGTGGAAGAATGAGAAGCAGGCTTGGTAAAATGTTCTTGCGGGTATCGAGCACAGCTTGTTACATATATGTATGACGCTGGATACTACTGATGAAGCAAGCGAGTAGTTTATGGTTGGTGTCCAAGCTCCGCCCCAGGATCTGATGGAAGGTAAAGTTTATTGTGGAAATTGTGGAACTCCTTTGCAGTGTTTGTTTACTACTGTGCAATAGTCAATGATTATCCAGGAAAGTTCAAGATGACGCATGAGAAGCGGCCTTAGATAAAAAAATGGTGGAAGAATTCCCGGACATCTGAGGAGTAGCACAAACGTCACTCTGTTCTACTGCGGTACATGACGCTATATGACACAATGGTACACTAAACCATCTGTGCTACACTGTACAGATTCATACTCTCCTGTACAACATCATTTCACGCTACGCATACTATACATTGTTGCGCCACTATGATCCGTTGTACCGTCGTGTGTTTGGTGAACCAATTTCGCGGGTCAGACATACACAAGCTCGTCCAATAATGATACACCAAAAGTTCGCAAGTCGCAACCCGTTATCAGCGGTAGATCCCGTTAGACTTGTGCGTAATGCAGGTGTGCCCGATCGTTGGGCGCCGTTTACATCTGAATATCTTAGTTTTTGTAAATCTGTGACCTGATCTTGCGTGATTGGCCTTGGGTAGACTGCTGAGCTATGTGCAGCTCCGAGTAGAGTTGCATCGAAACCCTTCTATATGAAGTACAGGATTTTAGCTTTGCTTGGTGTATATAGTGTGAGATAGTTGCTCAAAATTCGCGCAAAGCTCCCTAAAGGTTTTTGCCTGCTTTTGGAAAGCATAGTTTTCGGAATCTAATTTAAACAGCAGTTCCTTTAAATGTTCACTTAAACCTATATGCATACTGAAAATAATTTGACTGGAGAACTGATGAAGTCCTTCGGGACCACTAGCATTCTGGTATCCCCCGGCACAAATTTAGTGTATACAGAGGTTTTCGTTTAGCCAGAACGCTTGTGTGACCGACTATCTTATTTGGACGTCGAGTTCTCTTAATAGATGACCTAGCACTTGAGAACTGCTGAAATGCTCAAACTCGGAACCCAGAAATTGTTTTAGGAATCGATACCATCTAAAGATTTGCTCGCATAATATGCACTCTACAGGATGTCCTAAGTTTCAATGAATCAGTCCTTGAAATCGATAAAGAAATATCTAGGGGAACTGCAAGAGAGCAAGAATATTTAAACTACTGCATACACCACTCATTTAACATCCAATCGCTTGGGGACCGTCAAAAATCAATCTAAAATAGGCTTGCTGTTCAAGTTAGTTCATTAACTCTGTGTCCTAGTATTGGTGATGTATTTTCTACAGAAAATTTGGTGGAATTTTTTCCGTACTTCTGCGTCCAACATCATTCCTAATCCTTTTATCCTCAGCATTTTTGGTTTCAACCCACTAGCCCGATTTGCATTGGGACACGCTCTGCATGCCTCACCTAACCCCCGAGCTTTCAATTGTTTGTGCTATGCCAGCAATTTACTCCCTTTTGGAATTATCTGGCTTTTACAGCTTCAAGTCACAGATTCATCTATAGTTCAGTCCAGTTCATCTTAATGCAGCTGGTGTTGAGTAGCTGAAAGCCCGCCCTCAATGGTGCTAAAATACTCTGCATTGGACATTTTCCTGTTTGATTTGCCTATTGTATTATAGTCTCTAATTGGTTTACTTTTTTGAAAAACTTTATTCTTTCTTAACGGATGGGTTACGTTCACCCCGGGAGAACCAATTTTATTAGAATAGGAGACATACTACTGTAAGGATGTTATTGCTGTGAATGAACTCAGTTCAGATGTACTACGTAATATAGGGAAATCAAAGTTTAGTTTCTTATGCTACCTGATGGGTCAGGCTTGATAAACAGATGCGTGAAGCTGTAGTAGTCTTGGATAGGCGTAATGCACCACTCATAAGGTTACTGAAAACTCTTCAAAAGCCCATAACCGGTTTTGCCCTTCTTGAGACTCATCAGGTAGGCGCAGTTCCCAAGTTTCCGTCAACCTTATGTTCCACACGAACCCAAACTAAACGAAATTCGCGTAACACACTCATTTGCTAACCACTTTGCTTTTGACGGAAGACTCATTTGGGATCCAGCTAAATTTCTCCTTTATGATGTTTTAAAGCATGTTTAGAAACATCATAAATGGGAGATCCAGCTGGATTCGGGGTGAGTCACCCGTCAAAACCCAATCGAAATGCAACTGAGTGTATTTCGCCGTATTAATCTTGTTTCACGAGATAAAACTTGATATAATAATCGGTGATCGGGCTTGGATTTCTATTGGACCCTCGAAATTCTTTGATCCTATTTCACTTCTAAATGACATCGTTCTCTCAAAACTTGTCGAAAGGTAGTTTTCTTCTACTTTGATGGCATGATTTCTCTATATTTGGATACTGAGAGGATAAATAAAATTAGCATTTAGTGCACATCAATAAGGCTTTTTCCGGCTTTTTTTGGTCAAGCGACAAAGAGCTCTCTGTAATCGGACCACCCCGTGAGGGATCGAAAACAATCTCCCAATCGCTTCTTCTACTACCTTATTAAAATAATGGATGATATTTATCTGAGGTATCTCCCACTAGTCTTATTTCCCTGGCTCATTTCAGTCTACTCATAAGATAAATAGCAACACTTTTCACATTGTCATGTATCTCGTTCATTTCAGCTTTGTCTCTAGGCTAAGGTAACTGTGAAGTCATATTTGTGCCTCTTGATTTAGCCTCGGTGTTTCTCACCACAATCAGAGGTCACCTACCGCGTAAGTATCATCTGACTGAATGCACTACTTCTTCACGTGTTTGTCCAGCTGTTCACCTTTTTTCTCGGTCCAAGTGTACGAAGATGTAGCCGATGTAGACTTTTCATGTGACCAAACTACAAACTTCTGGGGCCTTGAATTTTCGCTCCGCTATTTCCTTTTCATCCAACACTGATATGTCTATCTTATTACTTTAAAGTAAACCTATAATTTGACTACCGTAATTACGTTATTTGACGTTTTCATGTAGTTTGCTACCGCTTTTTGGGTGGAATACATTTCACAGTATCCATTGACTTGATATGGAAGGTATTGTTTGGTTGGTGGTGGAGTATTTTGCTGAGATTCGCTACTTTTTTGCAAACGTTTCACCACCGACTGAGGTAACATCAGAACTGCTTGGTGTGAGATGGAGTGGAACTGTGTGTTGGTGGTTTTGCTTTGAGTAGTGATGCGCACGTGCTTCTGAAATAGGATGATATTCGCTTAATATTTATTATTTTGGCTATCGCTTGGATTTTTCACTCGTGTTCTGATTGGCCAACGTCCGGGGGTCCCTTGAACCGGACCGCTCTGATCCATGAAAGTCGATCAAAAGATTTATCATCGGGGCAACCACCGATAACCGAACTTCGCTTTCCCCAGAAGCACGCAAGTAAACACACGCATACCACTATCCAAAGCGCAACTACTAAAGCACAGCTCCAATCCGCCCGACAAGGAACTAAATGCGTCACATCGGGAGAGACAAAATTGCCAGGCTGACTGGCAAAACTGGTTCCCTCAATCCGACATATTTTAATTCCTAGGAATAGTTCCTCTTCCAACCTAGCTTAAACTTCTCACTTTGAAGCTATCTTTCCGAATTTGAGAAACCTCGTTTTTTTCTATGGGGCAGTTATGCGAACTTTTGCCCCCACACTTTCGCATCCTTGTCCACTCTTCTGTTTTGCTCACTGTTTTGCACTGCTTTTCTGTTGGTTTTACAGTCATACATCTGAAAAGCTTTATCTGCTCAACCCATTCCTTAAAATGATTTTCTGGTCGGGTCTCACCTTCCTTTACCACGCTTATATGCCCTGACTCCTGCTTATTCATGACTTCGTTCACATATTCTCAGGGAATTTCTTGATGCCGAAACTCCAAAACTCCATTTCTTTCAACCAATTGAAAGTTAGAACGGCGAATGGTTCGCCGTGTGAATAGGACTTTTGGGAAACAGCTGATTCAGCTTGCACACAATGAAATTCGTGAGTGTTGTATAGCTGTCTATGTTGTTTCGTTTTGCCTGACTGCTGAGCTGGTTGAATAACCGAGTCGGTGTCTCTAATTCAACAGCCACGACAGTTAGTACGCAGAGCAAATTGTGCTATCTCTTCGTTAGTAATAATAATAATCGTTCAACAGTAAAACCCTTTTGGTGCACAGCTTCCATGCTATCTAAAGGAAGTATGACGGCTTAAATTCTACCAGGTTGCTGATGCCTAAGCATAAACAGCCGGGATGCTGAGGTTGGGTTTGAACCACAAAAGTTTTGGTAAGTAAGTTGGCCCTAACCACCGAAATATATCGAGTTCAACCTCCCTCTTAATGGCACAGTAACAAAAGAGTTTCCCAAATCATAAAAAATGCACTGTACTTTCATAGGTTCTCGAGAGTTCTACTGGAGTGGAAGGTGGTTTGACGCATAAATTTATTGCATACTGCCACATCAAGAGCAAGCGGGAACGGGATGAATGACCAACAAAAATTTCTGTCAAACCATAACTTGTTTCTTCTGCTAACCATCGAATCCAGCAATCGGCGGAATACCATTACCGTAGGCATGAAGCTTCAGTTGCCCGATGAGCACACCCACACAGTGTGGTACATTTGTTACGCCCGTATTATGCCGGGTTTCGCCAAGTGGTTACAGCTTCCGAGGGCTTCTAATCAATCGGAGAACGGTAGACCATGTTCGAGCTGCGTTGAACCCTATAGTTAGACAAAACATACATTAAAATGAATGCAGTTTTTGTGATTGGGTTACCGAATAAGTATGCAACAGAGCTCTACATTCCGAAAATCTGCATCTGAGCTTCAAGGACGGCAAAGCCGAAAGGGAACCCATGAAACTACTAACATGGCCGCGTTATAGGAGACTGTATAAACTGTGCAAACAATGAAAATTCAGACCATAAAATCATTTATCCGTGGAGGCGTTTATCTTGTTTGTAGTGAACAGAGGTCAATTAAACCACCACATTTAGGCTTCGGTCGCGTTGCATCATTTTGGGTGGTAAAAATGTATTCGAATTAGTACGAATATCATTATCATTGGGTTTGGACAGTGTAAAATTTGCAGGGACTGCAATTCTATCATGGTTGCCCAGAAACCGTTTAGGAGTTACTTGAATTATCACTGAAATCTCCATGTGTTTTGATGTTAGCCGCATTATGAAGACAGACCCAGGGCATTGGTACAATCTCACGGCTGAATAACTCAACACTGTTTGTTCAAACGCATCCATCCGGGCGGGGATAAAGGTATTCCAGTCTTAAGCGCAACCTACCCAGAGGTTTTAACTTTGATTGAGATTATGAATCTCAAACCAAATTGGTTGAGATTATGGCCATTAGGCTGCATTAACTATTAAACAATTTGATGTAACTAATTGTTTAATGTAATCGTTTATTATAAGGTTCCGGGCTTAGGGTAGTGCATGTGCCGAAGGGAACAAACGATAAAAGTCAGGCATATATTATTTAGAAGGTGCTCTAAAAGAGCCAACTGGTGTCTTCGGGCTGACAGGCTGCGTGAAGCAGTGATTTCCTATTTATTACGGCACATAAGCAGACACGACTTGAGTCGTCTTAGTTTTTTATTGGATTTTTACAGTATTTTCATCCAGGCCTCAGGAATTTGGAAGGAAGTTTGGAACAAAATTACTCACTAGCCAAATCTGCACATGGCACTAATGTGACAAGAAGCGAGACAACTGGATAAACATGTATTCGCGTGTACGTAATCCAGAGTCGTCCGCTTGTCGCGTGTGTTTCGGTAATGAATCGATACCTGGGATGGGGAAGCGGCAACTATGTGTATCTCAAGTGCCTGCAAGCCGATCGTTCATGTTCACGGCCGGATAAAACGCCGCGTGCGTCAGCCAGGCACACTTTATCACGTATCTTGTCAGCTGATTACGAAATATTTGGCGGTTTGTTTTGATTTCACATCTCTGAAGTTGATCCCTCTTTCCTTTCCGGTCGCTTGTTTGACCGCCATTCTATAACACTGGCTACATGGCTAATGACCCTGCCTTTATTTGAGGTTTGTTCACTCTTCCAAATAGACACGCGTTTTCACGAAAAAATCGACCCAATTTATTAGTTCTGGCACTACAGAGGTTTGCTTTGGCCAACTTTCCCTTCGCTCTTTTCCTTTTTATACACATAATGTGTCCAATGACTTGGTCTTACACATGGTGGTGTGTCAGTTCACCTGTAGTTGCAGTCACGTCCACAAGTAGGAAAGAGCGGACCTTATGTGAGTGTCTAAGAACTTGTACCTGTCTTCTTGAATCAGATGTCAAATTAACCAAAACAGTTTCAAGCTCGAGAGCTTGCCACATAATTCTAAAAGCATATACACGCCACGCCGATCAAAAAGTATCAACCGAGTCAATAAGCATAAAAATCTCTGACGCGCGGCAATCCCTTGACGTGTCGATGGACGAACGAACTCGGTTGGTTTACACATTCCTATTGCATTCCGTAAATTGATGAACTTTCAGTACGCTCCCGAAGGAACTGACACCAAACTTGGCCACTTTGTTGACGTTTTCTTCCTCCTTCAATTGCTTTCTTTTGTGTTTACTGAATTCACATCCTGTTGGAATTCAAACGCATCATCGGTAATCTTCCGACACTTGGAAAGCCGGGCATTACTGGACGATTTGCTGTCTTCCAAAACAAATGGCTCTCTGCACATCCTCGGAAAGATTTACCCACTACACTTCAATTTGTTTGATTCATACCAAGAAATATTAGTATGGTGTACCTGATGCAAAGTACTGCCACTTTTCAACACGTCGGATGTGTGTTTGTCCCTATCGAATAGGCCCACTTGAAATGACTAATCAAGAAAGATTTAGAATGTTCACTTGTTCTAAAGTAGTTATGACCACAAACAGAGCATTAAGAAGTTACCTGGAGAGAAGGGGGATTCAGTAGGATGATAAATTTTTCACACCAGTTACCTTTAGTGCAGCCAGAATTTATATGCTGAATGTCAGTTTGCTTATCTTGAGAACAAAGTGTTGAAAACATAAGGGGGTTGATTTTATCCAGGGTTTTAATATCAGCTAACCGAGCGAATGCATGTTATATCCTGGCCATTGATATGAGAAACTTTGGAGCTGTTGTGTGTCTCAGAGCTAGAGGGTGAATGCTGCCGTAGGTAACAATTAGGGCTGCGTCTGAGTAGGGGAAGATAAAATTAGCTGTTTACTTCCGCGTTGTTTTTGTTAGATCAGTGAAACTAATCAATGCTGAAAAGCCGAGAACCGCTGAGAGTTTCGAACCCGCGACCTTTCGGCCGGTGGCTTAACACCTGACCGTTGGGCCAGGGGCGGCTGATCAGCAGTGTGAAAATTTCTCACTCTGGCAGGACTGGCCGGAAGATCGCGGGTTCAAAACTCTCGATGCCAATTGACTTTTCAGCATAAACGGGCTTCATAGACAGGAAGAAATGTCTATTTAAAGTATCAAATCTCCTCACCCGACCATCAAAGGTTATGTTTTGTTTTAATCCTTCAGTACTACTACAAAGTCTACCGTTAATAGTTACACGAGTTTACTGCTCTCTGCCATCCAAATCTGTTTGTTAAATCCCACATTTTCAAATGGCTAGAATGGATCGATGATAATCTGTTTAATGTGGGTTTGCGGGTGCTTTAAAAAATATCCATAGACAATCAGTTCTGTTCACATACGGAAATAAACTGTGATCGAGCAGAAATCGATGCGCCAATAATGTCGATATCGCAAGACTCAGATGATGGTTCAACATTCCACACTGCTGTTTACTTAACTATAAAACCACCACTGGCAGAAGAAAATACCTGGACTTCTCTATGGGGAGAGACCACTAGACTGTGATCAGATGGGCACGTTGTTGCGGAGGATCCGGGGAGATAACCTCTTCAGATTGTTCAACAACCTTCCTTGAGAAGGGTTCTTCTAAGGAGAGGTTTCTTCTCTGGAGGAACCACAATAAACTTCCTCCACTGAGGCTTGGCCATACATCATATTTAGGGACAATTCGGCCTTAGAAGAGACCTCCTCTACCTTTCCGAAATACTTTATATAGCTAATACATTCAGATCCGCACCACTGACGTTGAGTTTTCTCCAATGGTCTTTGGGAGGGACATTAATCCAAGTTTTGTGTGGCCATCCTCATTTGAGCACGGTTTATCTGAGACAGGTGGTTCTATTCCGAACGAAATAAAATCGACCTATATTCTTTGAGAAGATACAGCATTTTAACTTCCAAAATCGAACATAATATAATCAACAGGGTCCAACAACATTACTCCGCGTAGTGTAATCAAATACCTCTGAGGTAGCTAACACAAATCACCCAATAAAATATATTGTCCGCCGTTATCCAAACCTCGATGTTTGTTTAATTGCTTTCGTCTCTTTAGCTCTGTTGAACCCTAAACTTGTTACAAATAATTTCACAACTTGTTGTCATTCCTTATCAACTTGATTTTTTCTCAATCGCAAATAAGCCCGGGAAACATCGGTTTTCCCTCGCACATGTCACAAGATCTGGTTAGGCAAGCTGTCAAATAAGCTTTTTCAGGTTACGCACTTTCTAGCAAGTGGTGATAAACGACAACTCTCTTAATTGTTTAGGCACTGTCGATTTCACTGAATGTATGGCGGTGGAAGGTAACGCCGTTTTTATGACGAGAATGAGAAACGAAACAATTCAAACAGGCTGAAGTGCGATAAATCAAACTCTTGCAGCTAGTTTGCAGCTATTCGGCTTGGACTAGATGCACAGATTTTTTCGTGCGTAGGCTATTTTCCACTTCATAAACATAATTTGTAAGGGTGATTTTTGATCTAAACCCCCTCTAGTCAGACAACACGGTCTTCCATTGGTGTTCCAAAATACTATAGCGAGACGAAATCAAGAACGCTAGGTCTAGGGATTCCCGACAATAATGAAAACCTGCTCGTTAAATTAACCCGCTTGACGTTACCAGCTTGAATACCACACCTGATGATATTTTTTTCTGGAAAAACAGTCTGCTGTTTGAAGCCGCAGACAATCGGCAGCCGGAAATCCTGCTGGTAGTCGATGTTTTTTCAGCTGGTCTTAAAATTGTGAACGCTGGCTCTTACAAGGAAACTTGGAAGATGGCGACGTTTCGATTTTTTTAAAGTTTTGTCTAAACCATTGTAGTTGGCTGTGTTAGGCGTATCAGAGAGGTGTAGTACTTCGTTCTAAATAGTACGTTTATAAAGCTGTACGTTCACGGCTGTCCACAGATTACTCTCAAAAGCCAGTTGTCACACGTTTGATAACTATAAGCTGAACATTAGCGCAAATGCTAAGCTGACAAAAGCAATACCAGGCAGAATTTGTATCCGTGAATAGTCGTCACCTGGAAGCCTGTGACACTCTAAAAAGTAAGGCAGTCCAAAAGATGAGAAAATGTCAAATGATCATGAACGAGAAGAAAACCGTTTTGACTTAAAGATCCTTTAAACCAGACCCAGTGCGTACCAAATTTACATAACCATGAGGAATAATATAACCCTTGCGTACAGAGAAGCAGTTCAATAACCCGATGTGCGATCACCTTCTCCGCGGTGTATCAAGTAAGAAGTGCGCGTAAACTGTGAGCAGAAACATATATTTGAGAATCTATGGGACTCAAAAGCTTATATCTAGTCTTTTGTTGTGGGCTGAGATGGTATATATATTATAATATGAGCTCCGCATTAGAACATATACACACTAGACAGTCTGCTTCCCCCTAAAAAGAGAATCTTTTCTAACTTGAGCAGCATTTGAAACTTACTAATTTAGTGCAATGTGAGAAGAAATCGCCCGGTGATCAATAATTTAGTACAAAATGGTAAGGTGATTGCTAGGGTGAGAAATATAGTAGGAGAACACAATGGGCACATTTGAGTGGCTGGTCAAATTAGTTTAGATATCTCCACCACCCAAAATCCCTGGGAAAATCGTCTGCTAGTGAGATTGAAACGATTAACTGCTCCATGTAAGCTGAACACAAATGTTCAATTTGGTTGGTGGTTAGCACTCCGAAATTCGTTTCCTAATTGTTTGTCCTATTTAATGATGGCACCAAACCAAATAATGCATTTGAACCCTGGAAGTAGTCACGAGCAGAAATACCCTTTTTTTAGGATAAATGCGCTCTATTCAGTACACACGAATTGTGATCGAGCGTTATGTGTGCAATATCTTCTCTGGTTGAATATTATTGCAATAGTACGCTGAATCAGTTTAGTGTCTGAACGTTTAGAATAAAGGAGCGGTTTAAGCTGGACAGCATACCTACACTTGCATGGACAGTGCATAAAATATGCCATACGGGTTGCACTGAAGCTCACTTTGAAGAAACGAGCAGAAAACGGAAATTTAGCGGAGCATAGGTGTGGATACTCCTTATTTTAAAGATAGTTTGCGTGTCTCACTCGGAACAACAGGTGATGCACATTCTTTGTGTATTCAGAGTTTGCGAACCGCACAAACCAACAGCGTGACTAGCTTAAATTTCTTTTCACACATAAAGGCAACTGTCCTACTTGAGAAATTAATCTAAACACCAAAGGTACGTTTCTTTGTTTTTGTTGTGACTGATTGTTTTCCTATTCTTAGAGGTTATCATGGTGATTGAAGCCTAAGGAAATAACACCCGGTTCTCAGCTCTGTTTTATTCCACTTGTAATCAAGCAGAAGAGTTTTGCTGTTAGATTTAGTAACTAAGTACTGATTTACGAGTCAACAACTAGTTAACAGACGGTGGAGAAGCTGGAAATAAAATAATACAAGGCAAAGCACAATCTGCGGCAAAAAACTGACAACAGTAGGATAGATATCGTTAGGGATGCGGACACTTTTCAGTTTTATGATGAAATGATTCACGTGCTATTATGCGACATAGGAAGCAGATCAAAACATGATGACTTTTCCACCCAAACTTTCAGAAGCGCTGTAGCGAAAGTGACTGAATAGCAGATTTTTCGTGTTCCCCGCGCCACCTTTGCGCGCTAAATCACCCTCAGCCGGTGATGGAAACGTGTGTATCATTGGTCGGGCGGCAAGAATTTGCAAATTTTAGTGAGTTCTCAATTCAATTTAGACAGTACACAAATACTTGCATCAGTTGTGGCGTTGGTTGAATTAAATTTACAATATTTCTTAGTACAGCACAACCAGTAATCTGACCATGTGTGTGATACCTAATGATTTGCACTTTAAAATATTTTGATCCAATTTAAAGTGCAGGTGTCAAGCTTTCGATTTTCTAGGGACACCGGGCTATTTTATTTTAGTTAGGCCAGCTGGTCTGGCAAATTATTACCTCTCTTGAAGTACACTATACAAAATTTAGAAACATGCGAACCAAGTTGGAATTCATGAACTCAAACTGTGTGTTCCCGCTAGGTTCGTATTTTTATTGCAGATAAACACGTGGATTCTGCATAAGAAAATTAGGGTCCAAGTAATTAGATTGAAGTTGCGTCTAGTTAACACAGAGTTGGAGTTCTTTGCTCCATATATTGAAGCGTGGTCCCTCAAAACGTATCGAGCACTGCTTGTACAAATCTCACGGTGGTAGCCCAAACCTTATCACCTGGAAGCAGATCTCAATGGCCACAATATACAAAAGGTGGATAACAGATATTTTGGGAGAGTTTTTTTCACTTAGACTAGACTTGTTCTTGCATTTGAACTTACCTTTTAATCCTTTCTAATTTCAACGACAGCTTAAGGTAGGTTAATATATAAGAATTCAACAAGAAACAACTCGTTGTACACAATTTGGCGAGTGTCTGAGATAAGCGCACCGTCAGCAGTTCCTATCTGGCATAATCTCATAGGAAATTGGTTGTTAATTGATTTCGTGTCTGTCAATTTGCACGTCCTTTTTCTTTACTTGCGACGATGTTCAAATGAGGATTGAAACAGTTAGTCTAGTTGCTTATCTAAATATATTTCTGATAAACGGGAATATTTCCTATAGTAAAAATATTTTACAGCATCTGCATTACGCTGTAATGTGCGCTGTAAAGGTCGATCAATTCTTGGACAATGCTAACTCTAATACAAATTAGTGAGGAAATCTCAAAAATGAGGCTCAATCTGGACGGTAGTACAAACCGCTCTTCGGAGCTTGTATGGCAGAGATCAAATAATTTGTGGCGGTTCCGTTTTGCGGCGATGTTACTCAACCTATAACCAATGTAAGAATATTATACGCTCTTGATTTTCCGCTGAACTGACTCGCCTTTTACTCCATCAAATAACCCCATAACCTCTAAATGCCAGAAAGAAAGCTGAAGAGCGGCACACGGAAACCTTGCTAATTGGGGGTTGATATTCACAGATGAAGTTTGTTAGTAAACTGACCAAAAGTTGATCAAAAGCGATATTTATCACAAGCAAACAACAAATGCCATTCCATGGCTAGTTCTTGACAACCACAGAAGACCACACATTTTCAGTTCTCAGACTTTCCATTTGATTTCAGGCATGTCAATTCCTTCGTCCAGTTATAAACATACATGCTTCTAAGGGTTGCGCTTACAAAGCAGGCACAAACAACATTCAAAACCTTACGGTCGATCGTTGGTCACTTATGTTAATTCTGCCGAATCTTTCGTGGTAATAAACAAATTTCTAGCAAAGTAAAATAGAAGTAGTTTGACAAGCCACCGCTCGATTCAGCCAAAGAAACTGTTCTGTCCGTTTGTTTTCAAGATTGACTAGCTGGTTCAACACCGCCTAGCCGTCAGCTGAGTGGTCCATGCCAACTAACTCTCCAAACGCGGCCTGATGTTGTTGTACTTATTACATTTTTATGAAAGGTATTCATGTGGAATTTCATAAATTTTCTTATTGTTTCTTTCCTTTCAGTTACTTCTGTTCATTTAACAGACATATAATTAACTAAACTCAAATAGCCGTTTTTAAAATCACATGTATCTGGCCCCTTTTTAAGTTACTTTCACATCTCGAAGTTCAGGCAACCGTTTTTGTCCCCCAAAGAATTTATCTAAAAGCGGCATCCTAGGTTGATGCAATTAAACCCATCCCCTCTGCGCCTAACTTCTTGTTCGAAAAGAGTTGTCAAAGGAAATTCTAAGCTTCATGCGTGCAAATGTAATTAGATGGTGATTACAAAGTGGTAAGCAGAGCGAAGGAAACTGGAGCAGCAATTATCGATGGAACGATCAGTCGGCCAGAAGCATGTATTTGTTCCCTAGATAACACAACAAGCTAAAATTATAAACGTAGAGGAAGGGCTTAGCACGTGGTTCGAATGTGCTTGTGGTTTGCCTTTGTGCATATGAAGTATTTCCTGCGAGGGCTTGTTGGACAACGTTTCACGGTGAAGAACCTCGGCTAAAAGCCGATCAGAATGATTTGGCGTGATGCAATCCAAACAGTTAAGATGCTTCCGCTCCATCTTCAGCCTCAACTGAACAAAATGCAGTGAAAATTTTAGGTGACGTGAGAGAAAACGGTTGACTTAAATTGTTTTCCGGTTTAAGTCAGATCACCCACTGCTTGCAAAGAGTTTGGGAAAAAATTAATAACTACAGCTCCTAATATTCTGTAACAATCTTACCTGTATTTTATCTGTTAATGCGGAAAAGGTTCTTCAAACCTGAGATTTTCTATTTCCCGGAGCGATTTGATTAAAACAACTCTGATAAAAAAACACATTGATTATATGTGTACCTGAAACAAAAATTTATTCCTGCCAATCTGCAGTGCGCTAAGCTGCAAAAAACTGTACCACGTGTTTGACTGCACCTTCATTTGTTTTGTGCCGGCTACCGAAGGTAGTAAAAGGTCTTTTGTACCAGTCCTATGTTACTGGAATCTGCGGTGTGCGTAACCTGGTTTCACCGGCCTATTTCATGAAAATACTGGTGCCCAAGGAAAATGTATCCTATCAGCGTATACAGGATGATTGGGACTACGCAAAAAACAGTGGCTTTTGGGACGCATTGCAAATAAATGAATGAAATAACAAAAAATTAATAAACGAAAAATAGATGAAAAACTGAGAGCATTCTAGTATCCGACCACTAAAATCTGACACACATCACACGTATCGTGCGTTCTGCAATAAGGCCTGTCACTACGTCTAATCCCCACTTTAGCACTAAAGATCGTAGAAATCTGTCGCCATTTTGGAGGCTTTGTTTTGCCAATTACTGCAAATAGCATTGATCACATGTTTGCAAGGAGCACAATTTTATACAGTGTCAAATTAGGGAATCGATTGTATTGTAGTCTATAAATGTGAACTTACGGTGTTCCCATTGATTCTATCATTTTTCTGGATCACGGCTGTGAACACCTGGGTATCACGGAAGACAAAGAAATCTGCGAACAACGAAATCGGTGACATGGGTTTTACAGAGCCTAAAACAGAGCCTCGTACAAAATAACTAACTTTCATGAGGAGACGGTAAAAACATTTTAGGAGAATTTCACACAACCTAATTTTATGATGCTTTGTAGCAACTTCCGGCACGACATTGTGGTGGAATAGGCATCCAGAGAACTGCCATAAGGCCACTTCTTTTACTTCGACTATAAATATTTGTCCTCAACCTTATATTCTAAAATGAATTACATAGAGTCTTGAGAAAGCGGGTTACTTGGATTTCAGGCCACTTATTTTCCCGTCGATATAAGCCACCAGATCAAAAGTGATTAGCCACAAGCTGAACTGTCATAAAAATGTCAATTAAAATTTGCATATTTGCAATATTTAGCACAACCCTAGCGTGTTGGTTGATCACATTAACAAAGCTCCCTCACCTTCGTTTTCATGGAACAGTGACCAATATTTTGGGCAAACATCTCACGCTAACTACGCAGAGAATTATCCCGTATCAAAAATTCAAATCTTTTTCTAGGCTACTATCCATTCGAGACGAAAAATCGACTTAACCTACATCAATTTATTTTCAAATGCACTTTTTAAACCATTTTCGCAAAAGGCGGTGACCTAGCCGATTGACTTCTTACGGCTTGCAAAAACCAAGTTTGCGCACCATTTTTCTTTCGTCGTCGCACAAGTCTATTTATCCAAACCCGGGTGGTCAGGTCCTGTGATTCAGTTTTCATGTTTTCATGCGTATGCCATCTTTGTTAATATCATGGCCACGCGTATTTTACGTTTTCCAGTGCTGCTTTGGGGGTGTCTCCGTCAATGCCAGTGGGTATGTGTGTCATTTTGCGTCATATGTAGTAACTAACAATTTACTCAAAAGCTGGTTTTTGGGTGTGTGCTAATCGAAAGCATGGGCATTATTCTTCGACTGTCGCCAGTTCGTTGGCTCGCTTGGCTTGAATCTACCCCAATTGGTGACATTCTCAGGTAACATCCAGATACAATCTACAAACTCACAACTACACAAGTGGTACAGGCTTGGGTCCCTGTTTACTTCATTCAGACGCTTCTGTTTCCTGCAATTTTAATTTCCACTCATAAAACCCAATTCCCGGGGCTGGACCTACGAAGTTTGATTCCCATCCTATTTCAGTATCTTTTGTGTGAAACACGAAACATTTTCTGCTACTTTTATATGTAATGAGCATAGATACACGAAATTTGAAGCAACTGTGCAGTTTCTTAGTCTGATACAAATTAAAGCAATTCAAAAACAGATGAGCAAACGTCTCGATAGACAGATGTGTAGTGGAACATTGTTTTTCCTTGTTTGCTACAAGTTGTTCGATCAGTGCTCTTAGGTGATTTTTTCTTCCTAATGGATCCACGCGCAAACGAAACGGAAGGTAAACCATGAATGTCTATTCAGATGGGCTGAACACCGAACTCCAAACATTGCGCTTCTTATCATCGCATGTTCTGTTTGTGGTAATTAATGATGTAACATGCTTCCAAACTTGCTTAAATATCATAAACGTCTCGACTGTTTGCGAGAAAGAAGTAGAGTCTGTAACAACACATGGCATGTTTTGACTATCAGGCAGTATTTACTGAGAAAAGAAAAGATTTATCCGGATTAATTGTTTCCGTACTAATAGTTTGCTTGGATATCATACAAACGGCTCATCCTGGAAATTGAACAGACTGCATCGAATAGCTAAGATTAAAAATTCCCTCTTACTTTTTGTGATAAACATCCATGGTTTTTGTAGCGCGTCAGCACTCAGCGCTTTCTGGTCGGGAATCGGACCAGTCGGACTGAAGTGAACCTCTATATCACATCTTGAGACTAGAACAAACACCAAAACCTCGTTAAAACTTGTAATGAGCTGGTGACCAAGCTGACCACCCTGATTTTCCGCAGCTGGTAAAACAAATGTAACACGTAATCAACTACGTTACGCGCCGCGTAGTTCCTGATCTGATTACTATTGGTTTGATCTGTTTTGATAAACTAAGCAGATTATCCAAATGAATGAATAAAATAATGGTCACACAGGCAATGTATAGCTGGAGTTTATTTGGTGTGTAGATTTTAGATTTCGAAAGGAATTCCCAAATTTAGAACGAGAGTTAACTAAGAACATTGCAGTAATCTAGTCCGTCGTAAAGATGCACCGGGAATGCGCATCAATCATCCTCACCAGTTATATCTAAGTCGGCAAATTATTTAGCGGAGATATCTACGGGCATTACCAGGAGCCCTTTCGTTCTTAATACAAGTTGGTTCTGACAGTTTCGACGTAAATGTCAGCGACGTTCTGACTACTGGTTCACGGTCCGTTCGACTGTATTTACTGCTGGTGTCTACCAAAATAATGTTGGAACTTGGCCTGATAATCATTCATTCAGTTTTTGATAACTGATATTTGTGCTGCATTCGTCACTCTTCTGACATCTCTACTCCTCGGCATCCTGCGAATACATTCACCATCATGATTTTATTGATAGTCCGATAGATAGGCAACGGATGGAGGTTACATGTGTGACATTCCAGCTTGCTCAACTCTCTGTTTAACCATGACGAGGAAAACCACACAAAACAACCTGGTAAAAACAATATTCCACCGAAAAACGCTTTCTCGGGCAATCAATAGTGATCACCTATAAATATTCAGCTACCTAAGTGCAGGTTGATGAAGAAAAAACGTGGTACTTTATGTTACTCCTTAGGAACGAACTGTGAATCAACCCTCTGAATGAGTATTTCATATAGCGTCCCCTATAAGTTCTTCATTCATTTCAAGTTTCATCCATAATAACGAACATATTTTATAGGAATTTTGCGTCCCATATTTTTGAAACATTTTTCATTTGCTTAGTATGTGTCTTAGCCCACCTAGCCAATTCCCTTCAACCGGTAATTTTTCATTTGGTGGACCTTTGAAGTGCTTACAAATATGAGGCGAATTTTGGTGGGCGTAAATAAAATACCCCGACCAAATCAAGTTCATTCTATCCAGAGGGATGATTTATGAGTTTTTTTGCAAACAAGATTAGTCATTTATCTGGCTAGACAAAGACCGCCAGAATTATTACTGGTATCAATACACTAGTAATACATACAACTATGAGGGAAGAAAACCTTAGAAAGCATGAAAAGAAAATGGAAGGTGATGCAAATAAGTCCCATGTGCAGGACAAAAAATTCAAGCAGGCCAGCGTAAGCTGAAGAATCAGTTGAATCTCCTGCAAAAACCAAATTTGTGTGCAGATGAGCTTATTTAATGAAACATGTTCAATTTTTGTTCAAGTAGAAAACAAGGTTCACGGGAACTCGAGGGCTGCGCCCACCTGCTGAGCCGCAAGAAGGGAAAAACCGGTATTGAGCTGATAAAGAGTTTTTGGCAACCTAATGAGTAATGGGTTGCGTCCAGACAAGAAGGTACTCACATCTTTTGACAGCGTTTAATTTAGCACAAGTAGGCATCATGCTCAAGTAAGGCGCCATCAGCAGGATTCGTCCGGAATGCTTTGCAAACCGCGCCCAAAATATATCCAGCTGAGAGTAAACATTTAGCCTACAGATATGCCTGGAAATGACATTACGAGCGCCAATGGAGTCGGTGGAGTGCATGTCCTTCAGGGTTTCCAACCATCCGCAAGCAGGATTATGTAGGCCATAGGCAGCTAGCTCTCTCTACGTTACGGCTCCATTAAGTCTCTTTTCAACAACTTTGAAAGTAAGGCTTTCATGCCTGGAGTTGGTACAGAAGTTGTTCTGGTGCTGCTCTGACAATGTCCCATTTTTCGCAACATTTTTCAGACTTGTACATAGTAAATAAGCACCAGACAACCCCATGCCAGAAAACCATCTTTAAAAAGATATTTTTGTAATTGGCTTTATTTAATTCGGCTTAATCTGTCGTTTGCTTACCAGCATTTATAAAACAAAAGGCTGTCTACAAACGATTCCGTGACGTAGGCCCGGAGTTGGTTGCACGGTCCTTACAAAAAAAGCAAGAATTTGGAAAACCACGTCCGCATCCTAGTCAATATGTTAGTTTTCTTTCAATTTTGTGTCAAATTAAGACTATGCGCTTTCGATCAACTCGGCTTCCCGTTGAGCAGAAGTAAACTGGGCGACTTGTTTGCCAGTGGCTCTTCTATACAGCAGAAACCTGCGTCCAAAATATCGCGTCATTACGTTATCCAGTACTTTACAGTACACTACAGTACATTCCAACACCATATTACATGTGCATGTTATGTGCCAGACCACATTATTATATTAATATACTGCGCTGTTATTTTATCAACATATTATATATTGTTATGTGTGTAAAACATAATATATTTTACGCACCAAAAATGTATATTATTATATATTATATTGTTATATCATCATATTATATGGTGATTCACTTTGAACTGTTTTCATTATAGTATATTATACTATACCAAAGTATTGTATTATCAAGGGAGCGCTTTAAGTGGCACAATTTCTGTTTGAATAATTCAGTCCATTTGTTGCTCGTAGTGGTTACTGTGACTTGCTACCGCGTTGACCCACTGAAGAGTTCGTCCAAAACCTCACAATCGAACTTGTTTCTGTGTAGGCTTCTGGCGGTCCAGTAAAACTGATGCTTTTGATATGCAAAGAAAACATATCGTTCCTGTATCTGGATAAATTTCCCAATTCAAATGTGTTTCCAAAAAATACGCAGCTTCAAAAACTTTAGAGTTGTCCTCCCCCAGAACATGAGGCTGGAACTTGGACTTTCCACATGAGAAACCGACTATCCTCACTCTACCCATTTGGGACAACCTGACTTGCTTTATTCTCTGGAAGAAGTACTCAAAGTATGTCGTGCAAAATTTCACCATACGCAGGCTATTTGATGAGTGTT